>CM068303.1:22830133-23393389 GCA_034768395.1 Linum lewisii | reverse complement strand
TATGGGCTTTGGTCATCATTAGTTATGTCAGTTTTAGTAAAATGGGGTAGGTGACTTTTCCCTTCATTCAACAACCGCTAGCTAGTTTCTTTGGGGCCATGCAACTTAAGGGAGGCTTAGATCCCTTTTAATCAAAACTTATGTCAGTTGATGTCGTTACTAGGACACGTCATTCAGATATGAATAATTCTATAGCATGGGCTGAAGATCATAACTACTATAAGTTGAGTGATCACGAGTCGACCTTAGATTCGACGGAGAGTACTTAGAGCCGCTGGTTGTATATAACAGGGAACTCTTAGTGTCCATAGTAGAATGGTGCCACAAAGAAAAGGGTGATTACCTTGAACAATGATAAACCAAGGCCTAAGAGCTAAGCAACTACATGCTAAAGCTAGAAGGAACAAAGACAAAAGTTCTGAAATAATAATCTTTAATCAAGGGAGGTTGTGAAACAATGAGTACAATGGATCATATATATATGATTAGATTCATCCTAGGGATTCCCCATGTCCTTCTATGGCACTACTGCTAATACAATTAAGAATTCATAGCTAAATTAAAAAGGAAGAAACAAACTAAGAGTTCTAAACTAAATAGGAATCGAAATCCGTGTAGAAATCTTTTTGTCACTTCAAAATGTCATAACTCCTTATTCCGGTTGAGTCTAGAAGCAAACAAGGTATGCATGGAAAGAACGTCTCATTAGCTTTCTAATGGACTTGACCTTGCACCGTTTGGGCTTTGGTATCATTAGTTATGTCGTTTTAGTAAAATGGGGTAGATTGACGTTTCCCTCATCAACAACGATAGCTAGTTTCTTTGGGGCCCATGCAACTTAAGGAGGCTTAGATCCACCTTTTAATCAGAACTTGATGTCTGTTGATGTCGTACCTAGGATCACGTCATTCATATATGAACTATCTATAGCCATGGGCAGATGATCATAATACTATAAGTGAGTGATCACGAGTCGACCTTAGATTCGACGGAGAGTACTTGGAGCCGCTGGTTGTATATAACAGGGAACCCTTAGTGTCCAGAGTAGAATGATGCCACAAAGAAAAGGGTGATTACCTTGAACAATGATAAACCAAGGCCTAAGAGCTAAGCAACTACATGCTAAAGCTAGAAGGAAGAAAGACAAAAGTTCTGAAATAATAATCTTTAATCAAGGGAGGTTGTGAAACAATGAGTACAATGGATCATATATATTGATTAGATTCATCCTAGGGATTCTCCATGTCCTTCTATGACACTACTACTAATACAATTAAGAATTCATAGCTAAATTAAAAAGGAAGAAACAAACTAAGAGTTCTAAACTAAATAGGAATCAAATCGTGTAGAAATCTTGTTGTCACTTCAAATGTCATAACTCCCTATTCCGGTTGAGTCTAGAAGCAAACAAGGTATGCATGGAAAGAACGTCTATTAGCTTTCTAATGAACTTGACCTTGCACCGTTTGGGCTTTGTCATCATTAGTTATGTCGTTTTAGTAAAATGGGTAGATTGACTTTTCCTTCATCAACAACGATAGCTAGTTTCTTTGGGGCCCATGCAACTTAAGGAGGCTTAGATCCACCTTTTAATCAAAACTTGATGTTGTTGATTTTCGTACCTAGGATCACGTCATTCAGATATGAACTATCTATAGCCATGGGCAGAAGATCATAATACTATAAGTTGAGTGATCACGAGTCGACCTTAGATTCGACGGAGAGTACTTAGAGCCGCTGGTTGTATAACAGGGAACCCTTAGTGTCCATAGTAGAATGGTGCCACAAAGAAAAGGGTGATTACCTTGAACAATGATAAACCAAGGCCTAAGAGCTAAGCAACTACATGCTAAAGCTAGAAGGAACAAAGACAAAAGTTCTGAAATAATAATCTTTAATCAAGGGAGGTT
Organism: Linum lewisii; assembly: GCA_034768395.1. Lineage (NCBI taxonomy): Eukaryota > Viridiplantae > Streptophyta > Magnoliopsida > Malpighiales > Linaceae > Linum > Linum lewisii. The sequence continues at coordinate 23,391,479 of CM068303.1, read as the reverse complement.
GTGAAACAATGAGTACAATGGATCATATATATATGATTAGATTCATCCTAGGGATTCTCCATGTCCTTCTATGGCACTACTGCTAATACAATTAAGAATTCATAGCTAAATTAAAAAGGAAGAAACAAACTAAGAGTTCTAAACTAAATAGGAATCGAAATCGTGTAGAAATCTTTTTGTCACTTCAAAATGTCATAACTCCTTATTCCGGTTGAGTCTAGAGCAAACAAGGTATGCATGGAAAGAACGTCTCATTAGCTTTCTAATGGACTTGACCTTGCACCGTTTGGGCTTTGGTATCATTAGTTATGTCGTTTTAGTAAAATGGGGTAGATTGACGTTTCCTCATCAACAACGATAGCTAGTTTCTTTGGGGCCCATGCAACTTAAGGAGGCTTAGATCCACCTTTTAATCAGAACTTGATGTCTGTTGATGTCGTACCTAGGATCACGTCATTCATATATGAACTATCTATAGCCATGGGCAGATGATCATAATACTATAAACTGAGTGATCACGAGTCGACCTTAGATTCGACGGAGAGTACTTGGAGCCGCTGGTTGTATATAACAGGGAACCCTTAGTGTCCAAGTAGAATGATGCCACAAAGAAAAGGGTGATTACCTTGAACAATGATAAACCAAGGCCTAAGAGCTAAGCAACTACATGCTAAAGCTAGAAGGAAGGAAGACAAAAGTTCTGAAATAATAATCTTTAATCAAGGGAGGTTGTGAAACAATGAGTACAATGGATTATATATATATGATTAGATTCATCCTAGGGATTCTCCATGTCCTTCTATGACACTACTACTAATACAATTAAGAATTCATAGCTAAATTAAAAGGAAGAAACAAACTAAGAGTTCTAAACTAAATAGGAATCGAAATTCCGTGTAGAAATCTTGTTGTCACTTCAAAATGTCATAACTCCTATTCCGGTTGAGTCTAGAAGCAAACAAGGTATGCATGGAAAGAACGTCTCGATTAGCTTTCTAATGGACTTAACCTTGCACCGTTTGGGCTTTGGTATCATTAGTTATGTCGTTTTAGTAAAATAGGGTAGATTGACTTTTCCTTCATCAACAACGATAGCTAGTTTCTTTGGGGCCCATGCACTTAAGAGGCTTAGATCCACCTTTTAATCAAAACTTGATGTCTGTTGATGTCGTACCTATGATCACGTCATTCAGATATGAACTATCTATAGCCATGGGCAGAAGATCACAATACTATAAGTTGAGTGATCACGAGTCGACCTTAGATTCGACGGAGAGTACTTGGAGCCGCTGGTTGTATCTAACAGGGAACCCTTAGTGTCCATAGTAGAATGGTGCCACAAAGAAAAGGGTGATTACCTTGAACAATGATAAACCAAGGCCTAAGAGCTAAGCAACTACATGCTAAAGCTAGAAGGAACAAAGACAAAAGTTCTGAAATAATAATCTTTAATCAAGGGAGTTGTGAAACAATGAGTACAATGGATCATATATATGATTAGATTCATCCTAGGGATTCTCCATGTCCTTCTATGCACTACTGCTAATACAATTAAGAATTCATAGCTAAATTAAAAAGGAAGAAACAAACTAAGAGGTCTAAACTAAATAGGAATCGAAATCGTGTAGAAATCTTTTTGTCACTTCAAAATGTCATAACTCCTTATTCCGGTTGAGTCTAAAGCAAACAAGGTATGCATGGAAAGAACATCTCATTAGCTTTCTAATGGACTTGACCTTGCACCGTTTGGGCTTTGGTATCATTAGTTATGTCCGTTTCAGTAAAATGGGGTAGATTGATGATAAGGAATTTTATCAATGTCGTATTCCTCAGGGTCCCCTCATAGGCTAATACTCACAACATTCGTAAACGGTCCATACATTTTAATTGAAGTTTGGTTTTGAGAGGAGACAAGCTAAAAACATAAGCAAACAAGGCAAAATTGACAAGTGAAAATTGAGGAACAACAAGAGAGAAAGAAGTTTAGTTTAGCTAGGGATTTCTTCAAGCTCAAGGTTCATGAAAGCTGGATTGAATCTCAAGCAACGATGTGTAATTAATGACCATGCAACTCACTCAAGTAGAATCAATGAACTCTCGCACAATTGACTCTCTATTCCTATACCAAATGCACCATGCTCTCGCTATGTGAACAAAAGGAATGGAATGCTTTAAACTAGCTCAATGAAATGCTTGGAACTTGAATTCTATGTCAAGAATCATCTAGCACAAGGTAAATGATGCAAGACACTCTCATGTTAATCATATAACACTAGTCTAACAATCACAAGGGTCTCTCAACCTTCAAATGAAAGAAAACTCAATGCACACCAAGTGTTTGATAAAATGTCACCAAGGAAAACAAGCTCAAAATGGTTGCAATTGGACAATCCAATCTCTCAAATCATCCAATCACAATCCTACAACCTTAGATCAAACATCAATCAATCATTCTCATGTATTGAAAGACATAACAATACCAAAAGAGAATATCAAGCTCTAATGGCTACAAAGCACAAGGTCAAGGATCATCATCTTACACAAAAGGCTAAGAGAGACTCAATCCATACAATCAATCACCTATCCTAGCTTGATTTATCCCCCACTAAACTAAACCTAAGCTTAGCCTAGCTTTACCATGGAAGAAACCTGAAATTGAGGGGAGGAGACCATCCTAGCTTCCATGGAGGATCTTCTCACTTGGCTCTTCAAGCTCCAATCCAAGGGTGAAAGGCTTCACTTAGATCTTCAAGTTGATCCACAATTGAGGGAGGATAGTGTGTGGTTGAGGGAGAGGAGATGATGGAGTTGATGATGAACAATTGAGAGAGAGAGGAGTCGGCGCTTGTGTGAAATTAACAATCGAATTGATGCCTCAATCCTCGCCTCTTTTCACATTTATATAGCACGCCGGCTTAAGCTGATATTTTCGGCGAAAATGTTGCAACATTTTCGCCGAAAACTTCTTTGAAAACACCGAACGCTGCTGCACTTCTTCCAATATTTTCGGCGAAAACTTTGAATGTTTTCGCCGAAAATTTCCTCAAGAATCGAAAGTTGGCCTTCTGTTTGAATGTGCATAAGGTTTTCGGCCGAGAACTCCAAGTTCTCACCGAAAACTTCCTCTTCGGCGAAAATGTTATGAGATTTTTGCCGAAAAGGTTCTTTAGTTGAAAGTCGTATTTTCTCCAATTTTGCAACGTCCATATCTCCTCCGTCCTAGCTCCTTGATAAGGAATTTATCAAGGTCGTATTCCTCAGGGTTCCCTCATAGGCTAATACTCACAACATTCGTAAACGGTCCATACATTTAAATTGAAGTTTGGTTTTGAAAGGAGACAAGCTAAAAACATAAGCAAACAAGGCAAAATTGACAAGTGAAAATTGAGGAACAACAAGAGAGAAAGGAGTTTAGTTTAGCTAGGGATTTCTTCAAGCTCAAGGTTCATGAAAGCTGGATTGAATCTCAAGCAACGATGTGTAATTAATGACCATGCAATTCACTCAAGTAGAATCAACGAACTCTCGCACAATTGACTCTCTATTCCTAGACCAAATGCACCATACTCTCGCTATGTGAACAAAAGGAATGGAATGCTTTAAACTAGCTCAATGAAATGCTTGGAACTTGAATTCTATATCAACAATCATCTAGCACAAGGTAAATGATGCAAGACACTCTCATGTCAATCATATAACACTAGTCTAACAATCACAAGGGTCTCTCAACCTTCAAATGAAAGAAAACTCAATGCACACCAAGTGTTTGATAAAATGTCACCAAGGAAAACAAGCTCAAAATGGTTGCAATTGGACAATCCAATCTCTCAAATCATCCAATCACAATCCTACAACCTTAGATCAAACATTAATCAATCATTCTCATGTATTGAAAGACATAACAATACCAAAAGAGAATATCAAGCTCTAATGGCTACAAAGCACAAGGTCTAGGATCATCATCTTACACAAAAGGCTAAGAGAGACTCAATCCATACAATCAATCACCTATCCTAGCTTGATCCATCCCCCACTAAACTAAACCTAAGCTTAGCCTAGCTTTACCATGGAAGAAACCTGAAATTGAGGGGAGGAGACCATCCTAGCTTCCATGGAGGATCTTCTCACTTGGCTCTTCAAGCTCCAATCCAAGGGTGAAAGGCTTCACTTAGATCTTCAAGTTGATCCACAATTGAGGGAGGATAGTGTGTGGTTGAGGGAGAGGAGATGATGGAGTTGATGATGAACAATTGAGAGAGAGAGAGGAGTCGGCGCTTGTGTGAAATTAAGAATCGAATTGATGCCTCAATCCTCGCCTCTTTTCACCTTTATATAGCACGCCGGCTTAAGCTGATATTTTCGGTGAAAATGTTGCAACATTTTCGCCGAAAACTTCTTTGAAAACACCGAACGCTGCTGCACTTCTTCCAATATTTTCGGCGAAAACTTTGAATGTTTTCGCCGAAAATTTCCTCAAGAATCGAAAGTTGGCCTTCTGTTTGAAGTGCATAAGGTTTTCGGCCAGAACTCCAAGTTCTCGCCGAAAACTTCCTCTTCGGCGAAAATGTTATGAGATTTTTGCCGAAAAGGTTCTTTAGTTGAAAGTCGTATTTTCTCCAATTTTGCAACGTCCATATCTCCTCCGTCCTAGCTCCTTGATAAGGAATTTATCAAGGTCGTATTCCTCAGGGTTCCCTCATAGGCTAATACTCACAACATTCGTAAACGGTCCATACATTTAAATTGAAGTTTGGTTTTGAAAGGAGACAAGCTAAAAACATAAGCAAACAAGGCAAAATTGACAAGTGAAAATTGAGGAACAACAAGAGAGAAAGGAGTTTAGTTTAGCTAGGGATTTCTTCAAGCTCAAGGTTCATGAAAGCTGGATTGAATCTCAAGCAACGATGTGTAATTAATGACCATGCAATTCACTCAAGTAGAATCAACGAACTCTCGCACAATTGACTCTCTATTCCTAGACCAAATGCACCATGCTCTCGCTATGTGAACAAAAGGAATGGAATGCTTTAAACTAGCTCAATGAAATGCTTGGAACTTGAATTCTATGTCAACAATCATCTAGCACAAGGTAAATGATGCAAGACACTCTCATGTCAATCATATAACACTAGTCTAACAATCACAAGGGTCTCTCAACCTTCAAATGAAAGAAAACTCAATGCACACCAAGTGTTTGATAAAATGTCACCAAGGAAAACAAGCTCAAAATGGTTGCAATTGGACAATCCAATCTCTCAAATCATCCAATCACAATCCTACAACCTTAGATCAAACATCAATCAATCATTCTCATGTATTGAAAGACATAACAATACCAAAAGAGAATATCAAGCTCTAATGGCTACAAAGCACAAGGTCTAGGATCATCATCTTACACAAAAGGCTAAGAGAGACTCAATCCATACAATCAATCACCTATCCTAGCTTGATCCATCCCCCACTAAACTAAACCTAAGCTTAGCCTAGCTTTACCATGGAAGAAACCTGAAATTGAGGGGAGGAGACCATCCTAGCTTCCATGGAGGATCTTCTCACTTGCTCTTCAAGCTCCAATCCAAGGGTGAAAGGCTTCACTTAGATCTTCAAGTTGATCCACAATTGAGGAGGATAGTGTGTGGTTGAGGGAGAGGAGATGATGGAGTTGATGATGAACAATTGAGAGAGAGAGAGGAGTCGGCGCTTGTGTGAAATTAAGAATCGAATTGATGCCTCAATCCTCGCCTCTTTTCACCTTTATATAGCACGCCGGCTTAAGCTGATATTTTCGGCGAAAATGTTGCAACATTTTCGCCGAAAACTTCTTTGAAAACACCGAACGCTGCTGCACTTCTTCCAATATTTTCGGCGAAAACTTTGAATGTTTTCGCCGAAAATTTCCTCAAGAATCGAAAGTTGGCCTTCTGTTTGAATGTGCATAAGGTTTTCGGCCCAGAACTCCAAGTTCTCGCCGAAAACTTCCTCTTCGGCGAAAATGTTATGAGATTTTTGCCGAAAAGGTTCTTTAGTTGAAAGTCGTATTTTCTCCAATTTTGCAACGTCCATTTCTCCTCCGTCCTAGCTCCTTGATAAGGAATTTATCAAGGTCGTATTCCTCAGGGTTCCCTCATAGGCTAATACTCACAACATTCGTAAACGGTCCATACATTTAAATTGAAGTTTGGTTTTGAAAGGAGACAAGCTAAAAACATAAGCAAACAAGGCAAAATTGACAAGTGAAAATTGAGGAACAACAAGAGAGAAAGGAGTTTAGTTTAGCTAGGGATTTCTTCAAGCTCAAGGTTCATGAAAGCTGGATTGAATCTCAAGCAACGATGTGTAATTAATGACCATGCAATTCACTCAAGTAGAATCAACGAACTCTCGCACAATTGACTCTCTATTCCTAGACCAAATGCACCATGCTCTCGCTATGTGAACAAAAGGAATGGAATGCTTTAAACTAGCTCAATGAAATGCTTGGAACTTGAATTCTATGTCAACAATCATCTAGCACAAGGTAAATGATGCAAGACACTCTCATGTCAATCATATAACACTAGTCTAACAATCACAAGGGTCTCTCAACCTTCAAATGAAAGAAAACTCAATGCACACCAAGTGTTTGATAAAATGTCACCAAGGAAAACAAGCTCAAAATGGTTGCAATTGGACAATCCAATCTCTCAAATCATCCAATCACAATCCTACAACCTTAGATCAAACATCAATCAATCATTCTCATGTATTGAAAGACATAACAATACCAAAAGAGAATATCAAGCTCTAATGGCTACAAAGCACAAGGTCTAGGATCATCATCTTACACAAAAGGCTAAGAGAGACTCAATCCATACAATCAATCACCTATCCTAGCTTGATCCATCCCCCACTAAACTAAACCTAAGCTTAGCCTAGCTTTACCATGGAAGAAACCTGAAATTGAGGGGAGGAGACCATCCTAGCTTCCATGGAGGATCTTCTCACTTGGCTCTTCAAGCTCCAATCCAAGGGTGAAAGGCTTCACTTAGATCTTCAAGTTGATCCACAATTGAGGGAGGATAGTGTGTGGTTGAGGGAGAGGAGATGATGGAGTTGATGATGAACAATTGAGAGAGAGAGAGGAGTCGGCGCTTGTGTGAAATTAAGAATCGAATTGATGCCTCAATCCTCGCCTCTTTTCACCTTTATATAGCACGCCGGCTTAAGCTGATATTTTCGGCGAAAATGTTGCAACATTTTCGCCGAAAACTTCTTTGAAAACACCGAACGCTGCTGCACTTCTTCCAATATTTTCGGCGAAAACTTTGAATGTTTTCGCCGAAAATTTCCTCAAGAATCGAAAGTTGGCCTTCTGTTTGAAGTGCATAAGGTTTTCGGCCGAGAACTCCAAGTTCTCGCCGAAAACTTCCTCTTCGGCGAAAATGTTATGAGATTTTTGCCGAAAAGGTTCTTTAGTTGAAAGTCGTATTTTCTCCAATTTTGCAACGTCCATATCTCCTCCGTCCTAGCTCCTTGATAAGGAATTTATCAAGGTCGTATTCCTCAGGGTTCCCTCATAGGCTAATACTCACAACATTCGTAAACGGTCCATACATTTAAATTGAAGTTTGGTTTTGAAAGGAGACAAGCTAAAAACATAAGCAAACAAGGCAAAATTGACAAGTGAAAATTGAGGAACAACAAGAGAGAAAGGAGTTTAGTTTAGCTAGGGATTTCTTCAAGCTCAAGGTTCATGAAAGCTGGATTGAATCTCAAGCAACGATGTGTAATTAATGACCATGCAATTCACTCAAGTAGAATCAACGAACTCTCGCACAATTGACTCTCTATTCCTAGACCAAATGCACCATGCTCTCGCTATGTGAACAAAAGGAATGGAATGCTTTAAACTAGCTCAATGAAATGCTTGGAACTTGAATTCTATGTCAACAATCATCTAGCACAAGGTAAATGATGCAAGACACTCTCATGTCAATCATATAACACTAGTCTAACAATCACAAGGGTCTCTCAACCTTCAAATGAAAGAAAACTCAATGCACACCAAGTGTTTGATAAAATGTCACCAAGGAAAACAAGCTCAAAATGGTTGCAATTGGACAATCCAATCTCTCAAATCATCCAATCACAATCCTACAACCTTAGATCAAACATCAATCAATCATTCTCATGTATTGAAAGACATAACAATACCAAAAGAGAATATCAAGCTCTAATGGCTACAAAGCACAAGGTCTAGGATCATCATCTTACACAAAAGGCTAAGAGAGACTCAATCCATACAATCAATCACCTATCCTAGCTTGATCCATCCCCCACTAAACTAAACCTAAGCTTAGCCTAGCTTTACCATGGAAGAAACCTGAAATTGAGGGGAGGAGACCATCCTAGCTTCCATGGAGGATCTTCTCACTTGGCTCTTCAAGCTCCAATCCAAGGGTGAAAGGCTTCACTTAGATCTTCAAGTTGATCCACAATTGAGGGAGGATAGTGTGTGGTTGAGGGAGAGGAGATGATGGAGTTGATGATGAACAATTGAGAGAGAGAGAGGAGTCGGCGCTTGTGTGAAATTAAGAATCGAATTGATGCCTCAATCCTCGCCTCTTTTCACCTTTATATAGCACGCCGGCTTAAGCTGATATTTTCGGCGAAAATGTTGCAACATTTTCGCCGAAAACTTCTTTGAAAACACCGAACGCTGCTGCACTTCTTCCAATATTTTCGGCGAAAACTTTGAATGTTTTCGCCGAAAATTTCCTCAAGAATCGAAAGTTGGCCTTCTGTTTGAACGTGCATAAGGTTTTCGGCCGAGAACTCCAAGTTCTCGCCGAAAACTTCCTCTTCGGCGAAAATGTTATGAGATTTTTGCCGAAAAGGTTCTTTAGTTGAAAGTCGTATTTTCTCCAATTTGCAACGTCCATATCTCCTCCGTCCTAGCTCCTTGATAAGGAATTTATCAAGGTCGTATTCCTCAGGGTTCCCTCATAGGCTAATACTCACAACATTCGTAAACGGTCCATACATTAAATTGAAGTTTGGTTTTGAAAGGAGACAAGCTAAAAACATAAGCAAACAAGGCAAAATTGACAAGTGAAAATTGAGGAACAACAAGAGAGAAAGGAGTTTAGTTTAGCTAGGGATTTCTTCAAGCTCAAGGTTCATGAAAGCTGGATTGAATCTCAAGCAACGATGTGTAATTAATGACCATGCAATTCACTCAAGTAGAATCAACGAACTCTCGCACAATTGACTCTCTATTCCTAGACCAAATGCACCATGCTCTCGCTATGTGAACAAAAGGAATGGAATGCTTTAAACTAGCTCAATGAAATGCTTGGAACTTTAATTCTATGTCAACAATCATCTAGCACAAGGTAAATGATGCAAGACACTCTCATGTCAATCATATAACACTAGTCTAACAATCACAAGGGTCTCTCAACCTTCAAATGAAAGAAAACTCAATGCACACCAAGTGTTTGATAAAATGTCACCAAGGAAAACAAGCTCAAAATGGTTGCAATTGGACAATCCAATCTCTCAAATCATCCAATCACAATCCTACAACCTTAGATCAAACATCAATCAATCATTCTCATGTATTGAAAGACATAACAATACCAAAAGAGAATATCAAGCTCTAATGGCTACAAAGCACAAGGTCTAGGATCATCATCTTACACAAAAGGCTAAGAGAGACTCAATCCATACAATCAATCACCTATCCTAGCTTGATCCATCCCCCACTAAACTAAACCTAAGCTTAGCCTAGCTTTACCATGGAAGAAACCTGAAATTGAGGGAGGAGACCATCCTAGCTTCCATGGAGGATCTTCTCACTTGGCTCTTCAAGCTCCAATCCAAGGGTGAAAGGCTTCACTTAGATCTTCAAGTTGATCCACAATTGAGGGAGGATAGTGTGTGGTTGAGGGAGAGGAGATGATGGAGTTGATGATGAACAATTGAGAGAGAGAGAGGAGTCGGCGCTTGTGTGAAATTAAGAATCGAATTGATGCCTCAATCCTCGCCTCTTTTCACCTTTATATAGCACGCCGGCTTAAGCTGATATTTTCGGCGAAAATGTTGCAACATTTTCGCCGAAAACTTCTTTGAAAACACCGAACGCTGCTGCACTTCTTCCAATATTTTCGGCGAAAACTTTGAATGTTTTCGCCGAAAATTTCCTCAAGAATCGAAAGTTGGCCTTCTGTTTGAATGTGCATAAGGTTTTCGGCCCAGAACTCCAAGTTCTCGCCGAAAACTTTCTTCGGGAATGTTAATTTGCGAAAGGTTCTAGTAGTGTATTTTTCCATTGAACCCTACTCCCCGTCCTAGTCTTAAAGAATTTATCAAGTCGATCTCAGGTTCCTCATAGCTAATACTCAAATTCGAAAGGTCCTACTAATGAAGTTGGTTTTGAAAGGAGACATAAAAAATAAGAACAAGCAATGAAGTAAAATGAGAACAACAGAGAAGATGTTAGTAGATTTCTTCAAGCCAAGTTATGAAAGCTGATTGAATCTCACAACGATTATAATGACCTCAATTCACAAGAGATCAACGATCCCACATTGACTCTCTATTCTAGACCAATCACATGCTCTCGCTATTGAACAAGAATGGATGCTAAACTAGCCAATGAAGCTTGGAATTGAATTCTTGCACAATCATCTACACAAGGATGAGAAGACCTCATGTCTCATAACATGTCACATCAAAGGTCCTCACCTTCAGAAAGAAACCATGCACACCAAGTGTATAATGTCACCAGAAACAAGTCAAATGTTGCATTGGACAATCCAATCTCTCAATCACAATCCAATCCTCAACCTTGATAAACATCAATCAACTTCTCTGTATTAAAGACTAAAATACAAAGAAATACACCAATGGCACAAACACAAGGTTAGATCATCATCTTACCAAAGCTAAGGAGCTCATCCTACAATCACCCTATCACTTGACATCCCCATAACTAACCTAAGCTTACCTAGCTTTACCAGAAGAACTGAATGAGGAGGAGACCATCCTAGCTTCATGGAGGTCTTCTACTTGGTCTTCAAGCTCACCAGGTGAAGGCTCACTTGATCTTCAAGTTGACCACTGGGAGGATAGTGTGTGGTTGAGGAGAGAGATGTGGATTGATGAAAATTGAAGAGAGAGAGGAGTCGGCGCTTGTGTGAATTAAGAATCGAATTGATGCCTCATCTCGCCTCTTTTCACCTTTATTAGCACGCGCTTAAGCTGATATTTCGGCAAAATGTTGCACATTTGCCGAAAACTTCTTTGAAAACACGAACGCTGCTGCACTTCTTCCAATATTCGGAAAACTTTGAATGTTTTCCCGAAAATTCCTCAAGAATCGAAAGTTGGCCTTTTTTGAATGCATAAGTTCGGCCCAGAACCAAGTCTCGCCGAAATCATAGAAAGCACAGTTTGAAGTCAGAAATCATGTCAATGACTCATCTCTCCACCTTGATAAAATATAATCATTCTAGTATGAAACTACAATCAAAGAATATTAGGTAAGACAGCTAGACATCACACAAGTAGGAATAACAAAAACATAGTTAACCATCACAAGTTATACTTATGAAGAAACTATTAGAAATCTCGATCTACTTGCCACTCCATCCAGGAAAGCCCTGTCTAGTGACAAGAGGAATGTTTGAAAGAAATAGAAGAGAAGAAGATCGCCTTAATTAAAATCAATGTCCTAACTCCTCTTCACCTTTATAGCGCAGAAGCAAAATGTGCATTGAAATCTAAACTCACTCCGCAACTATGATTTTCCAAAGATTTCCTAAATTGAAATGTTTCCAAAATTTAACATCGAATCATTGCCTCGTTAAGGCATAAGGATTTTGCAGTCTCCCTCAGTTCCTCATAGGAACTACAACTGTAGTCCAAAAATGAAGTTGGTTGAAGCCATTAAAAAATCAACAGGCAAATCTAATGGGAAAAAAGTAAAGGTTTCTTATAGGATTTCATTCAAGCGGTTTCAAATGATGAATTCAGCAAGTTGAATATGACAGGCAATTCACTCAAGTAAATCAAGAACCTCCAAATTGACTCTTATTCTAGAATGCACCAGCTACGTATGGAAAAAGAAAATGCTTAAAATACTCAATAAAAGTGAACTGAATTCTTCAACAATACAAATAAAAATGCAAGACACTCTATGTAATCAATGAACTTACTAACAATCAAAGGTTACTTCAATAAAGAAAACTCAATCAACAAATGATAAACTTCACCAAGAAAACAAGTCAAAATGGTTCAATTACAATCCAATCTTCGAAATCAAATCAAAACCACAACCTTAGATAAATCAATCAATCATCATGTATTAAGACAAACAATACCAAAAAGAAATAAACCTAATGCTACAAAGACAATCTAGATCATCATTAACAAAAGCAAGAGAATATAATACAATATCACAATCCAGCTTGATCCTCCCATAAATAACCTAAAGCTAACTATACATGAAAAACCTAAATTGAGGAGAACAACCTAGCTTCACGAGACTTTCACATGGCCTAAGACAATCAAGAGAAAGCTTCCTAGATCTCAAGTTATCCACAATAGGGAGGATAGGTTGTTGAGGGAGAAGTGATGATGATGAGAACAATTGAGAAGAGAGAGATGGGCTTGTGAAATAAAATGAATAGCTCAATCTCCCTTTCACTTTAATAGACCGCTTAACTGATATTTGCGAAAATGGAAATTTTCGCGAAAAACTTTGAAAACACTGAACCTCACTTCTTCAATTTTCGGCGAAAACTTTGAATGTTTCGCAAAAATTTCCAAAATCGAAAGTTGGCCTTCTGTTTAACGTGCATAAGGTTTTGGCCGAGAACTCCAAGTTCTCGCCGAAAACTTCCTCTTCGGCGAAAATGTTATGAGATTTTCGCCGAAAAGGTTCTTCAGTTGAAAGTCGTATTTTCTCCAATTTTGCAACGTCGATATCTCCTCCGTCCTAGCTCCGATTGACCTCCCGTTTGATCCTACGTGCTCCTTGTCACCAGTACTACAATGCAAAGACCTGAAAATACAAAGAAAACACCTCCAATAGACATGGAATTGGCCTCAATGTGGCAACCAGGCAACAGAATAGCACTTAGCACAAAACTTCGATAAAAGCATATTAAGCATGGCATTTAAGGATCAAGCACGGGCGTTTCACAGGTCAATCATAAGCTAAAATTGCACCAAATAAAGTCACATCAAATTCCCCTACGACTAAGCTTTGCTTGTCCTCAAGCAAATAAATTAGAAAACATCCAAGTTCACAAATGACAAGATCGGTCCCATTGAGACTCAAGCAACACAATTTGGCTTAAACTGTTCCACAAACAAACTTAACCTACACATGCAAGAACGTCAACCAAACAAGTCTAGACCTCACTATTTTCTGCACACTTCAAGTAGTGGTTGATTGGGACACAGCAAAACCGACCACGACAACACCAACTCTAATCAAAAGGACTTGAACTCGGGAAATGGAACGGATAAGCGGAGGTAAGGAAATTTTGGAAAATGATGAGTGATTAAGATGTTGTGGCTATCGACTCGACTTCATCCGCATCTAGATCCGCTCTTTACAAACTCGGGCATAGGATCAAGGGCTACACTTGAGAACTCTTTTTCCTTTCTTTTCTTTCTCTTTTCGCTTTCATATATTTTTTTCTCTTCTTCTTTTTTTTCTTACTGCATACTAGTGTTCGATCCAACACTTCACTTAGGTGTTGAACCTACCTAGCTCACAGCTTTTTCCTTTGCTAGTGCTCAACCCGACACTTCACTTAGGTGCCGAGCTTGCCTAGCTTAGCTTTTTTTTTCTCTTTTTTTTTCTTTTCTTTTCTTTCGAACATTTTCTTTTGACAATAGCCACTTGACCCTTAGCCCCTTAACTTCCACACAAGATTTTGAATTGGATTCCGTCTAATCTCAAGCCACAAGTTCAAAAAGTTGAAGAAAATCATGGAAAAGGGAAAGAAGTTTCTGATTTGCCTTCATCATCCTAGATCGGTGTTATCGAGTGGTATAAAAACACGTATCAACCAATCAACCAACACACAAGAGTGATAAAATCTCTGTTCTGGCCTAGACTCATTTGATATTAGCGCTAACATGCTGGTTATAGGTTCTAAGTGGAACAATCTAAACGTCATTATGAAAACTTGAAGTCAATTAAACACCAAAAGTCAAGAACCGAATGATTCTAAAGTAGAGGGAATCGACATTCAAATAAGATCATGCAAATCAACCAAGTAAAACATTAGACTTCTGCCAAGAAATAATCACACCAAACCACAAACTCCCCTACGACTAACATGAGCATTGTCCTCAATGATCTAGAGAGAGAGGGCAAGGTGGAACGAAGTTACCGCATTGGTAGAGAAAAGCTGAGGAACAAAGGAGTGGAAGAGTCCCATAGCGCGTATTGTGAAGAGTGATCCGCCTAAGTGCTTGCCAACAACCAACTCAAATAACTAAAACAACACAAAAACATAAAATCGAAAAAGTGAGGATAACATGGGTTGCCTCCCATGAAGCGCTTCTTTAACGTCTCTAGCTAGACGAAACCAAGAGCACTCAAGGCATAACCAAGGATAAAACCTCAACCGCACCAATAGTATCATTAATCAAATAATGTTTAAGGCAATGGCCATTCACCTTAAAAGGCTCGGTTTGAGAGGGAGAGATTACCTTGATGGTGCCATAAGGAAACACTTGAGTTACCGTGAAAGGTCCGGACCAACGAGATCTCAACTTCCCGGGAAAGAGCTTGAGCCGAGAGTTGTATAGGAGGACTTGGTCACCAACTCTGAAATCCTTGCCCGACTTCAAGCGGGAGTCATGAATAAGCTTCGTCGTCTCCTTGTATAGCTTGGCACTCTCATAAGCATGATGGCGATACTCTTCGAGCTCTTACGCTCTTCTCCTGCGAGACTCATATCAAGGTTTAGAAATTTCAATGCCCAAAGAGATCGGTGCTCAAGCTCTACCGGCAAATGGCAAGCTTTACCATAGACCATCCTATAGGGAGTAGTGCCTATAGGAGTCTTATAAGCCGTGCGGTAGGCCCAAAGAGCATCATCAAGCTTTGTCGACCAATCTTTTCGTGATTGGTCGACCGTTTTCTCCAAAATTATCTTAAGTTCCCTATTAGTTACCTCGGCTTGGCCACTAGTTTGAGGGTGATACGAGGTAGACATCCGATGAGTGACACCGAACCGTCGGCACACCCTATCGAATTGTCCATGAAAATGAGTACCTCGATCACTAATAATAGCACGAGGGGCACCAAACCGGGTGAACAACTTAACAAGAAACTTCCCTACAACTCGGGCATCATTGGTAGGCAAAGCTTGTGCCTCCGCCCATTTAGACACATAATCAACCGCAACCAAAATATACTTGTTACCATGAGAAGTAGGAAACGGTCCCATAAAATCAATACCCCATATATCAAATATTTCGACCACTAACGAGACATGTTGAGGCATTTCATTACGGGAAGAGATGTTACCTGAGCGTTGGCATGCATCGCAAGACTTGACAAAGTCTTGACAATCTCGAAAGATCGAAGGCCAAAAGAATCCGGACTCAAGTACCTTGCGAGCTGTGCGATTGGCTCCATGATGTCCTCCCGTAGGACGGGAGTGGCAATGAAGCATGATGTCCTTCGCTTTACCATGGTTAACACATCTTCTAATCATCCCATCGGAGCCAACTCGAAACACAAATGGATCGTCCCAAAAGTAATGCTTCAAATCCGCAAAGAACTTCCTTTTGTCTTGAGTGGAGAGGCCCTCCTTCAAATATCCACTAGCAAGATAGTTAGCTAGATCCGCAAACCAAGGTTCCTCGGACTCCATTGTCGCTAAAGCGAATAATAGCTCATCGGGAAAGTTGTCGTTGATTTCTTCATTACCATTGTGCACCAATTCAGCTTCTTTCAAACGAGACAAGTGATCGGCGGCTACATTCTCGGATCCCTTCTTATCCCGAATTTCAATGTCAAACTCTTGCAACAAAAAACCCAACGAATCAATCTTGGCTTAGCATCGGTCTTGGATAGGAGGTACCTCAAAGCTTGGTGGTCCGTGAAGATGATAGTATGAGAAAACACCAAGTAGGACCTAAACTTATCAAAGGCAAATACTATGGCCAAGAGCTCCTTCTCCGTGGTTGTATAGTTCCTTTGAGCTTCATTGAGAGTCTTGCTTGCATAGTATATCGGATGGAATCTCTTGTCAATTCGTTGGCCTAAGACCGCTCCAATAGCGTAATCACTAGCATCGCACATCAACTCAAATGACTTGGACCAATCCGGAGCAATGAGTATAGGAGCATTTGTGAGTTTACCCTTTAGGAGTTCAAAGGCTTTCAAACATTCTTCATCAAATCGAAATTCCACATCCTTCTCGAGAAGCCGAGTCATAGGAGTAGTTATCTTTGAGAAGTCTTTGATGAAGCGCCTATAGAAACCGGCATGCCCCAAGAAGCTTCGCACGGCTTGCACGGATGAGGGTGGAGGAAGTTGAGAGATAGTCTCTAACTTTGCTTTATCAACCTCAATGCCCCTCCTAGAGATCTTGTGTCCTAAAACAATCCCCTCATTGACCATGAAATGGCACTTCTCCCAACTTAGTGCGAGATTGGTCTCTTCACAACGGTGCAACACCTTCTCAAGGTTCCTCAAGCAAAGATCAAATGAATCCCCAAATACCGAGAAATCATCCATGAACACCTCCATGATGTCTTCCACAAAATCATCAAAGATAGCAAGCATACATCGTTGGAAGGTGGCGGGAGCATTGCACAATCCAAATGGAATTCGGCGATAAGCAAACGTACCAAAAGGGCATGTGAATGTGGTCTTCTCAATGTCCTCCGGAGCAATCGGTATTTGGAAGTATCCGGACATGCCATCCAAAAAGCAATAGTACTCGTGACTGGAGAGGCGCTCGAGCATTTGATCCATGAAAGGTAGAGGAAAATGATCCTTCCTAGTGGCCTCATTGAGTCGATGATAATCTATGCAAACACGCCATCCGGTAATCGTCCTTGTCGGGATAAGCTCATCCTTGTCATTAGCTACCACCGTGATCCCTCCTTTCTTGGAAACAACTTGCACGGGGCTAACCCAAGGACTATCCGAGATAGGAAAGATAATCCCCGCATCCATAAGCTTAATAACCTCTTTCTTCACAACCTCTTTCATGTTAGGATTCAATCTTCTTTGAGGTTGCACAACCGGCTTGAAATCCTCCTCCATAAGGATCCGATGTGAGCAAAATGTGGGACTTATACCTCGAATATCTGAGATGCTCCATGCAATAGCTCTCATGTACTTCTTGAGGAGCTCCACTAGACGGTCCTTTTGCTCGGGTAGAAGCTTAGCATTGATGATGACCAGTAGCTTAGAATTTGGCATGAGAAAAGCATACTCCAAATGTGCGGAAAGAGGCTTGAGCTCAAGAGTAGGTGGTTTTTCATAGGAGGTCTTCACCCTTTCCACCTTTGGAAGAGCAACAAAAGCTGTCTCACTCTCCAACTTGTCTCTCCCTTCATCAAGATAAGCCACCTGAGCTTTCAACTCTGGGATGTCTAAATGTTCCTGCACATTCATTCTAAGGCAAACATCCAAAGAATCTCTACACACAAAGTTAGAAATACTACACACGCTAGCCGAAGCAACGGTATCACATGAATACTCTAAATCATCTTGTGCGTGAGCAAACTTCATGCCATCGGCTATGCAAAATGTGACACTCTCTTGTCCTATTCTCAATGTCAATTTCCCATTATGCACATCAATTAAAGCACGAGAAGTAGCAAGGAATGGTCTACCAAATATCAATGAGACATCCACATCATCGGTATCAATGACCGCAAAATCAACTAGGAACACAAAGGGACCTACTTTAACTAGCACATCATCAACAATCCCCCTAGGACTCTTGGTCGACTTGTCCGCAAGTTGAATGTACATACGAGTAGGGCGAAGGTTAGACAACCCTAGTTTCTCGAATATGCAATAAGGCATGACATTAATACTAGCACCTAGATCCGCAAGACCATTAGCCAAAGAGGTATTACCTATAGCACAAGGGATAGTAAAGGTACCTGGATCCTTGAGCTTTTCCGGTGGACTCTTGAATAGCACGGCGGAGCATTCCTCATTGAGGGGGACTAGAGGTGTCTCCGGTAGCTTCCTCTTGTTGGTGTAAAGTTCCTTCATGAACTTAGCATATTGAGGCATCATAGTCATAGCTTCGGGAAACGGAAGAGAGAATTGCATTTGACTAAGCCGCTCCACAAATGCCCTAAAAACTTTCTCAAGACCATCCTTCTTCACTCGAGAGGGGTATGGAAGCTTAGGTTTGTATGGAGGTACAACCGGTGCGGGAGGAGAGACCGGTGGTGTACTCGAGGTAGCCTTACTAGGTTCCTTAGCAACCTTAGTATTCACATTATTCGTAGGAGGTTTGACTTCAACCTCAACTTCATCCGAAGGATCTTTAGTATCATCATCATCAACCATTATAGTAGGATCTTGTACCTTTTGGGAGTTAATTGGGGAAGAGGTTGTATCTTGCAAAGGTTTTCCACTTCTCAATGTCACTACCTTGCAATGCTCCGGGCCCTTAGGATTGACCTCGGTGTTGGAAGGTAAAGTTCCCGAGGGTCGCTCCGAGAGTGCCTTAGAAATATGTCCCAATTGGTTCTCCAAATTAGCAATTGAGGCTTGTTGGTTTTTGATGAGTTGAATCATCGCCGCGTTGGTATCCTCTTGAGAGATCGAAGAACCACCGTCTTTGTTTTGAGGAGGCTTGTTGAAACCGGGTGGTCCTTCACCTCTATGGTTGTACATTCCCGGTGGGGTAGGACCTTGGGGACCTTGACTTGGATGTCCACTTTGATTCCATTGATTCCCCCCTTGGTTCCCTTGACCTTGGGGTCCTCCTTGAGTCCATTTACTACCTTGGGTTAGGTTACTTCCTTGAGACCATTGGTTTCCTTGATACCCTCTAAAACCTTGATATCCTCCTTGATTTCCTTGGTTGTACCCCTTGTTATAACCACCACCTTGACTCCCTTGGCCTTGGTAACCTTGGTTGGACTTGTTGTACCAAGGTCGGTTATAGTTACCTTGATAGTTACCTTGGGGGCTGAAATTTCCATGGAACCCTTGACCTTGTGCGAAGCTTACCTCCTCATGGTCGCCTTGGCCAAGCTCAGGAGTGGCGGAAGGACAAGCACCTAACATCGTGGCCTTGACCCCCACAGCATTCACAACAATATATAGAAGCCACTGGAGGGTTACCCACATGAGATGATGGAACCTTGGAGGGATGCTTAGGTTACTTAGTTGGGATGCCATAGCATCGATCTTAGACATGAGGAGTGCAAACATAGGGTCATCTTCATCCGATGCCCTGGTAACTTAGGCTTCTTACCATAGCTAGATGAATCCTTTGGTGCATCAACACTTATAGCTCTAGAGTCGTAGTGAGTGTCGCTCCCATACTTGGACCTTGGAGGTTGTTGTCGAGACCAACTCCTTGTCTTGTTGGCCATCTCCGCAAAGAGTTCTAGAGCATACTCGGGGGTGAGCGACCTTAGATCACCTCCGGCGGCTTGGTTGATCATCCGTGTATTCTCAAAATCAATGGACCTAGCAAAGATATCCGCTAAGCTCCATTCGGCAAAGTTGTGACGAGGACAAGCCCGAAGAAGGGCTTGGAACCTATTCCAAGTCTCATGGAAGAGCTCTCCCTTGTGTTGTGTGAAGTGGTTGATACGATCTCGGAATGCATCCGTCATATAAGGGGGAAAGAACTCCTCGAGGAAGGCTTCGGCTAATCCCTCCCATGTAGTAAATTGTCGACTTGGTTGGTTCTCCAACCAAGACTTGGCTCTACCTTTGAGGGAGAAGGGGAAGAGTCGGAGTCGCACACAATCCGGGTGAACTTGATCGTTCTTCACCGTATCACATATCTCTAGGAAATCCTTCAAGTGTCTAGACGGGCACTCTCCATCAATACCGTTGAACACCACTCCATTCTGCACCATCTGAATCATATTAGGCTTCAACTCGAAATTTATTGCATTTACCGGTCTTCGCACAATACTCGAGGTTGCCCCTTCGAGGGTTGGACGAGCATAATCGGCTAGTGTGCGCCTCGCACCTCTTTGCGATTGATCATCTTCATTAGTGTGATGTGAATGTACCGATCGGTCATCGTCATCTCCGTGTTGAGACATAGTGTGGTGTGAGGTAAAATCAACCTCTTCTTTTTCAACTGTAGAAGGTGGGGGAGTAGTTGGTAGATCGATCACTTGTTCTAATCCTTAGATTCGTGCTTGAAGATAGCTGAACGCCTCATGCACTAACACCAATCTTCTGCAAACAAGCACAACGAACACACCCGAGTAATATAACGATGCGGGATAACAAAGTAAACAAAAAGAAACAAGGAAGCAAAAAGGAAAATGGAAGGAAGTGTAAAGATCGGTTCACTAATCTTTCATAGGAATGAGAGGGTCCCTGGCAACGGCGCCAAAAACTTGATAAGGAATTTTATCAAGGTCGTATTCCTCAGGGTCCCCTCATAGGCTAATACTCACAACATTCGTAAACGGTCCATACATTTAAATTGAAGTTTGGTTTTGAAAGAAGACAAGCTAAAAACATAAGCAAACAAGGCAAAATTGACAAGTGAAAATTGAGGAACAACAAGAGAGAAAGGAGTTTAGTTCAGCTAGGGATTTCTTCAAGCTCAAGGTTCATGAAAGCTGGATTGAATCTCAAGCAACGATGTGTAATTAATGACCATGCAATTCACTCAAGTAGAATCAACGAACTCTCGCACAATTGACTCTCTATTCCTAGACCAAATGCACCATGCTCTCGCTATGTGAACAAAAGGAATGGAATGCTTTAAACTAGCTCAATGAAATGCTTGGAACTTGAATTCTAAGTCAACAATCATCTAGCACAAGGTAAATGATGCAAGACACTCTCATGTCAATCATATAACACTAGTCTAACAATCACAAGGGTCTCTCAACCTTCAAATGAAAGAAAACTCAATGCACACCAAGTGTTTGATAAAATGTCACCAAGGAAAACAAGCTCAAAATGGTTGCAATTGGACAATCCAATCTCTCAAATCATCCAATCACAATCCTACAACCTTAGATCAAACATCAATCAATCATTCTCATGTATTGAAAGACATAACAATACCAAAAGAGAATATCAAGCTCTAATGGCTACAAAGCACAAGGTCTAGGATCATCATCTTACACAAAAGGCTAAGAGAGACTCAATCCATACAATCAATCACCTATCCTAGCTTGATCCATCCCCCACTAAACTAAACCTAAGCTTAGCCTAGCTTTACCATGGAAGAAACCTGAAATTGAGGGGAGGAGACCATCCTAGCTTCCATGGAGGATCTTCTCACTTGGCTCTTCAAGCTCCAATCCAAGGGTGGAAGGCTTCACTTAGATCTTCAAGTTGATCCACAATTGAGGGAGGATAGTGTGTGGTTGAGGGAGAGGAGATGATGGAGTTGATGATGAACAATTGAGAGAGAGAGAGGAGTCGGCGCTTGTGTGAAATTAAGAATCGAATTGATGCCTCAATCCTCGCCTCTTTTCACCTTTATATAGCACGTCGGCTTAAGCTGATATTTTCGGCGAAAATGTTGCAACATTTTTGCCGAAAACTTCTTTGAAAACACCGAACACTGCTGCACTTCTTCCAATATTTTTGGCAAAAACTTTGAATGTTTTCGCCAAAAATTTCCTCAAGAATCGAAAGTTGGCCTTCTGTTTGAACGTGCATAAGGTTTTTCGGCCGAGAACTCCAAGTTCTGGCCGAAAACTTCCTCTTCGGCGAAAATGTTATGAGATTTTCGCCGAAAAGGTTCTTCAGTTGAAAGTCTTATTTTCTCCAATTTTGCAACGTCCATATCTCCTCCGTCCTAGCTCCGATTGACCTCCCGTTTGATCCTACGTGCTCCTCCGTCCTAACTACAATTACAAGACCTTATAATACAAAGAAAACACCTCCAATAGACATGGAATTGGCCTCAAAGTGGAAACCAGGCAACAGAATAGCACTTAGCACAAAACTTCGATAAAAGCATATTAAGCATGGCATTTAAGGATCAAACACGGGCGTTTCATAGGTCAATCATAAGCTAAAATTGCACCAAATAAAGTCACATCAATTGACGTTTCCTTCATCAACAATGATAGCTAGTTTCTTTGGGGCCCATGCAACTTAAGAAGGCTTAGATCCACCTTTTAATCAGAACTTGATGTTTGTTGATGTTGTACCTAGGATCACGTCATTCAGATATGAACTATCTATAGCCATGGGTAGATGATCATAATACTATAAGTTGAGTGATCACGAGTCGACCTTAGATTCGACGGAGAGTACTTGGAGCCGCTGGTTGTATATAACAGGGAACCCTTAGTGTCCAGAGTAGAATGGTGCCACAAAGAAAAGGGTGATTACCTTGAATAATGATAAACTAAGGCCTAAGAGCTAAGCAACTACATGCTAAAGCTAGAAGGAACAAAGACAAAAGTTTTTAAATAATAATCTTTAATCAAGGGAGGTTGTGAAACAATGAGTACAATGGATCATATATATATGATTAGATTCATCCTAGGGATTCTCCATGTCCTTCTATGGCACTACTACTAATACAATTAATAATTCATAGCAAAATTAAAAAGGAAGAAACAAACTAAGATTTCTAAACTAAATAGGAATCGAAATCCGTGTAGAAATCTTGTTGTCACTTCAAAATGTCATAACTCCCTATTCCGGTTGAGTCTAGAAGCAAACAAGGTATGCATGGAAAGAACGTCTCATTAGCTTTCTACTGGACTTGACCTTGCACCGTTTGGGCTTTGGTATCATTAGTTATGTCCGTTTTAGTAAAATGGGGTAGATTGACGTTTCCATCATCAACAACGATAGCTAGTTTCTTTGGGGCCCATGCAACTTAAGGAGGCTTAGATCAACCTTTTAATCAGAACTTGATGTCTGTTGATGTGGCACCTAGGATCACGTCATTCAAATATGAACTATCTATAGCCATGGGTAGATGGTCATAATACTATAAGTTGAGTGATCACGAGTCGACCTTAGATTCGACGGAGAGTACTTGGAGCCGCTGGTTGTATATAACAAGGAACCCTTAGTGTCCAAAGTAGAATCATGCCACAAAGAAAAGGGTGACAACCTTGAACAACGATATATCAAGGCCTAAGAGCTAAGCAACTGCATGCTAAAGCTAGAAGGAACAAAGACAAAAGTTCTGAAATAATAATCTTTAATCAAGGGAGGTTGTGAAACAATGAGTACAATGGATCATATATATATGATTAGATTCATCCTAGGGATTCTCCATGTCCTTCTATGACACTACTACTAATACAATTAATAATTCATAGCAAAATTAAAAAGGAAGAAACAAACTAAGATTTCTAAACTAAATAGGAATCGAAATCCATGTAGAAATCTTGTTGTCACTTCAAAATGTCATAACTCCCTATTCCGGTTGAGTCTAGAAGCAAACAAGGTATGCATGGAAAGAACGTCTCATTAGCTTTCTAATAGACTTGACCTTGCACCGTTTGGCCTTTGGTATCATTAGTTAGGTCCGTTTTAGTAAAATGGGGTAGATTGACGTTTCCTTCATCAACAACGATAGCTAGTTTCTTTGGGGCCCATGCAACTTAAGGAGGCTTAGATCAACATTTTAATCAGAACTTGATGTCTGTTGATGTGGCACCTAGGATCAAGTCATTCAGATATGAACTATCTATAGCCATGGGTAGATGATCATAATACTATAAGTTGAGTGATCACGAGTCGACCTTAGATTCGACGGAGAGTACTTGGAGCCGCTGGTTGTATATAACAAGGAACCCTTAGTGTCCAAAGTAGAATCATGCCACAAAGAAAAGGGTGATAACCTTGAACAACGATATACCAAGGCCTAAGAGCTAAGCAACTACATGCTAAAGCTAGAAGGAACAAAGACAAAAGTTATGAAATAATAATCTTTAATCAAGGGAGGTTGTGAAACAATGAGTACAATGGATCATATATATATGATTAGATTCATCCTAGGGATTCTCCATGTCCTTCTATGACACTACTACTAATATAATTAAGAATTCATAGCTAAATTAAAAAGGAAGAAACAAACTAAGATTTCTAAACTAAATAGGAATCGAAATCCGCGTAGAAATCTTGTTGTCACTTCAAAATGTCATATCTCCCTATTCCGGTTGAGTATAGAAGCAAACAAGGTATGCATGGAAAGAACGTCTCATTAGCTTTCTAATGAACTTGACCTTGCACCGTTTGGGCTTTGTCATCATTAGTTATGTCCATTTTAGTAAAATGGGGTAGATTGACTTTTCCTTCATCAACAACGATAGCTAGTTTCTTTGGGGCCCATGCAACTTAAGGAGGCTTAGATCAACATTTTAATCAGAACTTGATGTCTGTTGATGTTGCACCTAGGATCACGTCATTCAGATATGAACTATCTATAGCCATGGGTAGATGATCATAATACTATAAGTTGAGTGATCACGAGTCGACCTTAGATTCGACGGAGAGTACTCGGAGCCGCTGGTTGTATATAACAAGGAACCCTTAGTGTCCAAAGTAGAATCATGCCACAAAGAAAAGGGTGATAACCTTGAACAACGATATACCAAGGCCTAAGAGCTAAGCAACTACATGCTAAAGCTAGAAGGAACAAAGACAAAAGTTATGAAATAATAATCTTTAATCAAGGGAGGTTGTGAAACAATGAGTACAATGGATCATATGTATATGATTAGATTCATCCTAGGGATTCTCCATGTCCTTCTATGACACTACTACTAATACAATTAAGAATTCATAGCTAAATTAAAAAGGAAGAAACAAACTAAGAATTCTAAACTAAATAGGAATCGAAATCCGTGTAGAAATCTTGTTGTCACTTCAAAATGTCATAACTCCCTATTCCGGTTGAGTCTAGAAGCAAACAAGGTATGCATGGAAAGAACGTCTCATTAGCTTTCTAATGAACTTCACCTTTCACCGTTTGGGCTTTGTCATCATTAGTTATGTCCGTTTTAGTAAAATGGGGCAGATTGACTTTTCCTTCATCAACAACGATAGCTAGTTTCTTTGGGGCCCATGCAACTTAAGGAGGCTTAGATCCACCTTTTAATCAGAACTTGATGTCTGTTGATGTCGTACCTAGGATCACGTCATTCATATATGAACTATCTATAGCCATGGGCAGATGATCATAATACTATAAGTTGAGTGATCACGAGTCGACCTTAGATTCGACGGAGAGTACTTGGAGCCGCTGGTTGTATATAACGGGGAAAACCCTTAGTGTCCAGAGTAGAATGGTGCCACAAAGAAAAGGGTGATTACCTTGAACAATGATAAACCAAGGCCTAAGAGCTAAGCAACTACATGCTAAAGCTAGAAGGAACAAAGACAAAAGTTCTGAAATAATAATCTTTAATCAAGGGAGGTTGTGAAACAATGAGTACAATGGATCATATATATATGATTAGATTCATCCTAGGGATTCTCTTTGTCCTTCTATGACACTACTACTAATACAATTAAGAATTCATAACTAAATTAAAAAGGAAGAAACAAACTAAGATTTCTAAACTAAATAGGAACCGAAATCCGTGTAGAAATCTTGTTATCATTTCAAAATGTCATAACTCCCTATTCCGGTTGAGTCTAGAAGCAAACAAGGTATGCATGGAAAGAACGTCTCATTAGCTTTCTAATGAACTTGACCTTGCACCGTTTGGGCTTTGTCATCATTAGTTATGTCCGTTTTAGTAAAATGGGGTAGATTGACTTTTCCTTCATCAACAACGATAGCTAGTTTCTTTGGGGCCATGCAACTTAAGGAGGCTTAGATCCACCTTTTAATCAGAACTTGATGTCTGTTGATGTCGTACCTAGGATCACGTCATTCAGATATGAACTATCTATTGCCATGGGCAGATGATCATAATACTATAAGTTGAGTGATCACGAGTTGACCTTAGATTCGACGGAGAGTACTTGGAGCCGCTGGTTGTATATAACAGGAAACCCTTAGTGTCCAGAGTAGAATGGTGCCACAAAGAAAAGGGTGATTACCTTTATAAATGATAAACCAAGGCCTAAGAGCTAAGCAACTACATGCTAAAGCTAGAAGGAAGAAAGACAAAAGTTCTTAAATAATTATCTTTAATCAAGGGAGGTTGTGAAACAATGAGTACAATGGATCATATATATATGATTAGATTCATCCTAGGGATTCTCCATGTCCTTCTATGACACTACTAAAAATACAATTAAGAATTCATAGCTAAATTAAAAAGGAAGAAACAAACTAAGATTTCTAAACTAAATAGGAACCGAAATCCGTGTAGAAATCTTGTTGTCATTTCAAAATGTCATAACTCCCTATTCCGGTTGAGTCTAGAAGCAAACAAAGTATGCATGGAAAGAACGTCTCATTAGCTTTCTAATGAACTTGACCTTGCACCATTTGGGCTTTGTCATCATTAGTTATGTCCGTTTTAGTAAAATGGGGTAGATTGACTTTTCCTTCATCAACAACGATAGCTAGTTTCTTTGGGGCCCATGCAACTTAAGGAGGCTTAGATCCACCTTTTAATCAGAACTTGATGTATGTTGATGTCGTACCTAGGATCACGTCATTCATATATGAACTATCTATAGCCATGGGCAGATGATCATAATACTATAAGTTGAGTGATCACGAGTCGACCTTAGATTCGACGGAGAGTACTTGGAGCCGCTGGTTGTATATAACAGGGAACCCTTAGTGTCCAGAGTAGAATGGTGCCACAAAGAAAAGGGTGATTACCTTGAACAATGATAAACTAAGGCCTAAGAGCTAAGCAACTACATGCTAAAGCTAGAAGGAACAAAGACAAAAGTTCTGAAATAATAATCTTTAATCAAGGGAGGTTGTGAAACAATGAGTACAATGGATCATATATATATGATTAGATTCATCATAGGGATTCTCCATGTCCTTCTATGACACTACTACTAATACAATTAAGAATTCATAGCTAAATTAAAAAGGAAGAAACAAACTAAGATTTCTGTTCCAGCCTGGTCGCCTGGTCCAATAATGGAGGCCCAAGCTTGTTGGTCCTCGCGGAGTGTTGTACCTCGTAAGTAGCGTGAGGGGTAGTCAGTTCAAGGAAAAGGGGAGGCGATCAGTTTAAGGAATGGGAGAGGAAGGAGAGTAACGTACCGCGGAGCGTTTGTCCGCTGGGTAAAAGTGTTGTCCCCCGGTTAATAGGGTGTACGGGGGTATTTATAGTACCCCTGCCTTGGTCGCCAAGGCTGAATCTTAGCCACTCGTTTGTAGCTCCCGTAGGATGTTGACACGTGTCGCTCTGTCTTGGAAACCTAAGTGTCGCCGAGTAACCCTAGGAGGCCGCCGAGCTGGGCCGTCGCTTTGGGCCTCACTCCACTTCCTGGGCCTGCCTATTCGGCCCATCTGATTTACCGCCTGGGTCCGGTCCCCTGCCCTAGCCACTGTGTTCGGGCCGCCATGTGGGTCGCCTCGTGGGCCGTCGTGTGGGCCTTAGGACTTCGTCGGGCTGGGCCCATCAATTGCCCCCAAGCCCTTAGTCGAGCTTTGCTTGGCTGAGGGTTTACTTATAACTTGGATCGCTCGTCTCGTGATCGCCGTAAGAGGACCCATCAATTGCCCCCGAGCCCTTAATGCGAGTTTTGCTTGGCTGAGGGTTTACTTATAACTTGGATCGCTCGTCTCGTGATCGCCGTAAGAGGACCCATCAATTGCCCCCGAGCCCTTAATGCGAGTTTTGCTTGGCTGAGGGTTTACTTATAACTTGGATCGCTTGTGTTGTGTCGCTTTATCGCATTGCTATCCTATCGCCTTATTGCCTTGTCATTTTGTCGCTTTGGTGTCTTGGTTCTTATCGCCTTGTCTCTTTTGTCGCTGCTTTCTATTGCGCCCCTTCTTTCCAGTCTTTCACGCACCTCTCTACCGCTCAGGGCATCATGGTCTTTTATTCCCTACCTTGCTGGAGAAGCTGGGGAAATCGGGGTATTTTAGTAATTGCCCAGAAAGCCATCATTACCTTATCCCTTCAGACGTCATCTCAGCCGCGCGTGCCCCCAATGAAACGTCGCGACGGCTCACCTTCCCGCCAACACGCTTTTTTAACCGCGCGTGTGACTCACTCATTCACCGCGACGGTTCCATTCCCGCTCATTGCACTCCTATATAAATCCCCTTCTTACCGTCTCCCTCCTTTTTTACTCCTTCTCTGACACCTTGACTCCCCATTTTTACAGTCTTCTTGCCTCTACTGCTTCCTTACTCCTTCCGGCGAGTCCTCCACCATCTTCTCCTTCCCCGTTGATCGGAAAACGTTCGTTTCTCCTTCTTCCGATCACCCGAAAACGTTTATCTCTTCCTGCCATTTTTCAGATGTCTGGAGCCCCCCGACGCCCACCTGGTACGTGACTCCTCCTCTCTTTCTCACTGCATTGCCGTCCTGCCGTGTGTTTCCTTCTCTTTTCCGCTTCTTGTTGTTTTTTTTCTTTGAACCATGGATTCCACCTCCGATAGCCAAAACCAAAGTCATTCCTATTCCGCTGGTACCGATTCATCACCCTCTCCTTCATCTTCCTCTTCGTCCTCTCCTTCTTCTTCCAGCCATTCCCCTGAACGGGCAACCTTAAACCCTCCATCTACAGTCGAAACCTCGTCTGCCCATATTTCCGACCTAGCAGAGGAGAATTTTGATGAATCTCCTGCCCTGCCTTTTTGGGGTCCCCACCAAAAAGGATTCGAGCGAGCCCGTCATGGGGTCGAGATTGATCCTGAGGCGACTAGAGTCACCGGCTCCTACTCCATTGGCAACTGGCGATCTATGTGGGGAAGAGCTACCTGTGACGAGCGCACGGTCATCGGCCCGGGCTACTTTCCTTCAGGGTCAGTGGAGAAGATCGCCCGCGTTCTTCCGTTCGCCATGCTGCCGCCTACTTGGGAATTCACCGTGGCCTCTCGGCTTTCCACTATTGGCAATTGCCCGCCAGGGTGGCACGGCGTCTGGACCGAGGCCTTCACCAATGGCCTTCGCCTTCCGCCATCCTCGTTCACGGTCGCCCTGCTTGAGTGCTTTGGCGCTTCTCTTGGCGCCTTTAACGTCGGGTGTTGGGCTACAGCCTCTGCCTTTGAATGCAGCTGTGCGACCAAGAAGATCGCCCCCACTCTTCGGTTGTTTCAATTAATTCATTATGCCAAGCACACCTCTAATGGCATCAGCTTCGTTCGCCGAGCTGATCTTACACAAAAGGGCACTTACTCATCACCGAAACCTCGCCCTACATGGTACCATTCGTTTTTCTACTTCCCCCAGCGACACGGATCGCCATTGGGCTTCGCTGCTCCCTTCATCCTGGTCTTCTGGTGACGTGAGTTCTTTCAACGCCGAGCTTGATCCTACTCCTGATGAGATACTCCTTCGTCGCCAGATCCTTCTTGATTGCCACATCTATCGACCACTTCTGGCCTGCGGATTGCTCAGGCGGGGATACGAGGAGGTATACTTTATGTCTTAGGCGGTGCTGATTGTTTTCCTCCCTTCCTAGCTGTCGCCATTCATCTTGCGTGATTGAGTCGTCGTAGCCAAACCCTTAGGAACGTATAACCTTTATATTGTCACCTTTTTGTGCTTTCTTTTCTTTCCTCCCTTTTTTATACTAATCTTTGAATGTACCTTTCCTAGGTGCCGTAAGCCTCGCTGGGTGCCTCCTTAGTACCACCGCGCGTGGTCCTGTCGCCGAGACTCGCCCCAGCCGCTCTGAGGCCGCCCCCGTCGCCCCTGCTTCTGCCCAACCTTCGCCCGAGAAATCTAAGGGAAAGAGGAAGGCGGTTGAGACGGATGAAAGCCTCCTTTCTTCAAAGAGGAAGAAGAAAGCTGGGGTTTCCAAGCCGAGGAGAAAGGCAGGTGAGGGCTCCAGCAATCCACCGCCGCCGCCTCCACCAGTGATAGAGGTGGAGGATGCCGATGCTGAGACTGAAACTCCCCTCCGCCGCTCTCGTCGCCAATCGCCTCTGGCGCATGACAATCCGCCTGCGAGGGAGCCCTTAGAGCATCCTGCCGACGGGAACGTCATCTCATATGACGACTCCTACCTTCCTGATGAACCTGTTCCCCTTCCCCGAGATCCGGAGCATCCCGAGTCTACGCCAGCTCCGGAGCTTGATCTTCGTCCCACCGAGCCTGCTCGCGACCACTCTCGCCCGCATCCTGTCAACACCGACCGTGCCCGCCGGGCCAGCTGGACAGAGCGAGCTAACACCCTCTTTGATCGCCCTGCTCCTGCTGGTCGCGAAGGTGAGGGTCCCTTTCGCCTTCCCTACTTCGCCGTCGTTCATCCGGTGGCATCCCACATATCACCCCGGATGGCGAGTGACATCACGGAGGAGTTCTCTCGAGGTGTCTATGAGGGGGTGACCGCTCCTGGTGAGGGCTCGGAGATTACGGACCTGCATGGGGCGACTTCCTGCCGCCTCCTTCAGGTATTTATGGAGTGCGAAGTCAATTTGCTCTGTCCTGCTTCCCTAGTTCTGCTCGCTGCTTCTTACCCCCCTCATTTGTTTTGTTGCCTAGGCCGTGGCCGAGCTCGGCGATCTTTCCTTTGCATGTAAACACATGCAGGAGGAGAATCGGAGGCTGAAGGAGGATGTGGAGAATCTGCGCTCTTTGCGCATGGATCTCACCCGTTACCATAACGAGGAGAAGGTATTTATTCGTCTGCCTCTTGTTTCTTCCCGTTTATATATACTTTTTCCGACTTGCCACCTTACGATCCTTGCTAAACCCGTACGTTGCTGAGTCGCTGAAGGAAAGCCTGGCTGAGGCGACCGGGCGGATTTCCCAGATGGAGGGCGTCCAGGAGGACTTGCAATCTGCTAACAAGCACATTGTCGCCCTTGAAGCCGAATTGGATGAGGTTCGTGCCAAGGCTGCTCAGGTGGAGGAGATAGCCGCCGAAAGGGACAGAGCCAAGGAGCTGCTGAATGACTCTCTGGCGGCTGAGTCGGCGGCGGATCGTGATCTTGCTGCTGCCAAGGCTCAGTACGATGAGACTGTGGCTTATTACACTCATGCTCTCGGCGAGAGTATGCGCGTAGTAATGCGCAGCTGTCGTAATGAGTTCTACGAGCTGTTTCCCAACAAGGGCTGGCCAGGGCGAAAAATGGTTCGAGCCGTTCTTCGAGGTCTCAATCGCTATAACTTTGGGGTTCTCGACCTTCCCGATGCCGAGGAGGAGGCCTATTTTCGAGATGCTGATCGCTTGGAGCGGAGATAGTGGTGGCAGATGCCGAATATGTGGCGGCCACTCGCCTCAGCCGTGGCCTGCCTGCTCTGAATCTCGATGGATCAGAGGTTCAGCCGCCATCATCTGATCAAGCCCCCTCGACCAGCGGCAAGGACTTCAATTCCACCGCTGACTCTTCCAAAGCTGGCCAGAAGGGCTCCGGTGCCAAAGACCCATGATCCCGCTGTCAACCTGCTGTCAACCTGTTGTTGTTGTTGTTTTTTTTTTTTCTTTTTTTTTTTGTAAAGAACTGCCTTACTAAACTCTGCCTCGTGAATTTTCAATCTCTGGCCTCTTTTTTTTTGTTTTATTACACCTTTCTTAATCACTTTGCTTCTTTTCATCATTAACTGGGTGTTATACCGATATGTTAATGCCCTTTAGGTCTTACATAGCGATCCCAATGCCCTTAGGTCTTACATGATAAATTTGATGCCCTTAGGTCTTACACAGCGAGTTGTTAATGCCCTTTAGGTCTTACATAGCAATCCCAATGCCCTTAGGTCTTACATGATAAATTTGATGCCCTTAGGTCTTACACAGCGAGTTGTTAATGCCCTTAGGTCTTACATAACGATCCCAATGCCCTTAGGTTTACATGATAAATTTGATGCCCTTAGGTCTTACACAGCGAGTTGTTAATGCCCTTAGGTCTTACATAGTGATCCCAATGCCCTTAGGTCTTACATGATAAATTTGATGCCCTTAGGTCTTACACAGCGAGTTGTTAATGCCCTTTAGGTCTTACATAGCGATCCCAATGCCCTTAGGTCTTACATGATAAATTTGATGCCCTTAGGTCTTACACAGCGAGTTGTTAATGCCCTTAGGTCTTACATAGCGATCCCAATGCCCTTAGGTCTTACATGATAAATTTGATGGCGCGAAGACATATATTAGATTCAATCATTAGGGCCCTTAGTTGCCTTAAGAACTAGCCTTGGTTACAAGTGTCTTTTTAATCATAATATCGCCTGAGATGCATGGAGTTCCAAGTTTTGGGATCTTTGCTCCATCTAACTCTGCTAGTTTGAAGGTGTTGGCCCCTACCACTCGCCGTACTCTGTATGGGCCTTCCCATCCGGGGTTGAGCTTGGCCGCCCCGACCGCCGGCCTGAAGATCTTTCGCAGCACTAAGTCATTGAGCGCGATGTGATGTGGTCGGAGCTTCAAATTGTACCGCCTGGCTAATTGCTCCTTTTCAGCGATCAGCCGCATCTGTGCCTTTTCTCTTTTTTCCTCAATCATATCTACGTTAAGCATCAATTCTTGTTCATTGACCTCATCCCTGTATTCCTGTATTCGGATAGATGGGATTGAGATTTCTACCGGAAGGACCGCCTCGGTCCCGTACGTCAATGTGTAGGGAGTCTCCCCTGTCGCCGTTTTATAAGCCGTTCGGTGAGCCCATAGTACATGATCAAGCTCCTCGACCCATACGCCTTTACAGCCATCCACTCTTTTCTTTAATCCTTGTAGAATAAGCTTATTAGCCGCCTCTGCTTGTCCATTAGCTTGTGGATAGGCGACCGAAGCGAATCTCAGATTTATCCTCAGGTCATCACAAAACTCTTTGAAGATCTGCGAGTCAAACTGAGTTCCATGGTCACATATAATACTTTCTGGTATACCAAATCTGGTGACGATACTTTTAAATGCAAACTTCTGTATCTGCTTGGCGGTGATACTTGCCACCGCTTCTGCCTCGACCCACTTGGTGAAATAATCAACTGCCACGATAAGAAATTTCCTTTTCCCGGAAGCTTCCGGAAATGGGCCTAGGATATCCATCCCCCATCTCGCGAATGGCCACGGGCTGACATTCGCCTGGAGCGCTGCTGCGGGCAACTTGTGATAACTTGCGAATTCCTGACATTTGTGACATTTCTTCACCAGGTCGCCAGCTTCCTTTCTCATTGTTGGCCAATAGAAGCCCTGGTATATTAAGTTCCTTTCCAAACTTCTTGTTCCTAAGTGAGTACCGCATACTCCTGAGTGTACTTCCTCTAGGGCCCAAGCTGCATCCTCCTCTCCCAGGCATCGCAAGTATGGACCCATAGCTGATTTTCGATACAGCTCTCCCCCTATTATAGTACACCTCCCTGCTTTTCGCCAGAGCTTGGTCGCTTCTAACGGGTCACTTGGTACAGTGTCATTATCCAAGTATTGAATAATAGGCGTTCGCCAGTCGCTTTTCCCAATTCCGTTAATCACGTGAAAACACTGCTTCCTCCTTGTTTCTTTTTCCACTGTGACCATTCGCCCTTCTTCAAAATCAGTCGCCGTTGCTAGTTTCGATAATGCATCCGCGTGGCAATTCTCCTCCCTAGCAATCTGGGATATAACCACCTTCTTGAATTCTGATATAAGCAGTTTTACCTCATCGAAATAAGGGAGGAGCGACTCCTCCTTTACCTCAAAGCTCCCATTAACTTGGTTGACTACTATCGCCGAGTCTGAGAAAACTCTGATGTTAGTAACTCCCATACTCTTAGCGATTCGCAAGCCAGCCTCTAATGCCCCGTACTCAGCTGCATTGTTGGTTCGATTGGTTGCGAATCGCAATGCGACCTCGTGGAGGATCCCCCCAGGAGACCTTAGGACTATCCCTGCGCCTGACCCTCCTTTACTCAAGGCGCCATCTGTGAATAACGTCCATTCATCGCCTTCCTCGGTATCTTCTTGTACTGCACCTTCGACTACAAAGTCAGCAAGGACCTGGGCCTTGATCGCCGTTCGCGGTTGGTACCGAATGTCATACTCGCTTAGCTCGATCGCCCACTTAGCTAATCGCCCTGCCACGCTCATAGATCTTAACGCATTCTTAATCGGAAGATTCGTGAGCACATGTATCGTGTGTGCCTGAAAATATGGTCGCAACTTTCTGGCCGCGCAGACCACAGCGTATGCCATTTTTTCTATCGCCGGGTACCTTGTTTCAGCATCGACCAAGGTTTTACTTGTATAAAAAACAGGGTGTTCGGCTTTGTCCTCTCTTCGAACTAAGACCGCACTAACTGCCTTTGGAGAGATCGCGATATAGAGAAATAAATCTTCATTTGATTTCGGAGATGCAAGTACAGGAGGGGTAATTAAAAACTGCTTTAGCTCTTCAAAAGCCTTGTTACATTTATCATTCCATGCAAACTTTGATGCATTCTTTAAAGTCACAAAGAACGGAGCGCATCGGTCGGCGATCCTGGGAATGAATCGGTTGATTGCCGTCAGTCTTCCAGATAGAACCTGAACCTCCTTCACAGTCTTTGGAGGGGCCATCGCTGTAATCGCCGCGATCTGCGCTGGATTAGCTTCAATTCCTCTCCTGGTTATGAGGTATCCTAGGAACTTTCCTGATGTTGCCCCGAACACGCACTTCAAAGGGTTCAACCTAAGCGAATACTCCTGTAGTGTATTGAAGGTTTCCCTTAAGTCGCCAAGATGGTCATTAGATCTCTTACTTTTGACCAGCAGGTCATCCACATACGCCTCCAAGTTTCGACCGAGCTGCTTGACAAAGACTTTGTCGATCATTCTCTGATAAGTCGCGCCAGCATTCTTGAGCCCGAATGGCATCACTCGATAGCAGTAGTTCGCCGTGGGCGTCATGAAAGCCGTTTTCTCTTGATCTTGCTTGCTTAAAGGTATTTGATGATATCCCGAGAACATGTCCAGAAAGGACAGCATTTCATTGTTCGCCGTTGCGTCTACCAGCTGCTCTATGTTGGGCAAGGGGTACGGATCCTTGGGACAAGCATCGTTAAGGTTGGTGAAGTCGACGCACATTCGCCATGCTCCTGACGATTTCTTGACAAGAACTACATTAGCCAACCACTCAGGATATTGTACCTCTTTGATAAACCGTGCCTTCAAAAGTTTGTCCACTTCATTTGCTACCGCCTGCTGCCTTTCCCTGCAGATGTTCCGCCGCTTTTGCTGGACTGGGCGACTCCCGGGCTCGATCGCTAGAGAGTGTTTGATGATGTCTGGAGCAATTCCTGGCATGTCGCTTGGTGACCATGCGAACAGGTGCGAGAACTCTTGGAGCAACTTGACCAACTCCTGTTTCTTGTTATCGCTCAGGTAGGATGAAACTCGAACTGTCTTACTTTCATCTTCTTCGAACAGCGGTATTGGGACGTCTGATTCTGCTGGAACGACTCTTTCTCCTTCGTTCTCTGCCTCCAAGCTTATGGTGAGGCACGTGCTTTTAGTCGCCGCCCTGTAACATCTTCTGGCGATGTCCGGGTGTCCCCAGGCGAAACCTATTCCTTCGTTAGTAGCGAACTTCAGTACTTGGTGCACTGGGGAGGAGATCGCCTGAAAGGCGGCGAGTGCAGGTCGCCCTAGGATCATGTTGTACGTGGATTGGCAATCCATGACATGGAAGTCGATGGATCGGGTGACCTGCAAGTCTCCATCCCCAATGGTTATTGCCATCGTGGCTATTCCCTTGATGGGAACTGTGTGTCCTGAAAATCCTGAGATGGTAGTTTTTGTCTGCCTGAGCAAGCTAGCTGGCAGGTTCATCTTTTTGTACAGCTCCCAGAAAATAATGTCCGCAGAGCTTCCTTCGTCAACCATCACTCGCTCCACTCGGCTATTGTGTGTGATTACTTGAATCACCATCGCCTCCAAACTTGGGCCTCCTACCCTGGCCATGTCTTCTTCCGAGAATCC
Organism: Linum lewisii; assembly: GCA_034768395.1. Lineage (NCBI taxonomy): Eukaryota > Viridiplantae > Streptophyta > Magnoliopsida > Malpighiales > Linaceae > Linum > Linum lewisii. The sequence continues at coordinate 23,355,319 of CM068303.1, read as the reverse complement.
CAACGTTGGGCGACTGACTTGGTCTATCATCATCACCTCCTTTGTTTCCTCCTTTTTGACTTTCATTGTTGGGCAACTTTCCCCACCGAAAATGGTTTAATAAACGTGGTTTACCTCAGGTCGAGGCTTTTTCTTGTTATCTTCATTGTCCATAGGCTACTTAAGTCGGGTGAAAACATCACCCTTCTTGTCTTGTGATTCTCCTTGTCCTCGGCGATCATCTTCTTGCGGCTTGTTTTTCCGCTTTGAGCTGACAATGAAATCCCTGAGACGTCCTTCGTTTATCCACCTTTCGATTTCATTTTTCAATTCTCTGCAGTCTTCGGTGGTATGCCCATGAGAGTCATGGAAATCGCAAAACTTTTGGCGACTTCGCTGATCCGCCGAGGTGAACATTGGCCCCGGCCAGTTGATGGGGTGTCCTTTGTGCTGCATGTGCAGCAGAATCTTCCTTCGCGACTCTGAGAGGGGTGTATAATCTGCCCTCTCCTCTTGATATCCTCTCTCCTGATAACCCCTACGCTCCCCTGGGTATCCTTTCTCTTGGTAACGCCTTTGCTCCCCTGGGCGATATTTCCCGTATGGCCGTGTCTCGGAGGGCTGCCCTTTGGCCTGCTTGTTCCCTGTAACGGGCTTTTCTTCCATCTTCGCCGCTCCATGTAAAGGTTCTGCTAACTGCTCCTCAATCAAAATAATTTTGTGTACTCTGGTTTCCAAGTCGGATAGCGACTTCGGAGCCACCTGTAGCAGCGACTCCCGCAGCCTGCCGTTATGAGTCGACTAGAATAAACTTGCCGCAGCGATTTCATGATCTACCCTCTTGATGGATTGGACGACCCCAGTCCATTCATCAAAGAACTCCTTCAGCGACTGGTTCGGCTTTTGCCTCAAGCTCACCAGCGCTTGCAACGGGACCGTCCTTGTTTTCTTGCACTCATACTTCTGTGAGAAGATCCTCGCAAAGCCCTCCCACGATGTTATGATGCCCTCTGGTAGATTCATGTACCACTCCCTGGCTCGCCCTCCTAATGTCGCCGGAAAAGCTCTGCAATATGCGGCGTCGCCGGCCTGCTGCATTTGCATGGCGATCTGGAAGGCTTGCAAATGCTCGTCTGGGTCGCCAGTACCTACATACCTATCTAGGTTGGGCGGAACCAACCCCTTAGGTAGTGGCTCAGCGAGTATCGCCCTGGACAGAGGTTGGCGAACCGCCATCTGTGCAGGGGAGATTTGAGTAGCAGGGAGGAATTGCTGTAACGCTTCCAAATGGGAGTCCTGTGGCGATTGCCTGTCCTGAGTGTTGGTCCTGAGAGCTTGAGCTTGCTGAGCGATCACCGTTTTCAACATCTGTGTGAGTTCAGCATTCTGTTGCTCAAGGGATCGAAATCGCTGCTCCAACAGCTCATAGGCATCGCCGGTCGGAATAGTACTCTGGGACTCCGAGTCACCCTCGAATTCGCGCTCCATATTTCTTGTGAGGTTTGGGTCTGCTCGAGAACCTGGGTTGACATACTTGACGGGCGTTACTCCATCTCCTCTTTCGCCATCCTCGCCCATCAGAGTGGGTATCGCTGATGAAGCCATTCGCCTTGAAAAGTCGCCTGACCGTCCCCCTATCTGACGCGCCAATTGTTCCAGCCTGGTCGCCTGGTCCAATAATGGAGGCCCAAGCTTGTTGGTCCTCGCGGAGTGTTGTACCTCGTAAGTAGCGTGAGGGGTAGTCAGTTCAAGGAAAAGGGGAGGCGATCAGTTTAAGGAATGGGAGAGGAAGGAGAGTAACGTACCGCGGAGCGTTTGTCCGCTGGGTAAAAGTGTTGTCCCCCGGTTAATAGGGTGTACGGGGGTATTTATAGTACCCCTGCCTTGGTCGCCAAGGCTGAATCTTAGCCACTCGTTTGTAGCTCCCGTAGGATGTTGACACGTGTCCGCTCTGTCTTGGAAACCTAAGTGTCGCCGAGTAACCCTAGGAGGCCGCCGAGCTGGGCCGTCGCTTTGGGCCTCACTCCACTTCCTGGGCCTGCCTGTTCGGCCCATCTGATTTACCGCCTAGGTCCGGTCCCCCTGCCCTAGCCACTGTGTTCGGGCCGCCATGTGGGTCGCCTCGTGGGCCGTCGTGTGGGCCTTAGGACTTCGTCGGGCTGGGCCCATCAATTTCTAAACTAAATAGGAACCGAAATCCGTGTAGATATCATGTTGTCACTTCAAAATGTCATAACTCCCTATTCCGGTTGAGTCTAGAAGCAAACAAGGTATGCATGGAAAGAACGTCTCATTAGCTTTCTAATGAACTTGACCTTTCACCGTTTGGGCTTTGTCATCATTAGTTATGTCCGTTTTAGTAAAATGGGGCAGATTGACTTTTCCTTCATCAACAACGATAGCTAGTTTCTTTGGGGCCCATGCAACTTAAGGAGGCTTAGATCCACCTTTTAATCAGAACTTGATGTCTGTTGATGTCGTACCTAGGATCACGTCATTCATATATGAACTATCTATAGCCATGGGCAGATGATCATAATACTATAAGTTGAGTGATCACGAGTCGAAACAATCACAATACATCTCATCACACCACTCTTCTAGGTGACCGCACCTCCAACCGTAGAAGGAGTTGACGATTTGGGGGCAGTACATGCTCCTTCCGATTCTATCATTTAATTCAATTAAATCAATTAATTCATCCCTTAAAATCATCTACCAATTACATTCATCAATTCCCTCGCCAATTCCACTTCAATCCATCCAACGTCACATTTATAATTACAATCACTTACAATCAACATCCCACGGATCACAAACAATTTAAGGGTAAACGGCTAGCTCACCAGCCACCCCCACCTTCAAGTACAGGGATAGCCATGTCATAAGTCTTAGGGTTACCCTCATGTTCTTCCTTCATAGGAAGAGCCACATTGGCAGGGCCATCCACCTGTTTATCATTAATAGGGCGACCCCACATTGGCAGGACCACCCTCCTGCAACCACAACTGACAATGACAGAATATGGATATATAAGTTCACAAGATCACAGCCCATCCCTCCTATCACTCTACGAGTTCCAATCCGTTTATCATCATCTTTAATCATTTACCCCAATCCTCAACACTTAAAATCGGCAACCAATCAACAGCCAAACAATCAATTAACAATCACTCATCAACCAACAACCATCATAAATCAAATAGCAATCGATTATAGAACAGTTATCATCTTTTACTCTCTTCCAATTTCATGCAATCCCTACATTCATCTAGGTCAGAATTTCAACTCCTCACATCGACCATAACTACCTATCGTACGGTAAACCCTCACCTGACAAGAAGACGAGGCTCTAACACAACTTCTAGAAACTCGAATAGCTAAGCTCTACAGGTCGAAAAATGTAGCTTCTTCCTTCTACCACTGACAGGGCCTTAACTCTGAAATATCCAAAACTGAGATATGCGATCTCTTCCTCTCGTCGCCAGGAACGCGTAGCAAGAAAAGGATCTAATCGGACCTTTGTAGCTCCCGAAATCAAGGTTTGAAGCTTGGGGGATTTTGGTTCGTCAAATGGGTTTTCGGTAGGAAAGGGAGAGGGGCAAGTCCTGGAAATCCATCAAAACCTGTCTTTTATAGTCAGACGAAGACACACGGTCGTGTGTTGTAGTCTGTCTCCCTCAATGAATTTTCAACGTACGTACTCACTTGTAACTTCAACCCGACTCAATTATGAACGTCTTGGACTTTGATGGGGCCTCAAGAACATTGTTTCCATTGTCTCAATCATCCAAACTCGAGTTTCAAATCATTCAGTTGGGCGGGAATGTTACATACCATTCTCTCGCTCTCCCTCCTAACATAGCTGGAAAAGCCCTACAATATGTCGCATCGTTAGCTTGCTGCATCTGCATAACGATCTGGAATGCTTGAAGATGATTGCCGGGATCAGTTGTTCCTAGATATTTGTCCATGTTTGGCGAAACAAGTCTCATTGGTAACTGTTCAGCGAAAATTGCTCGTGTGAGCGGTTGTCAAACAACTAGCTAGGTAGTTCCCACTTGTGTTGCAGGACGAAACTATTGGAGCACCTCATTGGCAGTCGCCTGAATTTGAGGTCTACTTTCTGGTAACGGAGGGGGAGCTCTTTCCTGTTGACCGATTACTGTTCTCAATAGTTGGGTTAGTTCTAGGTTTTGACGCTCTAGAACCTGGAATCACTACTCAATCATGTGAAATGCCTCTACCACATGATCTTCTTCTTCTAGCTGCCTTTCCAGTCGACCTCGAGTCTTAGATTCCGAGTCAGTGTGCGTGGTGTGTACATACACGTGTTCCAGCTCATTCCCCAGATTCCTTGTGATCTCAGAAATCGCCTGGGTGGTGGGGGATTCATATGCTTGAGGGGTGTTATTCTGTAACATCTCGTTCCGACCACACCCGAAATATTGATCGATTTAATATAGTATTGATTATAGTGTAATATAGGTTAACTTATATTACACTCTAATCAATACTATATTCCTATATTACACTCTAATCAATACTATATTAAATTGATCAATATTTCGGGTGTGGTCGGAACGGGATGTTACATATTCCGTCTCCTGCTACCACAAGATGAGTGGATGTTACATATTCCGTCAATTGCCTCCAAGCCCTTGGCTAAGCTCTTGCTTAAGGGAGGGCTAATAATCGCCTAAGCCTGGCTCCATCAATTGCCACCCCCCAAGTCTTTTAGTTGAGCTCTTGTCTTGGAAAAGGAGTTTAGCGATTGTCCAGAAGGGTCTTTTAATAGTCTCTATATTATAATTTCCTGGTAGCGTTAGACTTTTCCCATCGAATGGCCACATGCCACTATCTGTTGTGCCACATGCTAGTCCATCCTCCGGGGATTCCTGTAACTTCCCAAGGCCGCTTTATAGGTAGACCTGATTCACCTACATCGCGTAGGCCATCTCTTCCACCGCGTGCTGGGCCAATCACAGCCAAGCGACGGTTCGCCTCCTACTTCCATGCTCTTTGAGCCCATGCTTGAGTTAGTTCGTTATAGCTTGAGCAAGCTTTGTCTTCAGATTGTGATTGCAAAGTGTATGTGTTTTGTTTGTCCTACCAATTAGAACACCTCTCTTAGAACTGAGTAAGCCAAACCTTGAGACCCACGGGAAAACTACCCTGGCCAAAAGCCAGGTATCTTTGGTCACACTATCTTTGGCCAAAATCCATTTTAATCTTACTACCATGAGGACACCTATTAGTGTCTTCATATGCGGACAATGGAAACAATCACATGCCCTCCTCAGCCTAGCCCTCGTTGTCGCACCACGCACACGTCCTCGTCACGCAGCACACATGTGTAGTTGTCTTCACCCCAAGAGATGACGTGGTCGGTGGAATGGTCGTTGATAAATTGGTAGGTCTTAGTGAAGAATGGTGCCGACACCTACTTGTGGGAGTCGAGGGACAAGAGAATACAACCATCGCTGCCACATGATGATGGTGAGTTGTGAACTATTACTGCCATGTGTTTTTGGATGGATATATATGTAATGAGTGAGACTGAGATCGTCTCTTATCTCCTCTTATTTTTTGTCTCTGTGGTGAGTGTGATTTTTGTTTTGTATGTGATATGCGACAAAGCTGTTGGGATCGAGGTTACTTGTTGGAATCGAGGCGATGTTGCTTCTTCTTCACCATCTTCATGATCTTGTTCTGATTTCCTGTTAGGAACATGTTTATCATTAGGAACCAAGTTGTTTCAATTTAACAATTTAGGAACATGTTGTTCCTATTTCTCGATATCGGTATTAGTTTTCATATGATAGATTTGATTGGTTTCAGTTAGGATGGTTAGTATTTTTTTAATCAATTTGGTTGGAGTTTCTATGTTGTGGATTTGGAACAAAATGTTATTTGTGATCGCTTTGATGAGATTTCATTGTTGTGGATTTCGACATGATGCAAAAGAAAACCATTTTAATCGATTAAAATGGAGTTCCATTATTAGGAGATGTGATTCAGAACTAGATTAACAATTGAAACTATGATCCGGTTCAGATATTAAGAACAAGGTATTCCTAACTGGAACCAGAAACTACCTCGACGATGGTATTCAGAACAACCTTCAAGCCTTTAAAGTTAATTACAATATTACTTTAACACTAAACATTAATATATAAACAAAAAAATACTTACTTTATAATCCCTAAAACAAATAAAATTTTCACGTTAATTACTTCAACAATTAATTAGTTACCAAAATAAAAAAAGAAATCAATGATCTCAATCCAAAAAGTTTGCTATACATTATTAAAAATTTAATAAACATTCAAACACTAATATAAAAATGAAAATTACATGTAATTCAATACTAAAAACTAAAGGACCGACTGATCAAATGGGGTATTCCAGCAGATCCTGCTTGTGTGCTTTGTGATGGTCTGCAAGATGAAAACTCATGGTCACCTTTTCTTTGAGTGTTTTTATTCTTTGGATTTTTTTTGATGAATTAGGGATTCATTTCATCAAAAAATACCAATAAGGTCTATACAAGAGAAAGAACTCTACCAACTAAACTCTATCAAACTATACATGGAAAACCTCTAACGACTACAAACTATTCAAAATATCCACTTTCTCTCTATGAGTATTAGCAAATAACCTCAAATCTTCTATAATACTTATACTATAACTCTCAAGACTCTTCATTTTACCACCAAAGATCCTAGAGCATCTTTCTCTCCAAACGCAGTTAAGAATCATTATAAACTTCAACTTCTTAACCTTCATCATCACTGTATTACATCTCCAAGCAGCAGCACATCTTATCACCTCATCCCATTGGAAACTACTAAAACAGCCGCTTAGATTGTCCTCAACAAACTTCTGAGTTTCCCTGCACTCAAAGAATAGATGAGACCGAGATTCTTCACCATCTTCACAGTAAATACACCCACTATGTGTCTTGCTGCATTAGAAAGATTCCAGATAGTAAGCTTCTTCAGTCCAAGACCTCCTTCCCTCTTAGGGAAAGCCATATTGTCCCAATAGACCTTAATTCTACCCCCTTCCAACTTACCCCAAAGAAACAGATTACAAAGCCTCTCTACTTCTTTAATCATGTACTTTGGAAGGATAAATATAGAAATCCAATACTGAAGCATTCCATTGATGACTGACTCAATAAGCTATAACTTAACAGCATAAGAAAGAAACTTAGCAGTCCAGGCTTTGATCCGCTTGGTAATTCTATCAATTAGAATCCTACACTCAGGCCTCTTAATCTTACCTGAAGTGAGAGGAATTCCAAGATACTTCAAAGGGAGAACTCCCGACTTAAAGCCACTCAACAAGGTTAAAGCATCCTTAGTATCAACTCCCACCCCTGCCATAAAGATCTCACTCTTATCAGGGTTATATTTAAGCCCTGACATTCTATAGAACCTATTCAAAATATCCACCACCCATATAACAGATTCAGGCTTTGCCTTAGTGAAAATCATGAGATCATCAGCAAAGCAGAGGTGCGTAAGTACCCCTTTAGACTGAGGATGCCATTCAAACTCACCTATAGCAGCACCTTTATCAAGCAGACAGCTTAAAGCTTCCATGGCAATCACAAACAAATAAGGAGAGATTGGATCTCCCTGCCTTAGACCAGTTTGAGCCTCAAAATAACCACAGAGACTAACATTCAGGTTCACTGAAAGCATAGTAGACCTAAGACAAACCTTTATCCAAGCCACATACGAGGAAGGAAAATTCATTGCAGTCAGCAGCTTAATCAAATAACTCTAACTCACACTGTCAAAAGCCTTCATAAGATCAATTTTCATTGCTGCCCTAAGAGAAATCACCTTTTTCCATAAGGTCTCAGCAATTTATGAACCAACAAAATGTTGTCCCCGATTAGTCTACCCTTTACAAAAGTTGACTGAGCTCTATTAATCAAACAAGGGAGCACCTCACTCATACGATTAGCCAGAATCTTTGAGATCAACTTGTAAACCACGTTACAGCATGAAATAGGTCTGAAATCCTTGATCTCACTAGTATTCTTCTTCTTAGGAATAAGGGCCAAAGTAACAGAGTTTACAAAGCCAGGAAGCATCCCAGAATTAAAGAAATGCAAGACAGCAACAATCACATCATCACCAACTGTGTCCCAACACTCTTTAAAGAAGGAAACTGGAAAGCCATCAGGGCCAAGAGACTTATCATTAGGCATACTCCTCAGAACTTCAACAACCTCTTGAGCACTAACAGGCCTAATGATGGAGTCCTGCTGCTCAATTGTTAACTTACGGACAATGAGCTCATCTAAATCCACATCTTGAGTAGCTTTTTCCTCACCTAACAACCTCTTATAGAAACCAACCACAATACTTTCCAACTGTCCAGGATCATCAGTCAACTCACCCTGATCATTTCTCAACTGTCTAATAGTATTCCTTAAATTCCTTTCCCTAATATGGTTAAAGAAAAAATTAGTATTACTATCTCCCTCAGATATCCATATAGCTCTTGACTTCTGCCTCAGGATTATCTCTTCATCTCTAACCAACTGCTCCAATTCCAACCGGCTGTTCCTTGCATTTTCAACATTAACAGTGGAGGGATCATCAAACATAACCTTCTGATAACATTTTACCTCCTCCCTTTTCACCAGGACCCTTGACTGAATATCAGAATAAAACGAATCATTAAGAACCGTCAATTTACCTTTTAACTCTCTAAGCCTTCCATACAGACGGTAAAAAGGAGTATCCACACTTCTCTTAGACCATACATCCTGCAGAATCCCAACAAACTCCACATGCTTTGACCAACAATTAAAGTATTTAAAAGGCTTAGGTTTAGAGATCATAGCAGAATTAAGATCAATAAGCAAAGCACAGTGATCAGAAACTTCACAAGGGATAACATTAACCTTACTCCCTGGAAAGGAAGCATGCCAATCATGGTTAATTAGAAATCTATCCAACTTTCTTGAAATAGGATCATCAATCCTATTGTTCACCCAAGTAAACTTAGGACCAGTGGAAACATGTTCAACTAACCCAGAGCCAGTTCGCCATAGATCGGATCACCTGAATAGGAGGAGCTGGCCCAGAAAACTGACCCACCAGAGCTCCTTTCATCCTTTCACGACCGACATCAAACACCTCCTTAGGAATTCGTAGAACTCCTTCGACAATCACCTCCTTTGATTCCTCTACAAAACGCAGATCCTTATCAGATTGAGCTACCACTGACGCCTAGGAACGTTAGGTCCCTCAGGAGCCCCACCCGAAGAGCTCCCTACCTCCATGAAGCTCGATCGCGCCGACGGCGCTAAACAGGAACCCTCAAAATCGCACAGGAAAATCAGAGAAATCAACGTGGTTCACGTGCCAGAATTCATCTTTTAATTTGCTATAATGTTATTCTTTGGATATTTACTATAAAGTTCTGGGAAGAATTTATAATATGCCTCCAGGTGTTCTTCATGATTCTATTGTCACTTTTGGTAGTTTGGCTGCTCAGGATCGGCCGAGAGGTTTGCTGACTCGTTGTGTTTGGGGGTCGGTTGTAGCTCATATTTGGAAAGAGAGGTGCAATCGTATCCATGGAAAGGTTCGTCAAGATGTAGAAGCCTTGACGCGTGCTATTCTCTTAAAAGTTCTTTTTTGCACTTGGAAATCATTCCTTTTCAGCAGCTATTAGTGCTTAGGGTTTTTCCTTGCAATTTTGAGCTTGTTTTTTTAGTATTGATTGTGTACGTAATTTTAATGTGTTTCACCTTTCTATTTTGGAATGAAAAGCAACCTATTCATAAAAAAGAAACTAAAATATTTTAATACCTATCTAATTTAAATCATTAAATTTTTATCAAAAAATTGGAGAGGACGAATTAATGTGCTAATATGAGTACAAAACTAATGTACTCATCTCCATAATATTTTATTTTTCGAAATTATATGATAAACTATCCATTCAGTGCCTTTAATTCATTTGATTCAACCCGGCAATGACGGGGATGCTGACCCATGAACAGAAGTAAAAAAAGCAATCACATGAAAACAAAAAAAAGTTTATAACAAAGAAAAATTGTAAATAAAAGAATAAAAAGGTTATTAGAACCCAATCAGCAGAACCGAGAGAGAGAGAGAAAGAGAAAGAGAAACTTTGCTTAAATCCCCAAAAAGCCCCCTACCCAACTCAGCCAAATCCGAATCCGCAAGGCAGCTAGTAAAAGCAAAGAGGTTTTGTTATTATTATTTTTTAATTAGTTTTGAGATGCGGAATTTTATAATGGAAGTAAAGTGCGAAAAAGTGAATGAGGAAGAGGGGAGAAAATGGGTGCAGCAGTGGTAGTAGTAGTGGGGATGAAGGGGAAAAAGATGTTAATGGCTGCTGCGGTATTTGTTTAGAGGAAGACCAGGAGAAGAAATTTCCAGTAGAAAAGCAATCTTCTTCTAACTCCTTCACTTGCTTCTCATCATCTTCATATTTCCCAGGATTTACTAAACAAACACCCTATTCCCATCATCTTCATTACTCTTTCCTTCTTTCAGGGATCAATTTCTTTTCGTAGATCACCTTTCGTTTCTTTGTCTGATTCTATGATTGGATCAGCTCATGTTGACCTAAGGATATCGTTCTTAATGAATCTTGGGATCGGTTGAGTTTTAGGGTTTTCCAGGGGAACACTTTGTAGAAACTCATCTTTCTGCTGCTGCTGCTTCCTGCTTGCGTTGTTGTTTGTGTATACGTGTTGTGCTTCTTGTTGTTTCTATCATTTCTTCCATCGATTTGGTGTAAATAGCCTCTGATTATTTTGTGGGGGTGCTATTTTACAATCTGATATTACTCTGGGGAAACAAACTTTTTCCTTGGATGTATATTTTGTGATTCTCGGATGAGTTTCTTTCCCTATCTCTAACACAGGGTTTGGTTTTGGTGCAACTTAAAAAGTCATTGATGTCGAAATCATTCCCCTCCTGATAACCAAATATTAAAAAAGCAAACACAAATTCAGTTACCCCACTTTCTTCTTTTTTTTTGTTTCGTTTCGTGGGTCGTCCTTCTTACAAATCTTGTACATCTAATTTGCTCCCTGCTGCGCTGTGCTGTGCTGTGCTGTGCTGTGTTCATTTGAGTCGATCAGCTGAAGAACTTTTCCTTCTTTTGAAATCCGACACATAAATTACCCAATTCTTAAGAAGAACAGGATATAGATTTTGTATACTGGGTGGTTATCTTGGTGGGGTTGTTTATTGGTCTATAGGAATACCTGATACTTCTCTATTGGAGAAGGTTAAGTCTTGGATTGCTTGGGGAGGAAGCGATTTATCACCACCATCTTTAGAGTCCGCTGAATTTAAGATGCATAGTAGCAGTGTCAGAATGTGCTCCGAGTGCAATACAAGTTCTGATGAGCTTTTTAACGGATACCATTGTCATAGCTGTGGCCGATGGGTGTGTCACAAATGCATCAAGGAGCTTGTGTCTCACCTTGCTGTTGAGTCTTCTGGTGCTGTACAAAATGTGGATTGCGAGGAACCTATCAAGTTATGCAAGTTTTGTGGCGTGCTAAAGATCAGCGAAAATGTGCATCCTGCAAACTCTCCCCGTGAAAGCCCTGAGCCACCTTCTCCATCTTTTAGTGGTGAATCTATCCAAGATGATCGTCTTGCCCGCTACCTTGAATCACGGGATTGTGGATATTCTCCCCTTTCAGTAACATGCAACAATATGACAGCCATAGTCCCTCATCCATGCCTTGCTTCTGTTCGGTGTTCTCGTAGCAGGTAGATGAAATTGATTTGATATGTTAATCTTTGACAACACTAAGGGATTGGTATTTATTCCTTGTGTGAGCATCTCCTCTTATTGGTATCGATATGTTTTGTCTGTGCAGGGGAGGAGATGAAGAGCAGGCAGATGATTCCGATAAGCACTTTCACAGCCCATCTAATGAATATGCCTCTGACGTAGATTCAAGTAGTATGAGCTCTAGGCTTGAGTTTTGCAGTTTTAAGTCAGTGGGTTCAAGTCCTTTTGATAGCCCATCTTCTGGAACTGATTTTACTTCTTATAGTAGATTGGGGCATGCTGTACATCAAGGGCAAGAAGATAGCCCCTTGTCCCTGAGAGATGGTCCGTTGGATCAAGAAAATATGGCTGTTTTGAGAAGGCCTGATACAGGAGCGGCTGACCCAGATAATATGGACGACTGCTCTGATGATCTCTCAGCTTCAAGAAATCAATATGAGAAGTCTCAGAAACCTTGGGACTTTGAAAGTAATGGACTTATCTGGTCCCCCCCTCTCCCCGTGGATGAAAATGATGATGCTGAAACTAATTTCTTCGCTTATGATGACGACGATGACTATTTAGCTGGGGACAGTGTAACCTTCTCAGCAAGTAGCAGCCTCTCTCGTAAATTTTCAGCAAAGGAAAGAGACACTGATGGTGACAAAGAGCCTCTTAAATTTGTGATACAAGGGCATTTTAGGGCTCTGGTCTCCCAGCTTCTGCAGGGAGAGGGAATCCAAGTCAGTGGGGTTGATAGCAGTGAAAATTGGTTGGATATAGTTACTTCATTAGCATGGCAAGCTGCAAATTTTGTGAAACCTGATACTAGAAGAGGAGGCAGTATGGACCCTGTTGATTATGTAAAGGTGAAATGTATAGCATCAGGAATTCCAATTGATAGGTACCATCTCCTATTTCTCCAAATTTTGTGCACATTTCTCACAGAAATAATTCACGGTATTACAATTTTATTCTCTTCTTGCAGTTCCCTAATAAAGGGAGTTGTTTGTACAAAAAATATAAAGCATAAGCGCATGACAACACAATACAAAAATCCCAGATTGCTACTTCTTGGGGGAGCTCTGGAATATCGTAGTGTTACAAATCAACTGGCATCGTTCAATACATTAGTACAAGAGGTACTGGCTCTTTTTTTTTTGGCGGTACTGTCTTTTCAGTACCCCAATTCTTGTTTTTTTCGTCTTTGGTGTTCTCTGCGTTGCCTTCATGTTGTATGTGTATTTTTCTTGCTGGGATAGTGAAAGGAGGATGAGGGTGAATTAGGGTCATTTATATGCCCCATCCCATTCCTTATCTATTCTTTCTTTTTTTTTTCTTCTGGACACTACATTGAGATAACTGTTTGTTGTTTTCTGTATAGGAAAATGATCATCTGAAGATGATTATTTCCAAGATTGAGGCTCTACGCCCCAATGTTCTGTTAGTGGAGAAAAATGTTTCTCCTTACGCCCAAGAATACCTGTTGACAAAGGAAATATCTTTGGTTCCCAATGTGAAGAAGCCATTGATGGAACGCATAGCACGGTGCACTGGTGCACTTATTAGTCCATCAATTGATACAATTTCGACTACACGGTTGGGTAACTGTGAACTCTTCCGCGTGGAGAGATTCTTGGAGGAACATGAGCTTGCTAATCAGTTCAACAAGAAGCCAACCAAGACTTTGATGTTCTTTGAAGGATGTCCAAGACGTTTGGGCTGCACGGTACTTACACTATATTTTTTTAGTTCCTTTCAAAATTTTGAATGTGCAGAGCCTTGTTGGCACTAATTATCGTTATGAATGTGAAGCTTGTTCCCTGTGATTTGGGAAATATATGGTTTTTGATAATACATAACTTATTTTCTATGATTTATATGAAAACCATTTCTTTGACACTTCATGTTTTCGTCCACGAACAATGTAAGATTATAAGAATGTAACCTCTTATTAGTGTATTTTACTTGTTTGTTGCAGTTGTGTCTTTAAGTTAATATGAAATATTGTCTTTTAAAATTATGGAATAAGCTGGCCCTCACTTGTTTAATCTGTTTCTAGGTCCTCTTGAGGGGCAGTTGCTGCGATGAGCTGAAGAAAGTTAAGGATGTTGTTCAATATGCTGTTTTTGCTGCATATCACTTATCTCTTGAGACTTCGTTCCTTGCTGATGAAGGTGCTAGTCTTCCTAAGATGAAAATTGAACAAACAGTTACCATGCCAGCTGACGAAGGAATGCCAGTTGTTCCTCTAAACAGCTTTGAGGCAATTGCTGATTATAGTTCCCATGATAATGGTTATACAGGATCCGAGTTAGTGTCTGAGAATATTGATGCTTGTGGCACTGCTCAGTCTCTTGTTCCTGTAAATAATAGCTTTGGAGATATACTGCCTGATATATGCCATATGCCTCTGTCGAGCTCAGTCTTAAACCACTTTGCTATTTGTGATTGTAATGAGCTGAAGACGTCTAGAGTTCCTACCCTGGAAGCCAGTAGTCTTTCAAAGTCTGAATTGTTAGATATCATTGGACATCAGCAGAGCCAAGTAGGAGAGACATTAGAGTTGGAGAAATCTGACCGGCCTGATGGATACAGCGTCTCTAATGAATATTTTTTAGCATCTGATACTTACCAGAGCATATTGGTCTCATTTTCAAGTCGATGTGTACCGAAAGGAACTGTATGTGAACGCTCTAGACTCTTGCGTATAAAATTTTATGGATCATTTGATAAGCCACTTGGAAGATATCTTCGTGATGACCTCTTTGATCAGGTGAGCACCCTGTTATATTTTCTGTTTCCGTGCATGCATTGATGTCACTGTCTTACATATTGGAGATCATATATAATGTGCCTTGTTTTGCCAGACATCTTTCTGTAGGAACTGTAAGGAGCCAGCTGAAGCGCATGTATTGTGTTATACTCACCAGCAAGGGAATCTTACAATTAACGTGAGGTCCCTTTCCTCTATGAAGCTTCCTGGAGAACAAGATGGTAAAATATGGATGTGGCATAGATGCTTGAGGTGTGCTCATGTAGATGGAGTCCCACCATCGACCCGTAGGGTAATTATGTCAGATGCTGCTTGGGGACTTTCATTTGGAAAGTTCTTAGAATTGAGCTTTTCAAACCATGCAACTGCAGATCGTGTTGCTCCATGTGGTCATTCATTACAGAAAGATTGTCTTCGGTTCTATGGGTAATCCTGTCGGTGTTGTAACAAGTTCCTTTTTGTAGCTTTCAACTTAAATTAAGAGTAGTAATATGTGTCTCTTACCTGACAGGTTTGGGAGCATGGTTGGATTCTTTCGTTATTCACCTATTGATATTCTTAATGTGCATCTGCCACCTTCAGTGCTGGAATTTACTGGCATTCGTCAGCAAGAGTGGATCAGAAAAGAGGCAGCCGAGGTGACTTGGATTTTAAATACTTGCTTACCTTTTGATATTTTATTTCATTTTATTGCTATTCTGATATTTGTTTCTTGTTCTACAGCTTCTTAGCAAGGTTGAAGTCTTTTACTCAGAGATTTCTAATGTGCTTGATGGCTTGGAAGAGAGAAGCAAGTTATATGGTTCTCAATTGTCTGAGGCAACTGAGTTGCAGAATCATATTCTTGAACTGAAAGTTCAACTTATGAAGGAGAGGAACAACTATTCTGTAAGTTCGGCTGAGAATATTCTAATTATTCTGTTTAATTTATGTGTTCACCACCAGTTTCCTTCTTTCAGTCATATTCTGTTTCGATGGTTAATTGGTCAGATTAGCTATGAGTTGCTTTAAATTATATTAATTTGTGTAGAACAAAGCTCCTAGATATAGCAAGATACCTCTGTACCTCTACATGGATCTATTCATTCAATATAACCTGGTAATGAGGAAGATTCATCTTGCATTCTAGCAAGTTCAACTAGGCATTAGGTCCCTGCTAGGCTGAATGTGCTTCCTGGTGGTGTACCCCTTTAATTGATATGAGATTAATGTTTGGCCTTTTATTTGCTGTGTGTTTTTGTTTCCTTGTCATTTCTTTGTGTTCCACACTCGAGTCACCTCTTCAATTTTTGTTGAATAGGAAACGCTGAAACTTGCTGTTATGGAGAGTCTACCACCAGGCCAGGAAGGTGTAGACATTCTGGATCTCAATCGTACAAGGCGTTCCCTCATAATTGATTCGCGTGTCTGGGACCGTCAAATATATTCACTAGATTCTCTCCTTAAGACAAGTGTGACTATTAATCCTAAGCAAAAGGTTGCAAGACAAAACGTCTTGATGGCAGGAGGTGGTGATTCATCATGTCAAGAACCACTTGGTTCTGTTGGTAATTATCTTCAGTTTGAGCAGGGAGTGACCAGTCACTTAGTTGACCAATCGCTTCGTGAAGATTTAGTATCTTCTTGTCATGTCCATAAACAGGAGGATGCTCATTTGGATAGCGAGACTAGTTCAATCAAGGCTATTACTGATGACATTGCCTGTGATGCATCAAATTTGTCTGACAGAATTGATTCGGCATGGACTGGTACTGATCAACGTGTTATAAAGGTTCAGGAATTGGACTCATCTGACACTAGTGGCCAAATTAGGGTGGCTACTAATTCTCCTCTTAAAAGAATGATGGGACCAGTAAGAGTTAATTCGTTTGACTCTGCATTGAGAGTCCAAGAACGAATTCAGAAAGGAATGCCCTTGTCGAATCTTCGATCATTTCATGCTTCTGGAGATTACAGGACTATGTTAAGAGATCCTGTTTCAAATACTTTGAGGACTTCTTCTCAAGCATTTCCTTTGGAGGTGCAGAAGTCCAATATATTACTAACTACGATACCTTCGTTTATATCTTCTGCATCTGACATGATGGGCGGAGCCCGATTGCTGCTTCCTCACAGGACTCACAGTGATGTAGTGATTGGTGTTTATGATGATGATCCTGCCAGCATAGTATCTTATGCTCTCAATTTGAAAGAACACGAGGATTGGGTAGCGTCTAACAAGTCAAATGATATTGAAGGCAAGTGTAATATAGGTTTTGTGGGGAGGGAAGATTCTGCTGCTTCCACAATTTCAGGATGGCAATCTTATGGTTCCATGGACCTCGACTATATGAATTTCGGATCTGACGGAATATCATCTTCCATCAGTAACTTGTTCACAGATTCCAAAAAATCCCCACATTTTGGAATTTCTTACAATGATGCTTCTGGTGTTGGAGGTAAAGTAAAGTACTCAGTGACCTGTTATTTTGCTAACCAGTTTCACTCATTGAGGAAGAAGTGCTGCCCGAGCGATGTTGATTTTGTTCGGTCCTTGAGTCGCTGCCAGAAATGGAGTGCACAAGGTGGGAAAAGCAACGTCTACTTTGCCAAGTCATTGGATGAACGATTCATTATAAAACAAGTTAAGAAGACAGAGTTGGAATCATTTGAGGAATTTGCACCTGAATATTTCAAATATGTAACAGAGTCCCTGAACTCTCGAAGTCCAACTTGCCTTGCAAAAATTCTTGGGATCTATCAGGTGAGGCGTTGTTGCTGATCTCTGTGTTAGGGCTAGATGAGTTGGATGTGTTTAATGTAGGTAACACGTTCATTTTTGCTTGCAGGTTGCTGTAAAGCACTTAAAAAGTGGCAGGGAGACAAAGATGGATTTAATGGTAATGGAGAACCTATTCTTCAGGAGGACAATTTCTAGGGTTTATGACCTGAAGGGCTCTGCACGGTCGCGGTACAATCCTGATAGCTCAGGAGTGTTGTTGGATATGAATTTAGTGGAGGAATTGCGTACAGAACCCATATTTCTAGGGAGCAAGGCAAAAAGAAGCCTAGAGAGAGCAATATGGAATGATACATCTTTCTTAGCAGTAAGTTTTGTTAAAGCTTCGTCCTTGCTGTTAGTTTGTTGAAGTTGTTTGTTAGTGACTTGTTTGGGTTGGTGGTGCAGTCAGTGGATGTGATGGACTACTCGTTGCTGGTAGGAGTTGACGAGGAGAAGAAGGAACTGGTATTAGGGATAATAGACTTCATGAGACAATATACTTGGGACAAGCACTTGGAGACATGGGTAAAGGCATCGGGGATACTTGGGGGTCCAAAGAATGCTTCTCCGACGATCATTTCTCCGGTTCAGTACAAGAAGAGGTTTCGAAAGGCAATGACATCCTACTTTCTGACGGTTCCTCATCAGTGGTCTACATCATGAAGTTGGTGTTGATTTTGTGTTAAAGAGGAAAGAAAGAAATCCCCTTTTGAACAAGTGGGTTAGGTAGTAGTTCTCTTTCTTATGCGCATCTTTTTTCTATATGTGCAAAGAGTACTCTGCCTTACAACCCTTGTTTCTTATTAGTCTTCCAAATAAGAAGAGATGTATTTACTATTTAGTTATTATTCTTTAGCTACAGAAAAAGCTGGGCTTGCTCGTTAGTTTGTTAGTGAGTAGTGATGTATTTTATTAATCTCAAACATTATTATAACTTATCACCAGTTTACTAACTTATCTGCACCTCTGTTTCCCAATTCAACAAATATTCTTTTTTCCTCTTTTCCTTGCAGTATAGTAGTGGCCACTCTACATTTTCTGCTAAATGTTGGGAATGAGCTAAAGGCCCAACCCATTTTAGAGCTCGTTTGGTATGTGATATTGTGGGGAGGTGAAAATGAAATTGTTGTTTGATAAAGACGAATATTATGTGCAATTGCCAATTTCACCCACTTTATTGAAAGGTGAAAAAGCAACGATGGGTGGTACTGTCATCGTAGATAAAAGACAAGGGTAAATTTGATGAAAGATTTGAATATTAAACTTACTATCAAGATATTCACCAATTTAAGTCAATATCAAATGGGTGATATTGAGTTCCTTCAATAGTACTCGATAGCAAGTGATTCGGGTACGGGAAAAACAATGATAAATCGAATAGTTAAGTTATTGGATGATATAGAACTAAATAATATCCATACCAAACAACACCTTAAAGATTTCCTCAATGTAGCTAAACCATTTGAAAATCTACAAAACACAATGATTAATATTTTTGTTAATTTTTTTGTTCAAGTGAATAAAAAAATAAAATGGAAAGAGCAAACTGAAGATAAATTAGTTGTCACAAAATTTAATTTAGTAAATTACAAAACAGAAAAATAATGAAATGAAAAGCAAACCCCTCAACTCTCCTCCAACGACTCCTTTGCCACCATGAAAATGGTGGGGTTTTGTAGTTTTGCAGACAGATTACGTTACAACGTACCGTTGATGGTACATTATTGAACTATGACCAAAATTGGACAATAGTGATAGCTGCATAACACGACACTGGTTGGGTGGCGTCACACTATGCAGCTGTCACCCAGTGATGCCTATAAAAATGCAGCCCTTACATGAACATATTTTTCCATACCTCCCTCTCTAATCTTCATTACTCTCTCTCACTTACAATCTAATAATGGCTATTGTGATCCCCATGTGCGAGTGTGGTCTCTCGATGAAGGTGTTTGCGGTTTCTCCCAGTGCGCTCAAAGGAATACTCTGTTCTGATATTACCTTGGATGTCCAAAGGAGATGGGAAAAATGCTGTGTGGTGTGTGGTGCAAGTTGACAGAAAGAGGAGTTCCCGAGGAGGAGGATGTCATCGAGGAGTTCAACGAGTTGGCCCTTCGCAATTTGGTGCTCAAGAACCACATTTACGAGCTTGTGGATAAAGGCAAGGACCTCAATCTCGAGATTGAAGATTGGAAGAATTTCTACTTAGAGCATTAGTGTTTTAATAGAGTGGTCGTTGGTGTTTAATATTGTTGTTGTTCATGTTTCTACTTAGAGTATTATTGTTCACGTTTGCTTGTTATAAATGAGTTTATGATTACACTTATTGTTACACACAACCACAAAGTTCATTAAACATCTAACGAACAGTACACGAAAAAAAAACCAAACAAGGAATTAAAAACTGAAACTGAATTAACGGTTGTTGGAGTGATACAGATTCCTGCTGCTACGCTTTACTAGTGCACATGACCCTCTGTTGTGGCCATCTACTCTGCAGAAGCTGCAGTGAGGTTTGGCGTATTTTGTTTTCTTGAATTAATCTTTGATCTGGAACAATCGTCGTCCCAGAATGGCACTTCCAGTCATTGTGCCCGCCGATTGGAAAGAAGCTCATTCCGTAAACATTCTGTATTGTTGACGACTTGAACATGGGGTGGAAATAGTAGTGGAGTCTTGATGTGCGACACTGAAGACGACAATGACGTGAGAACATGGGATTTGAGAGTGTTGGAACTTGCCACACGAACAATTTCCTTTCACCTCATCGTAGAACAACTAGACGTCGTGCGTGTTGTTGCTCTTCCTAGTTTGGTGGTCTAGCGTAGTGACCACGTCAAATACCCCATCCTCGTTGTTATATGTCCTTACCGTGTGGGTGTTTGCCTTCGTCAGTCGTTACTCATTCCTACAATGTTTTGTGCCACCTTTTGGTCCAGACTTCACCTTTGCCATTATAGAGAGGCAATGAGCTTGCGATGATCATCGAAGCACCCTAGCAGACTGAAGAAAGTGGATTCAACCAATGCGGAAACCAAAGTAAATGTTGAAAGCCCCATTGGCACTCTCTTGCATGTTGGTTGTCATGATGTCAAACCGTGCCCCACCCTGGAAAGAATCCCCAACTTTTGACCAATGGATTTGACTTTCAGCCATCTACTCGGTCTTCCTAATAGATTGTCTCGAGTCAGCAACCATGAAAATGCTCTCACGCCTCTATCGAATTTTCTCATGGAAATTTTCTAGCTACAAAAATGTTACAACAAGCGAGATTAGTATATTGCATAGTTGATTCAATATATACATATGAATGTGATGCGCCAAATTACATACCTAGCGCATTTAGGTGTGGGTTCTTAACGACAATGTTGTAGTTGCTTATATAGTGGCATATGCACCAATGCCACACCCATCCTCTCCTGATTTCCTCCATCGTAGATCAAATACCGGCATGTTGGTCTGATATCACACAGACTCCGTGTCTGTCTATGACTAGACGTTGTATGCACTCAAAGAACCACTTTCATGTATCATAGCTTTCTTGTCAACACTGGCAAATGCTACGGTGAAAATATTATGATTTTCATTGAAGAAACTAGCGATCAACATAACTTTGAAGTATTTTCCCGTTTGAAATGTTCCATCCACGCCCAAAACAGGAGGACAATGCTTGAAACCTTCAATGCTAGGTTCCGTCCACTATAATAAGTGTACTTGATGATACTGTAAAATAGTGATCAAATACTACCAAGCTAAAAAGCTAAGCAGATCGTATTCCACGGGTCTTCTAATAATTGTTTACTCAAATATAAAGGCAGATTACTCAGGTTTAACACTTTGTGCGTGGTGTGAGTTCCACGACTTCTATTCTAGAAAATGCAAGGATGACTTAACAAAGAAGACAGACAAGCTTAGACTTCAAATCCCCCTTCGTTCACCAGAGCATCGGCAATCAACAGATCAGCGGATTTCAATTCTCGTTCAATCAATTCTAAGACACCACCATAACTCCTGACCCTTAGGTTTAAGACTGGCGAACGTTCGCTCTATCCGATCTAGCTACCAAGATTAATTAGTCGCACGGGTACGGTCGCCTCTCGCAACGACTTAACTAACTGGTGGAATTACTAACGATTTATGAGTTACTCTAGCAGTGGATTAACCCTAACTGGTTCCTACGAAAGGCACACTCCAATGAATAGGTTAATTGTTCGATTTGGTGTTTGAAAGTAAGGCGAGCGTTCGCTTCTGATGACACTCAATTTGACGTGATTATCAGCCTCAATTAAGCGACATTTCCTTGGTTAAGACATGGCTTTTAGGGTAGAATAGCGAATATTCAATCAATTGCTCTATCTCGTGCCATTTGTGTTACTTTGGCCCGTTTCGGGTCTATTTGATGGTTTTCTAGTGTTTCTATGTTAGCACAGGTTTTTTTCGTCGAATAAGTAGCCAAGGACATGTCTAAGGCGTTGGAACCTCGAGGAATCGCACCCGGACCGATCCAAGGAGTCAATCAAACCAAACCAAATCCTGCTCCCATTTACAAAGGAATTTTCGACGAAATCCCTTGGAGTTTTCGGCGAAAATTCATAAACAAATCGGCAGTGCATTCAAGAAGAAGTTTTCGGCGAAAACACCAAGTTTTCGTCGAGAACCCGACGTCTGAAAATCACAGAAGAAAACAGCCGGTGTTCACCCCATTTACAAAGGAATTTTCGGCAAAAATTCCTTATGATTTTCGGCGAAAATTCTAAAGAAAAACCGGCGGTATTAGGGTTAAGTATAAATACTTAACTGCTGCCCATATCAAAATACACATCATAATTCCAACTAATACTAACTACTTCAGAATTCTCCAGAGTTTTGGAGCAGAGAGTTAGAGTTCGAAGAGCCAGGAAGAGATTGTGACGCCATCCCTTCCATCTCAGATACTTGGAGCTAGGATTGCAGATTACCGAAGATCGAAGTTGTGCCAGAGCCGTCTTAATTAGGTTTTTCAGATTTTTTTCTGTTCTTCCTCTGTCAAGATGAACTCTATCTTTGTCTTTGATTCTTTTGTGAAAAACATGAGTAGCTAAACTCTTAGAGCTTAGACTAGATGAACCCTAAGTGACCAGGGCTTTAAAGCGGTCACGGATCGGCGGTGATTAGATTCAAAGTTCAATCAGTTTCTCTTTTCATGTTTGATTTGTTCTTCATTGTTAATGTTTCTTGTCTGGATTGATCACCTAGATTAGATTCTGGTTAAGTTAAGGATAGAAGCGAACGCTCGCCTTACTTTAAAAATCAAATCGAACAATTAACCTAATCATTGGAGTGTGCCTTTCGTAGGAACCAATTAGGGTTAATCCACTGCAAGAGTAACTCATAAATCGTTAGTAATTCCACCAGTTAATTAAGTCGTTGCGAGAGGCGACCGTACCCGAGCGGCTAGTTAATCTTGGTAGCTAGATCCGATAGAGCGAACGTTCGCCAGTCTTAAACCTAAGGGTAAGGAGTTATGGTGGTGTCTTAGAAACCGATTGAACGAGAATTGAAATCCGTTGATCTGTTGATTGCCAATGCTCTGGTGAACGAAGGGGATTCGAAGTCTAAGTTTGTCTGTCATCTTTGTTTAATCACCCAATCTTTTGATCTGTTTTCAATTTTAAATTTTTAATTTCTCTGCATTTCTTAGAATTAGAAGTCTTAGAACTCACACCACGCACGAAGTGTTTAATCCTGAATAATTTGCCTTTATATTTGAGTAAACAATTAAAGAAGACCCTTGGAATACGATCTACCCTAGCTTTCCAGCTTGGTAGTTTATTTGACTACACTGCTCTGCAGCGTCCATCAGCTTCTATCCTTAACTTAACAAGAATCTAATCTAGGTGATCAATCCAGACAAGAAACATAAACAACGAAGAACAAATCAAACATGAAAGAGAAATTGATTGAACTTTGAATTTAATCACCGCCGATCCGTGACCGCTTTAAAGCCCTGGGTCACTTAGGGTTCATCTAGTCTAAGCTCTACGAGTTTTAGCTACTCATGTTCAGAACAAAAGAATCAAAGACAGAAACAGAGTTCATCATGAAAAGATAGAACAGATAGAAACTGTAAAACCTAATTAAGACGACTCTGGCAAAGCTTCGTTCTCCAGTAATCTTCAATCCTAGCTCCGAGTCTCCGAGGTGAAGGGATGGCGTCACGATCTCTTCCTGGCTCTTCGAACTCTAAACTCTGCTCCAGAGCTCGTGAAAATTCAGAAACTATAATGTATTATGAGGTATCTGTTTTTTGGGCCGCTGGTTAAGTATTTATACTTAACCCTAATACCGCCGAATTTTGCCTGGAGTTTTTGCCGAAAACTTGAGTGTAAATGAAGGCTTCCGTCGGCTGATTCTTCTGTGATTTTCAGACTTAGGGTTTTTGGCGAGAACTTGGACTTTTTGCCGAAAACTTCTCTTTGTGAACTCAGCCGATTTCTTCTTGAGTTTTCGCCGAAAACCTGGGGAGTTTTTGCCAAGAACTGCAGTGTAAATCGGGGCAGGATTCTGTTGAGTTGATTGACTTCTTGGGTTGGTTTCGATGCGATTCCTCGAGGTTCCAATGCCTTAGACACGTTCTTGGCTACTTATTTGACGGCAAAAACCTGTGCTATCATGAAAACACTAGAAAACCATCAAATGGACCCGAAACAGGCCAAAGTAACACAAATGGCACGAGATAGAGCAGTTGAGTGAATATTCGCTATTCTACCCTAAAAACCATGTCTTAAGCAAGGAAATGTCACTTAAATGAGGCTGATAATCATGTCAAATCGAGTGTCATCAGTACTCAACATGGTTATTGAATACAATTCAGTTGTACTTCAACGCATATGTTGTCGGGCTAGTTTGGTGGCCTCATTCGACTAAAACTGTTGTCCAATCGCGAACCCAACCCCACTGATTATTCTAGAAATACCGTGTTTATCCACCCATATTAAGCCACATTTATCACCCATTAATGCATTTATAATTTTTTTGGTGTTCTTGGTGATCATCTCCCTTTCTCTTTCCTTATTTCCCTTGGCCATGTGTGGCTGATTTCCTAGGTTAATCTTGGATTGATAGTTAGTTGTGCTATGATAGAGGTTGATTGTGTAAACATGCTATGATTGATCTTGATTGTAAGAAGATGATCTCTAGACTTGTTGTTAATTCCACTGATTGCTATGATTGCTTGATTTGGTCTATTCATTGCAATGTAATGCATGAGAGTGCTTAGATTACATGGTTTGTAGGTCTAGGGATTGAAAGGAGTGTGTTCTAAGAGATTAGATCATCTCAATTCAACCATAGTTGCATGATTTCCCTCTTGTGCATTTTATCGAACACTTGGTGTGCACTTGGTTTTTTCATTCATTTGAACTTTGATTAGTCTTTTGACGATTCTCTTAGTGTTAGGACATTGGCATGAGAGTGTGATGTCTAGCCTGTGGTCATAGAGTCATAGGAGAGGTTTTTGTGACTTGGCATTTCATCAAACAACTTTAATGCATCCTTAGTCACTTAGCTTGAGAGTGAGAGCCTAAGTCGAGTGGTCTTAGGATAGGAATTCAGTGCTACGAGAATTTGGCTTGTTTGTTCATTTACACCTCTTGAGCATGATGAAGCTATCTTTCCAAGTGAACGTCCTTTATCTTTGATTTGCACTGCTTTGTTTTGCTTGTTTAGTTTTCTTTATGCTTGTTGATTTCTTTTCCAAACCAAAATTCTTTTTAAAAGAATAGACCGTCCATGAATAGTGTGAGTAGTGGCCATTGAGAGAATCCTGTGGAATACGACCTTGATAGTTGTGAGTTTAAATACTTGCACGTCATCAGGTGATCCAGCAAAAGATTAATGACAAGGGTGGAAAACGAGTCCCTAGAGAAAGCACTAATGGTCGTGGGAGTCCTCTTTGACTGTCGGGACGCCCTTTCTCTGACGTTATGATTAAGCTTCTTTCTTGGAACCATCGGGACGCTAGTCGCGACAATTTTTTTACTTTCTTTAAGAGATATATGCTTGATTTCAGTCCTAATGTGGTCTTCTTGGTCTTTTCTAAAAGCTGCTCTTCGACGTCGTGCTTTCAATAGAATTCAAAGACTGAGGAAATCGGAGGGCGTGTTGGTGGAAGAAGATGTTGAGCTGATGAAAATGGCTGGCGATTTTTTCTCTGACCTCTACAGGGACAATGGGATGCATCATGTCATTGAAAATGCGAGCTTCGCCACGTCTCTTTCAGATAACCAACGTTTGATGTTTGAGAAAGAGATTGTGCCCAATGAAATTCGTACTGTAGTCATTGACACGGGGGAGCTTGAAAGCACAAGGTTAAGATGGTTATCACCCTCTCTTCTACCAAAAATGTTGGGACATCGTCGGCCTCGATTTGGTTCGATTTGTGTAAAAAAAATTTAGGTGGCCGAATATGATCAGATTGGTCAATTATACCTTAATCACTCTCATTCCCAAGGTGGAGCACCCGACCCTTGTCTCCCAGTTTAGGCCTATTAGCCTATGCAATGTGGCTTACAAAATGGTTACCAAATGTTTGGCTAATCGTTTGAAGCAGTTTATGCCTCAGTTGGTCCACACCTCGCATACTAGCTTCGTCCCTGGCAAACATATCACCGATAACATTATTGTTGTTCACGAAGTTATCCATTCTATGCGAAACAAGAAAGGAGGGAAATGACTTACGGTTATCAAAATTGATCTTTTAAGGCCTATGATAAGGTTAAGTTGAGTTTTGTGATTTATACGCTTCGTGGGCTGAACTTTCCCTCAAGTATGGTGACCCTTATTCATTAGTGTATCTCTATGACTACTTTCCAGATTCAGAGGAATGGTGGTTGCTTTGAATTTTCCATCCAACCAGATGGCTGAGACAAGGGTGTCTGCTCTCACCGTACTTGTTTACCCTGTGTATGGAATGACTTAACAACATTATCTGTGAGAGGGTGCGAGCGGGTGACTAGGAGCCGGTAACTCTCACTCATGGTGGAACCAAGTTGACACACATGTTCTTTGCATACAACCTTGTGCTTTTGGGGTGGCTAAAGACAATCAAGCGGAAGTTCTAAACCATGTCTCGGAATGTTTCAGCTCAATCTCGGGGTAGGAGGTGAGTTGGGAGAAATCTAGAATGTTCTTCTTGGCCAACACTCAAAGAGATGTCTCTCATGATATTTGCAGTATTCTAGACATTCTGGCCACCCAGGATTTAGGGTGTTACTTGGGCGTGCCAATCATCCGTGGGCGCAACTCAAAACATCTATACCGATACATCATTGAAAGGATGGACCAAAAACTGGTAGGGTGGAAAGTTAGTTCACTTTCGACTGCGGGTAGAGTTTCGCTCGACAAACGTTTGTCACAGACGGCCTGCGACAAACGGCTGCCTGCGACAAAGTTTGTCACAGACAGCGCGTCGCAGGCATGGCCTGTGACAAACCTTTGTCACAGGCTCTCGTTTGTCGCAGGCCGCCTGCGACAAACGTTTGTCACAAACGGCCTGCACAAACGGCTGCCTGCGACAATGGGCCTAATCCGACAGGGAAGGTCGGGCTGTGTTTCTCGGGCCTCCTGCAGGGCAGGCCTGGCTAGTTCGTGGGCCTCATCCTGGACTGCGTTTCGTGGGCCTGCAGGCTTTTTAGTGGGCTTTTCATCGCGCTTTTTTAGTGGCTTTCCAACAGGCTTTTTCATAGCTTTTTTCTGGGCTTTTCGTGGGTTGACCACACACAGATTGGGCCATTATTGATTTTCTGCCGGATTGAACGAGAACAATGTACTGAATACCTTAAACTAAATCCTAACAAACTAGTTAAATTCTCATAATACAATCCTACAACTGAAATGAAAATAACATAGTACAATCCTACAATCCTAACAAACATAATATAGTACTCACACAAACTACAATAACATAGTACATGATAAATACGATACAAGTAAAGTACAAATACAATCACATAATACAACAAGTCTCTACTGTCCCCATGAACCCTGGAACTCTCCAAACTGTTGGCCTTGAGGAGGAGGAGCTTCATTAGCCTACAATAACACAAAAAGAACATTTAATTGTCAAACACAGAAATTAAAAATTAATAGTATCTAGTAATTATAAGTACCTGATGCAATACATCCAAAAATGCATCTCCAACATTATCATCAAACCAGTGACTAAGCTCATCAACACTTAAATCAGGACCGCTAGGCTGGACCGCAGGAATGACCGGAGGCACATGGGAAGAAGGCATGGATGGAGCAGACCTAGTCGATGGCTGTTGGACCTGCTGCTTCAGAGTAAGCACCATGTCCTGCAATTGACCCATCCACTCCCGAGTGGCTGCAAGCTCTATCTGCATGTTTGCAAGCTTGGTCTCAGTGTCTGCGAGCTTCTGGCTGAGCTGGTCGTAGGCTGCATCGTGGGCACGAGCTGGAGTCTGTCTGGAAGTAATACTTCCAATTGCCGTCGAGGATGACTCTGCATTGGTCCCAAATACCTATAATTACACAAAATGGATTAGTGAACATCATGCATAATTTAAATTTTCTTAAATTAGCTTAAATTATTGCTATGATAATTAATAATTACCAGGGCTTGAGTAAAGCATCGACCCATCATCCGGACATGCCCACGGTGCTCTAGCTTGTTCAGAGCTCTTCCCAGTGAGTCGTTTGGACCCCACTCCCGCGGACATCCAGCAGCCTCCAAACGACGAATACTGTCCTGAAATTTGAATGTACAAGACAGTTATTTTCCTCTTAATTTGGAATTTCACAAACACATTTACTAACAATAATCTGCTAACCATTATTGCTCCAGTATGCGCACTTTTGGGATCACCGTTCGGCCAACTGTAGAACTTGATGAAGAGTTGCCCCCTCGTAGGTTGCAAACCTGTCTTCCGCTGCTCCTCCTCAATATACAACCTCCAAGGTCTAGACCCTCCAGTATGGTTTTCTTCTAGACAAGCTCGGTTGGCCTTGTTCCTAGCAACTGAATCCTATACCAAAAAAAGGTTGAAAGGTTCATTTTGGAACGATTATGTGATTCGTCTATGAAATGGTTAATTTGGTAAAATACCTTGAATTCTTGAGACTCTACATATGCCATGTATGCAAGCCAATCACTCTCCGGACAACCTTGAGGGGAGTTTTGGCGAACCCACTCGTAGGGAAGGTTGTTGTCCTTGGCATATTTCACCTTTGCCCTACACGCTTCAAGCCTTGCTTTGCCCCAAAGGCGCGAGATAGCGTGATCCCAATATTTTCGAGCAGCTGACAGCAGGTCCGAGTCGCAATAGAACTTGCGCTAAACAGAAAAAAGCAAGTTTAAAATGGATTTCTACTTAATTGGCTAGTAATATTAAGTTCATTTGATAAGTTCCAAAGTTTCTTACCAAGAAGAACTGCTGGAAAGCGCGTGTCTTCGTCGCGTCCGGCACAAGCTTCCAGGAGGGAGGGTAGATGGGGTAGTACGCCCAGATCCTCGCACACTCCCCCACATACTTGCCATTAAAGGACGTCAGTGGGCTACCGGGCTGGACTCTTAGGTTGTCGAGGTTGAACAAGATCTTATTTCCGTCGGAGGTGGCTCGACGGTGGTCCTTAAACTTGATCTTGATGACCTTTGTTTGACCGCCACAATCTGCACAAAACTATGCTCTAAGTATGTTTTTAATATCTAATTAAAATATTCAATATGGATGGTTTTGGGAATTAGACGATACTAACCAACGACAGTAAGCTCATGGGTGTGTCGCTCAGAAGAGGAAGAAGTAGAAGAGCCTGTTGCAACAACATCCACAGTAGGCACTGATCGAGTAGGAATGGGACTCCCCTCATCGTCACTACTGGAAGCCATTGCTAAAAAAATTGAGATGAAAAAAATGTAATCAACGTATGCCAATTGCATTGGTAGACAAGAAGATTGTCATAACATAAAGATCGTCATACAATAACAAACTTTATATTGTTCTACTCATTCTCGAAATTAATTACACCATTTCCCACAATTTGTAAATCAGGAATATTGTCAGTTACAGGAAGATGTTGTGGAGCTAACGACAAACAACATTCGTGCGAAATAGCTCCCTCATCTCCCATATCATACGTGTCTCTTGGCTTGCAATGAACCGGTATACACCATTCTGGATCATTTGTGTCATCCACATAGAACACCATACGTGCATCAGATGCGCTTACATACGGCTCATCTTCAACTTTGTCACTGACATCTCGCAAGTGATTGAAGTTGACCATAGTTATTCCGAGTGCATCTTTCTTCACCCATGTCGGAGTAACTGTATCAGCCCACTTACACTTGAATAGCGTGATTGCACGGGAATAATAATCCAGTTCGACTATATCCACAAGTTTCCCATAGAACCAAATGTCATTGCGAATGGGATTGTTGTTAGAGGAGCTCGAGACACTGTCGGTACCAAATTTTGCAGGAACACCACTATTCTAGGTTTTCAAGCCTTCTTCATGAGCAATCGTTCGAAAGCGATACCCATTAATGTCATAAATAGTGAACTGCCTTGCATGAACATTTGGTCCCCTAGCCAGTGTCATCAAATCCTCACTGTGACTTGTGGATCCGTCCAAAATCTGTTCAGGTTATGGTATATATGTCAGTTTGATTGTAAATATCTATAACTAACATATGTACTAGCTCGAAGCTAATAAGAATACCTTCTTCTGAACCCAGCTAACAAGCTTTCTGTGCACCGCTTTGTTTATCGCAGTTTCACTAGCACGCCTTCCTAACTCTCTTCTGGTTTCCACTTCACATTCTCTAGAAGATAAATATATGTTAACATTGGTATTGCACAATTGGTGAATATGCTCAATTTGTAACAAGCTATTTACCTCAACAATGGTTGTGCGGTTGGACTGTTCACCAACACGTTATGAAACGCTTGAGTCCACTCTAATTGTGATAGTTTGAAAGAGTCACCATTTCCTATGGGTACACCTCTGGAAATGAGGATGGAGGCTTGTTCATCGGTCGGAACTTCTGGCTCGGTCGCGACACGTTTTGGACGATTGTATCTTGTCTCAACATCATCGTTAAAATACAATGATGAGAAATTGAACAACTCCTCCGACAGCCAACCTTCAGCAATTGATCCTTCTGGATGTGCTCTATTTCCAACGAAGGTTTTCAGTTTACCCAAGTACCTAAATAATGAATTATTTTAGGTATCAGTTTCGAAGAACATATTCAATTACATAGGAAGACAATGAATGTATATACCTTTCAATTGGATACATCCAACGATACTGAACTGTTCCTCCACGTCGAACTTCATTAACTAGGTGTAACACTAGGTGCACCATAACAGTGAAGAAAGACGGCGGAAAAATCATCTCCATGTGACATAGAGCTATGAAAAATCTATCTTGAAGCTTGTCAAGCTCAAGTATGTCGACCACAGGAGAACATAATTCCTTAAAGCAGGAGCCAAGTTCAACCAAGACCCTTGCCACTGAGACGAGCAACACATTTTGTATCGCAAGGGGTAACAAGTCATATAGTAGCATATGCGAGTCATGACTCTTTAACCCTAGCATCTTCCGATTATTTAGGTCCACGCACCTTGCGATATTGCTAGCATATCCATCTGGAAATGACATTCCCTTCAATGACTTCAAGACCATTTCAATTTTCTTCTTATCGAGAGTGAATGAGGTAGCAGGACATGTTTTTACCATCATCCAAAGGCCACAATTGGCTTCTAATCTTCATTTCTTTCGGATCTTGTCTTGCAGCCAAGTGGTCTTTTTTTGTTCTTGTCATTGAGCAAAGTGAACAAAATGTTATCGCAAACATTTTTTTCTATATGCATCACATCCAGATTATGACGCAACAGATTGAATTCCCAGTACGGAAGATTGAAGAAGATACTTTTTTTCCTCCACTGTGGTGCTGGTCCCGATTCTTTCGGCTGTTTCTTACCAAATGTGACATTAATATTAGCCACTTGTGCGAAAACCTCAGTCCCAGTAGAAACCTTCGGTGGAATCCTTTTGTCGACTTTCCCATTAAATTTGGACTTTTGGGATCGAAACCGATGATTCATTGGCAAAAACCTCCTACTACTCATGAAACATGGTTTATTCCCAGAAGCTTTTAGCCGAAGTGGTTCTTCATCATACATACAAGGCAGACACGACAGTGCTGTGTGTGTATTCCATCCCGACAAGTTGCAAAGGCCAGGATAATCACTTATAGTCCATATCAATGCTGCTCTCAAGGTGAAAGATTCTTTCTTCACCGAGTCATAAGCTTGAACACCAACCCACAAAGTTTGTAACTCATCAATCAGTGGCTGCAGAAAGACGTCTAGGTCATTTCCAGGCATCTTAGGACCAGGAACAATGCAAGACAATATAAGACCTGTCTGCTTCATACACAACCACGTTGGAGTGTTATATGGGATTAGCACAAACGGCCAAGTGCTATGACTTATGCTCATGGTACCAAATGGATTGAAGCCATCTGTTGCAAGCCCAAGTCTCACGTTTCGTGGATCAGCAGCAAATTTCGGGTGCTTGGAATCAAAATTTTTCCAAGCTTCTGCGTCTCTAGGATGTCTACCCATACCATCATCTGCTATGTTCTCCGTAGCATGCCAAGTCATATCTTTTGCTGTGTAAGGGCATATGTACAACCTCTTCAACCGAGGTATGAATGGAAAATACCGAAATACCTTCTCGGGTTGAGGTTTTCGTCTTTTTCCACCTGTATTCTTCCCCACATCCTTGAATCGAGACACCCCACACACTCGACATTCCTTTGCCTCACTATCTTCTCCGATATATAACATGCAATCGTTCTTACATGCATCAATTCTGGTGTACGAGAACCCAAGTTTTCTTATTGTCTTCTTAACTTCATATTTAAATGCTGGAATTTTGGCGGTATGAAAAGCTTTGCGAAGCAACTCCAGTATCTTTGATATTGCTTTATCGCTGATTTTGTGCATATACTTGATGTGATATAAGCTGATCATGAAAGACAACTTGGTATGACTTGTACAACCATCATATAATGGCACTTCACCATCTTTCAATATGCGGAAGAACTCATTGGTTGCATGCTGGGTAAATCTGGCATTGGTACATCACCTCCTTGTGGGAATTCATCATCATCGAGACGCACGTTGGGGTTATCATGTGACTCCCGTATTTCAAATGCGTCATTGACCATGTTCTAGAATAAGTCTGGCTCAAGTACTGGTTGTTCCTCAACCAGTAATGGCCGAGTTGCTTCTTGATCACGAATGATTAGTTCTGGCTCAAGTATGGAAGTTGATGCTCCGAAGTCGGTGATTAAATCTCCATGCAAATTCCATACATCGTATGAAGACGGAAATGGCTTTGCCAGCAAGTGTTGATTAACTTCACTTCGTGGCTTCCACTTCTTGAAGTTGCATTTTGGGCAAGGACAAAGTATATTGACTCCATCAATTGCGTTGGAGATTGCAAAGTCAAAGAATTGTTGAACGCCAGCGTAATACTCATGAGTATGATGCGGCTTTCGAATCCAAGACTTATCCATCTATATTGAACTAATGAGTGTCAGTTTGAATTTGTTATCAAGTAATGAAAAAATAAAAAAAATAATAATTGTACTCAACTTAGCTTTACGCTAAGTTTACCTAATTATAACAGTAACTCGTTCAAATACTGTATTTACAAACTTAGTTTGACATAAGTTGGTAAATATATATAGTATTGTTAAGTGGTTAAACATATAGGTTACTACCTAATAATTTATATGCATATATTTCACTTGTACATAAAAAATGATGAATAGTTACTACCTAATAATTTACATGCATATACTTCACTTATACATAAAAAAGGTGAATAGTTACTACCTAATAATTTACATGCATATATTTCACTTATACATAAAAAATGGTAATTACATGCATATATTTCAGTTATACATAAAAATGGTAATTTACATGCATATATTTCACTTATACATAAAAAATGGTGAATAGTTACTACCTAATAATTTACATGCATATAATTCATCTATAAATTCTAGCTAATTTATAGTTGTATGTAAATTGTAACAGATTTCATACATAAGTTACATGCATATTTTTACATTAATTTCAAACACATTAAATTCTAAAAATATTTAATTTCTAAAACACCTTATTTATATCAAATTGTTACATTCATAGATTAAATCAAAATTCGTTATATTCTTATATTACATCAAACCGTTACACATGCATAAATTAAATCATTAACAATACTTTTTTCATAATCAAGATTATTATGTTAAGATTTGGCATATTTTTCACTATCATGATCATCATGTTAAGAATTGACATTAACGTACTATAATTTTAAGTCTCGTACCTGCAAATTGAAGCGAGAACTATATAATACAACCAACGAACGCTGAAGAACCCAAATATAATACAAAACCTGATACAGAAAAAATGAGAATAATCGTATTAGAATACAAAATAAATCAAATTAGTTATGAAATATGACGAACAAGAACATAAAATTACAAAAAAAACAAGAACAAAATTCCGGAAACAATCCCGACGCACTGCCGCAGAAAACGAACAACCACCAAATCTTCACGAATTCTATGAATGAAGGAAACCGATCAGAATCATGCCAAAAAACATTGAACACGATAATGACGAACTGCTGATCTTACCTTAGAAAATCGATATGTCTTACGAACAGCTGATTCTAAAGTAATGGCGTAAAATCGGTCTGTTGTGAAGAACTCATGATCTGACCTTGATGAATCTGGGGGAAAGAAGCTATCAGAAACTCGTTTAATAGAAAAATTGATCGGAGTTGATGATATTACTCACTTGGAGATGTCGGAGATTGTCGGTGGAAGCGGCAGTACATCGGAGAGGGGTCTCAGACGTCGGAGGTAGGCTAGGGATGTCGGACGGGGGCTTGGGATGGCGGACGTGGGCTGTCGGATGTCGGCGGAGGCTCTAGGACGTGGAAATTTGATCGGGATTGCACGGCGGAATAGAAGAAAACTATCACGCGTGCGGAAGAGAGGAGAGAATGAGAGAGTTTGACAGGATTTCGACAAAACTGAATGGAAGACCTGAACTTCAGGGGGGTCATTCAGTTGTTTGTCACAGGCCTAGGCTATTTGTCGCAGGCGGCCTGTGACGGGCTTTGTCGCAAGCGGCCTGCGACAAAGCCCATCACAGAGAGGGTTTTGTCACAGGCCAGGCGGCCTGCGACAACCCTGTCACAGATAGCGACCGGTCTGCGACAAAGCCCTCCGCCTGCGACGACGTTTGTCGCAGGCCGGTTCTTCTGTCACAGACAGCCTGCGACAAAATGACTCTTCTGTTGTAGTGTCTCCTGGAATATGATGAAAAAGCGTGGGGAATTATGGGCGCAAGTGCTTATTACCAAGTATTTGAAGATAACCGACAGAGGTTATGAACCGAGAAAGACTAAATGTCGATCGAGCTGTTGGAAGGGTCTTAATGATTCTTGGAGTAAGTTCACGGGAGGCCTTGCTTGGGGCATTCAGAATGGAAAGACAACAAATTTATGGAAAGATAGATGGGTTGATTCGGGAATCGTGCTAGCTGATGTAGTTAGCCCTCCTCCTAGTGAAGAGAATTTTAATGTGGTAGATTATTACAATGAGGATGTGGCCTAGAATATTAATTTGTTGTCCAATAGTCTTCCAGCAAGTCTGTTGGAAGTGGTAGTTGGTATGACGCCTCCTCATCCCGACCTTGGCAATGACATTCCGATGTGTGGTCTGGAACCAGATGGTAAATATTTGGTGCGATCGGGCTACATTCTTGCTAAAGGCCTTTTTAAAGGTTTATTATCCCGTCAATGGAATAGAATGTGGAAATGGAATGGGACTCAGAGAATTCGGCATTTTCTTTGGTTAACAAGAAGTAACAAGCTACGGAGTAACGAGGAAGAAGAAGATGACATCTTGCTGTTGATGACAAGTTTGGTGTGTGACTTGATCTGACTGAGTCCATCATGCATAATGTCCGTGACTGCTCAAAAGCGAAGGCAGTTTGGAACTCGATGCCTCAATTTAACAGCCACACAAACTTCTTCACTCCATAGCAGGACTGTAACATCCCGGTTTCGAGTACCTGGTCAGAATTCAAAATGCTCGGTTAAGCTCCGTTGTTTTAAACTTGGTCGAATTTAATTCAAATTAAATTATTAAATTCACCAATTTAATTTGACCCAAGTGTTGAAGGTTGGACTTCTTGGATTAATTACATTCGAGTTAACTGCCAGGTTGGGCTCCTAAATTAATTGGCCAAACCGACTCAGTTTGGTCACCAAAAGTCTTAGAGAGTGGCAGATCAGTGTTTTGACCATAACTTGCTCGTTTGAAGTTCAAACGACGCATCATCAGACCTTGTGGAACTAGGACGACGAGACGGTTCTTCTCAGGAAGAATTGAGAGTCTTCTTTTAGGATAAGGTGATGTCCTAGGGTCGATAGGTAGAGACGTGAGTAATTACAATCTGACTTAGTGAATAATAGTGATGCATGAATTGGAGAGTAAAAATTTGTTGATTTTTGTGTTTTGGTAATTGATTGATGATGTGCTTATGTGTAGCTTGAAGTGATTGGATGCTTGATTTGACTAGGTGGCTAGAAATGAGAGTTTAACTCCTGAATGTGCAATATATATATATATGTGTGTGTGTGTGTGGTTGTGATAAAGTATGATTGTGGAATGTTGAGTGTAACACCCATCCCGAACCGACCCAGGTTGAACCCGTGGTCAAACCGGTTAAGATTATCACTCGAAGTTACAACCATAAAATGAAAGGAGAAACAACATTGAAATCGATTAAAACATAAATCAAGAGTAAATCAGAAGCACCTCCATTGTTCAAAATCTAAAACTTATTACAAAAGATACAAATTCAAACCAAGATTCCTTTACAATCCCGAAGTTCAAATCAACCAATATGAAACAACCCAACCCAAAATAGTCAACATGAATCCAAAAGATGGTCAACTCCTGGTCCAAGCCTCGAATATCTTCTCCACACCAACAACACATCGACACTCGACACACAAATGAAGCACCTAAACTTTAACTCACACACTCTAACCACGCACACCTGAATAGAGAAACTGGGGGGATCAATTTCCTATTGAAATTGAGTGAACACACTAGGTTTAATTATGCGGCTAACCTATCCAAAAGAAGCGATTCCAAAGTCCTCAAGAAACACCAACAATGGAATCAGACTCAACCTTAACGAGTTTTAATTCCCTAAAACAGTCTAAGTGACCACATAGGTGCAGTTCTCAATTCAACACTTACCATCCACGATAACGTCCATAAATAATAGAGGATCATCATTCATACAGGTCAACTTTACAACACGATACAACTCACAATCGCAAGCAGCACTTCCACACAAAACAGTCACACGCATTCACATTGCACACACTCATAGACCACATTCAATTCACTAAGAGAGTTATTCGCATCCTTAAGCAGTCTAAGCTATCATCCAAGGGTAATTCTCCACACTAACAATTCACAATTGATGACTTCAACATAATCACATACCATTCGTCATCAAATCCCACAGCTCACCACAACAACACAATTCAGTTCACAGATCAATTTAACATAGTCCACATCACATCACATATCAGTTCACTGACAAGTCCAACACAACACACACACATCACATCACACTTCATTTAACTAGGTGAGTTAATTAGGATCCATAGGGAGTTGTTCCCCCCGCTACCCCGCTGGCCCGACGCACCTCCCTACCGCATGGGAGGTCCTCGTGCTCCTCTACTGCATGGGGAATACGTCACAATATCCACAATTTCACAAATTTCACTCCCCGTCTGGAGGCTAATCAACCAGTCTGTCAGTGTGTGAAACACAATCTCATGGGGTAACGTTGGCTCCTTCCGATTCTATCATTTTAATCCCATTGAACACAATCACAACAATTGCACACAACAACCAAGCAATTCCATTTAACCAATTCCATTCAATCAATTCCACTTCCCAATTCCATGTACCAATTCCATTCAACCAATTCCACGTTACAAGTCCACACGAAACCACAACCAACAACGATAGGTACAATTACAGAAATTCATCTCATCCCATCCCATCCTATCTCACATTTTTAGTTCCAATTCATTTGCCATCATCTTTCATCCCAATCCCCACATCACACATCAATCAGCACAATCACCACACAACAACCACAAGACAAATATTCAGTTTTACCCTCATAGGTTCATGCAAGACCTAATTCCATTCTAAGTCGAGTTTCAGCTCCTCACTCTACTCATGGTGTCCTAACGACGCTAAGCTGAAATCCGATCACATAACTAAGCACATTTAGGAATGAATTCCCAATTCTAGAACGTAGTCAACCATATATTCACACAAGTCCTCCATACATTCACACAAATTGATCACCTATTCAGACAAGTCAATTCAACATCACATATTAGCAACAATCACAAAACATCAATTTACCGGTTCGACTCTCTAGTTCATGCAATCCTATATTTAGCTAAATAATCCATCTATTTCACATATTTCATTTAACCTGATTCCTAGCCACAATCCATCCAATTCCGACATCCTCAATCCCCTCAATCATTTCCCAATTCACATTCAAGACTCTAACCTTATTACAATAACCACCTGACACGCTATCAACCACCGTCACACATAGCATCAATTTCACTCATATCAATCACACCACCAATTCATCATAACATCGATTTCACTCAACACAACACATAGCATCAATTCATCCAGTACCACGTTTACATTTACAATTCATTTCAATCAACATCCCACAGATCACAAACAATTTAAGGGTAAACAGATAGCTCACCGGCCACCCCCACCTGCAAGTACAGGGATAGCCATGTCGTGAGTCTTAGGGTTACCCTCCTGTTCTTCCTTCATAGGACGACTCCACATTGGCAGGAATCCACCTGTTCATCATTAATAGGGCGACCCCACATTGGCAGGACCACCCTCCTTCACCCACAACTGACACAATCGAGCATACATATATATAATTAATCAGATCATAACTCCGTCCCTCCTATCGGTCATTACTAGAGCCAAACCATTTATCATCATCATTATTCAATCACCCTAATCCCAACACACAGAATTCAGCAATCAATTTGCCACCAACTCATTAATTAGCAATCATTCATCATTCGACAATCATCATAACACATACTCCAATGAGTTACAGAACGGTTAACAACTTTTACTCTCATTCAATTTATGCAATCCCTATATTCTTCTAGATCAAAATTTCAACTCCTCACATCGACCATAACTACCTATCGTACACTAAACCTTCACCTGACAAGAAGACGAGGCTCTAAAACAACTTCCGGAACTCAAACAACCAAGCTCTACAGCACAAAAAATGAAGCTTCTTCCTTCTTCCACTGAAGCGCCTAACTCCGAAATACACAGAACCGTGATATGCGATCTCTTCCTCTCGTCACCAGGAACGCGTAACAAGAAACGGATTGCCAATCGATCAAGGTTTGAAGTTGAGGGAAGTTTGGTTCGTCAAAGGGGTTTTCGGGAGGAAAGAGAGAGAGGGAAGTTCTGGAAATCCGTGCAGAGAAAGGCCTTTTATGGTCAGCTACAAGACACACGGCATGTGTCTCATAACACACGACGTGTGTTATGAAGACACACTGCGTGTGTTGTAAGACACACGATCATGTGTTGTAGTCTGTCATCTCCGACGAACTCTCAACGTACTCGCTTGTAACTTCAATTTGACTCAAATATGAACGTCCCGGACTTCGATGGGGCCTCAAGAAAATTGTTTCCAATGTCTCAATCATCCAAACTCGAGTTCCATATCGTTTGTTGGGCGGGATGTTACAAGTCTCCACAACTTCAAAAGATTTCGCCCCGAAATCACAATCCAACTCATCCTAGCAATGCAACACAAAATTTGCAGCAAAACGCAGCAGCTTAAGCACCGCATCACTTACTTGAAACTCCCTCTTAACGACTCTAGCAACACACAAACCTTCTAACACACTTCACCTACACGAACTCGAACTTCCATCTAACATACACGCACAACCTAACACCTAAGGCATAACATGCCACAAGAGCACAACCAAAACACAAAACTCCACAAGGCAAAAAACTACTTAGCTAATCCCTTTCGCTAGAACCTTACACCCTTCAAACACGCTACCCACCTTAGCCAGAATCCACACGGAGTTCTGCACTCTCAACCACTCTCAACCGTCCAGCAACTACTCCCAAACCACTCGAGCACTAGCTAAACATCTAAACCCTATCGTTACAAAAACCTTCCTTAATCTGATTTTCAAAACCCAAACAAACTTTTTAGAAAATCGAAACTTTAATGAATTCCTTTTCGATCCACTCAAAATCAAAATTCAAGATGCTCCATTTAAAATCAAACTCATAAAACCAAACTCTATTTTAGTTTAAAATACTCTAATGCTTTCAAATCCCTAAACACCAGTACCATTGAAAACACTCACACTCACCAACTTTCAAAACTAGAACGTTTGAACAAAATGAAACCACAGAATCTCATGACTCGACTTCGAAAAGGTAAAATCAATTTCAAAATCATTTCAAATCAACCAAGAACCCAAGACAAAAATTTACTACTCCAAAACCAAAATTAGTAAAACCCAACTCCATCTCAGTTAAATTACCAAATCATTAAAACGCTCTTCAAATCCGCTACACCAATTACTCAAAGAACTAATACCAAGACTCAACACTAATATCACATTGACAAAACGGACCAAGAATTACTCATTCCCCAAAAGCTCAAATCCTTAAATCCTTCTAACTTTTCCAACATGGAACGAAAATCAAATCTCACTTGATAGATTAAAAATCACATTCAAACCAAAGTTGAAACAAGCAGGACAAAATTTGCACCAACCAAAACCTTCTCTTAAACTTTCATATCAACAAACAAGATAGGTTCCTGTAATAATCCTCGACTCCTCCTCAACCGACTTCTAACTCTCTCACAAACACACATCTAAAACTTCCACCACAACCTAACATCCTAACCTCTGTTCTATTTCTAAAGGTCAAGTAACTCTCCTAACCAGACACTCTATTCTCACTCAACCCCTGCTTAGCACTACAACTTCTCATCCCATAGGAGGTCCGAGAACAAACCAATTTTAGTTGACAAATTCTTCAAATCACTTTCGTTTTTCAAAACACACTTTCACTTTCAAAATCTCAACCCGGTTAAAACATTTGAAAACCCCGAAAATGCCAGTAATGCATCGATGTTCTGTTCTTTCCATTAAGAGGGCAGCTAATCCCCTAGAGGAAAGAACAGTTCACCTATGCAGCAGAGGCAAACCAGGCTCTGATACTACTTGTAACACCCATCCCAACCGACTCGGGTTGAACCTGTGGTCGAACTAGTTAAGAGTATCACTCGAAGTTACAACAATAAAATGAAAGGAGACACAACATTGAAATCGATTAAAACATAAATCAAGAGTAAATCGGAAGCGCCTCCATTGTTCAAAATCCAAAACTTATTACAAAGATACAAATTCAAACCAAGATTCCTTTACAATCCCGGAGTTCAAATCAACCGATACGAAACAGCCCAACCCAAAATAGTCAACATGAATCCAAAAGATGGTCAACTCCTAGTCCAAGTTTCGAAGCTCTTCTCCACACCAACAACACATCGGCAGTCGACACACAAATGAAGCACCTGAACTTTAACTCACACACTCTAACCACGCGCACCTGAAAAGAGAAACTAGGGGGATCAATTTCCTATTGAAATTGAGTGAACCCACTGGGTTTAACTATGCGCCGAGCCTATCCAAAAGAAGCGATTCCAAACTCCTCAAGAAACACCAACAATGGAATCAGACTCAACATTTACCAGTTTTAATTCCCTAAAACAGTCTAAGTGACCACATAGGTGCAGTTCTCAGTTCAACAGTTACCATCCTCGATAACATTAATAAATAACAGAGGATCATCATTCATACAATTCAACTTTACAACACGATACAACTCACAATCGCAAGCAGCACTTCCACACAAAATAGTCACACGCATTCACATTGCACACACTCATAAACCACATTTCAATTCACTATGAGAGTTATTCGACATCCTTAAGCAGTCTAAGCTATGATCCAATGGTAATTCTCCACACTAACAATTCACAATTCATGACTTCAACATAATCATAGACCATTCATCATAGCTCAGCACAACAACACAATTCAATTAACAGATCAATCCAACACAGTCCACATCACATCACATATCAGTTCACAGACAAGTCCAACACAACACACATACATCAGATCACACTTCATTTAACTAGGTGAGTTAATTAGGCTCCATTAGGAGTTGTTCCCCCGCTACCCCGCCGGCCCGACACACCTCCCTACCGCATGGGAGGTCCTTGTGCTCCCCTACCGCATGGGGAACACGTCACAATATCCATAATTTCACAATTTCACTCCCCGTCAGGAGGCTAATCTACCAGTCCGTCGGTGGGTGAAACACAATCTCATGGGGTAACGTTGGCTCCTTCCGATTCTATCATTTTAATCCCATTGAACACAATCACAATAATTACACACAACAACCAAGCAATTCCATTTAACCAATTCCATTCAATCAATTCCACTTCCCAATTCCATGTACCAATTTCGTGTACCAATTCCGTGTACCAATTCCATACACCAATTCCATTCAACCAATTTCACGTTACAAGTCCACACCAAACCACAACCAATAACGATAGGTACAATTACAGAAATTCAGCTCATCCCATCCCATCCTATCTCACATTTCTAGTTCAAATTCATTTGGCATCATCTTTCATCCCAATCCCCACATCACACATCAATCAGCAAAATCACCACACATCAACCACAAGACAAATATTCAGTTTTACCCTCATAGGTTCATGCAAGACCTAATTCCATTCTAAGTCGAGTTTCAGCTCCTCACTCTACTCATGGTGTCCTAATGACGCTAAGCTAAAATCCGATCACATAACTAAGCACACTTTGGAATGAATTCCCAATTCTAGAACCTAGTCAACCATATGGTCACACAAGTCCTCCATACATTCACACAAGTTGATCACCCATTCAGACAAGTCAACTCAACATCACAGATCAGCAATAATCACAAAACATCAATTTACCGTTTCGACTCTCTAGTTCATGCAATCCTATATTTAACTAAATAATCCATCTATTTCACATATTTCATTTAAATTGATTCCTAGCCACAATCCATCCAATTCCGACATCCTCATTTCCCAATTCACATTCAAGACTCTAACCTTATTACAATAACCACCTAACACGTTATCAACCACCGTCACACATAACATCAATTTCACTTATATCAATCCCACCACCAATTCATCATAACATCGATTTCACTCAACACAACACATAGCATCAATTCATCCAGTACCACGTTTACATTTACAATTCATTGCAATCAACATCCCACAGATCACAAACAATTTAAGGGTAAACGGCTAGCTCACCGGCACCCCACCTGCAAGTACAGGGATGGCCATGTCGCGAGTCTTAGGGACGTGGTTGTATCAAGTCAACCTGGTAGGTTTTGCTGAGTACGACGACTTGTACGCTTTGTCCATCCGAATCGAGAGGGAGTTGAAGAACGGGTTGGGAAGGAAGTCGACAACCACACCTCTAACCACATGGAGAGAAGCTGCC
This sequence comes from Linum lewisii, assembly GCA_034768395.1. Classification (NCBI taxonomy): domain Eukaryota; kingdom Viridiplantae; phylum Streptophyta; class Magnoliopsida; order Malpighiales; family Linaceae; genus Linum; species Linum lewisii. The sequence continues at coordinate 23,312,174 of CM068303.1, read as the reverse complement.
ATCGCTTCAAATAATGCATGGAAGAACAACCCTAACAAGAGGGTGGGGTGGGGTTCGAGCTTTACGAACGATGGCCCAAACACATAATGTATCCCCAAACCTAGTGTGAATTCGAATAATATTACTAATCTTCCAAGCATAATTCTGTGTTTCAAGTGCCAAGGACGTGGTCACATGGCTAGAGATTTCCCCCCAATAAGCAAGCCATGGTGATTCGAGATGGAGAAGTCGTGATGGATGATGAGGGCGAAGATAATGATGGCGTGGCCGATGTCGAGATGGATGTCGAGTCAAATGCCGATGCGAAGTTGGTGCCAGACGGATTGGAGAAATTCTTGGAAATGTCTATCCGAGTGCAAAGCAAGAAAGCTGAGTTCGTGACCGACGCGGACACCCTGGCTGACGTGGACACCGTGCCAGACCTGACCGATGTGGATGACGTGACCAACAACGAGAACCATCATGAGATTAATGATCCACGTTCTTAGGGCCTTCATAGGCAAATTCGTAGTAGTGTACTTTGATGATATTGTGATCTACTCACCTAGTTTAGAACATCACCTTGGTCACCTAAAATTGGTCCTAGAAACTCTAAGGAAGGAACACTTGTATGCTAACATGTCTAAGTGCACCTTTTGCACGGATCACCGTATGTTTCTTGGTTTTGTTGTAAGTTCTACAGGGATACAAGTGGATGAGGAGAAAATTGAGGTCATCAAGTCGTGTCCAATCCCTAGTAGCATCACAGATGTCCGAAGCTTCCACGACCTTGCAAGCTTTTATCGGATATTCGTCTGAGACTTTAGCACCATCGCTACCCCACTCATAGGAGTGACCAAGAAGAATGTGCCATTCCATTCGGGAGAGTCTCAACAAACGGCCTTCGAAGCCTTGACGAAGTTGACCCACATCCCTCTACTGATGTTGCCAGATTTCTCCAAGACATTCGAGATCGAGTGCGATTCATCGGGCATTGGAATTGGTGTCGTGCTCATGCAAGAGAAGAGGCCAATCTCCTACTTCAGTGAGAAGCTCAATGGAGCCACCCTGAACTACCCCACATATGGCAAAGAGTTATGCCCTAGTTCGAGCCTTGGAGACATGGCAGCATTACCTTTGGCCGAAGGAGTTTGTCATCCACACGATCATGAGTAGCTCAAGTTCTTGAAGGCTCAACACAAGCTGAACAAGAGGCATGCAAGGTGGATCGGATTCATAGAGTCCTTTTCCTATGTGATCCAATACAAGAAAGGTAAGGAGAACATAGTGGTTGATGCCTATCTGGAAGGTATGCACTGATTTCTACCCTTAGTACCAAATTCATTGGATTTGAGTACATTAAGGATTATACACTAACGATGCTGACTTTGGAGATGTTTACGAGGCATTTGACATGAGAGGATTTAATAGGTTCTACAAGCAAGATGGTTAATTATTTCGTGAAAGCAAGCTTTCCTTGCCTAACACATCCTGTAGGACTATTTTGGTGTGAGAAGCCCACAAAAGAGGCTTGATGGAATACTTTGGAGTAACCAATGTAACATCCCGATCCTGATTTAACCGGTTAGAATTTAAAATCATTGGTTAGTTCATCATTGGTTAAAACTTGGTAATTTTTAATTCAAATTAATTTATTAATTCGTGAGTTTAATTTATTTCGTTTGCCAAAAATGAGCTTTCGGGTTAGTGAAATTTGAATTCATGATTGGTTGAGTTCTTAAATAACTGGTTGAGTCGAGTTGACTAGACCCAAACCAGACCATTGCTTAGTCTGGGCTGTGAGCACTACAAGAAAAGTCCAATTTAGCGTCGACAACTTAACAGCGGCCACTTCCGGGTCGCTGTTAAAATAGTTTAGTATCGGCATTTTAACAGCGGCCAAGTGTCCAAGCCGTCCGATCGATCCTCAACAAACACAATTTAATTAATCTTAGCCGGGTCGCTGGTGGCCGCTGTTAAATTTTCGCACACGGATCAGGCTTCCAAGCCGTCCGATCGATCCTCAACAAACACAATTTAATTAATCTCTGCCGTCCATAGCTAAGGATGACTCTTCTTCCTCTTCCTTCACATCTTTAGATCTCCTCTTCGCTGGAGATAACGACGACGGTGGTGGTAGTCAATAACGAAGGCGGTGGTGGCGTTCAATAAGGGAGCGGCGGACGATGGTCAAGGGAGTCGACTGTGACGGTGGTGGCAGGTATGGCTTCTTTCTTTCTCTCCCCATCCCTATACAAACTCCTCTTGTTCTTGTTCTTCTTCTTCTTCTGCTTCTTCTTCTTTTCCTCCTCCTCCTTCTTACTCTCTTCTTCTTTGTTAATGTGGTCAGGAAACCGAAGTCGTCCAGGGAGCAGCTACACCTCTCAATCGTCGGAAGCCAGCGAACCAACTCCTCCATCAAGATCCGCCGCCGCTGAACCTTCCCATCTAGACCTACCTCCAAAGCATCTGAGCAAGTCTACAATTCGAGCATCGAGTATCTTCCACCTTCCTCCAGAGCCGAGTTACGGAGCTCAATTCGTGGTCCTGGTACTGCGACGGAGCGACGATCGGAATAGGGTGTCACCGGAGTTCTGGCTCTATCGCCAGAGCTCCGGCGATTAATTTTCATCAGCGGACTAATTTAACAGCGGCTATAGGCCGCTGTTAAAATATTTACTTTAACCGCGGCCACTTTTTGCCGCTGTTAAATGACTTTGCCATTGGCCAATTTAACAGCGGCGCGTGGCCGCAGTTAAATTTCTTTAACAGCGGCCGTGGCTGCTGTTAAACGTGTATTATGCCGCGGTTAAACAGACAGTTTTTTGTAGTGGAGAAATAAAGGAGAAGGCGGTTGTGTGGCTAAAGAAGAATAAGGGTGTGGGTTGGAGAATATGGGCTTGGTTTGGGCTAAGGGGATAGTGATGAACCCCCGGTGCCCTGGACCCGGCCAGACCTGCCCTTGACCCGGAGCCAAGTTAAAGCCTTCAAGACACGGGTCACCGCTTACATAGGAGATTGGAGTCGAGCCAAGCATGAAGAACTGGACCAGAGGTTCATCAGGGAAGGATGCACGGTGCTAACCCTTGATGACCGACAGAAGATCAATAATGAAGGCAAATGCCCGAAGGACACTACCCCGGCCCCGGCGGATACGGCCAACCAGCCCTTACCTCGGATAACTCTACTCCGCACTCGGAATCTGGCAGACAAGTTGATGCCAGTAGATTCAGGAGGTCAGAAGACTTGGGAGGAACCTCACTTGTCCGAGGAAATGCCCAGCAGATGGCCAGAACAGCCCGGCATCACCAAAACCCTAGCACCGGGTCCGGATCAAATGATGCCGAGCCGGTCACCAGCACCGAAGGACGCCACCCGACCACCCGGTCACCCGGAACCTGCGGTAATTACAGAAATGCCACCGCGCGGGTTTCGGGCACTTTTCCTAGCCGCGTCCGGAGTCCAGCCCGCGCCCGGAGGTTTTCCTAGTCCCACCCGGACAAGGACACCCGGTGTGCCCTAATCCGCCCAGATTATGGTTTTTCCTAAATTCTGCCGGTAATTAGGATTTTATCTCGGACAACTTTAGTTATTTTAATATTTTCCTCGGCCTATCTTTTAGGATTATTTTAGTTTTTCCTTGTTAGAGTTGGAACCGGCCTTGGCCACCCTTGAGCTATAAATAGAGGCCTCGGCCATCATTGTAAGAGATTATTGATTATTGAAATTTCAGAACTAAGTTCTTTTCTCCTTCAAGTCTTTGCTCGTTGTTGCTTAGCTTAAGGTTTGGTTTATCACAAAGGCTATCATCCTTTGTTGTGGCACCAATTCGACCGAATACTAGGGGTTCCTAAGTCAATACTTAGTGGATTTCAAGGATTCTCCGCGGTTTCAAAGGTTAGGTTCTCGTGGGGCTGATAATATTGTTTTGGGTGTTGAGTCGATCCCTTCCTAGAGGAGGCGGTTCGCATCAGATAGGGCGTGGCCCGTTGGGATGCTGCTAGGCCCAAGTTGGAAGAGGGCTTCAAAGCCGTTCAATAGCTACAAGAAGGTTGGGCCAGAGGTTAGGCCCGCTCGAGCGTTGGGTTTTGTTCAATAGGGAAACAAAAAAAGAAGAAGGCAAAAGGGTTTTGGGGGTTGACTGTATAGAAAGGGGAGGAAGGGAAAGAGGAATTGACGTGTCACCCACATCAAGGGGATTGTGGCAGTGGCGGAGGAGACTCGAGAAGTCGATCAAACGAGGAGTAGAGGCTTGTTCTGGCTGATTGCTTCAGTCAACACAAAATTAAGAATTGGGTTTAGTTTTAGTGAAGGCGGCAACGTCAGACGAAGAAAGGCAAGCAATGAGGTGATAGACGTGGCGACATCAGTCGTCGGAGATGGGAAGCGGAGTCGGAAGGAGCACCGACGATGGGGATCAGGGTGGTGTAGAATCAGAAATTGATGATCGGAAATGGTGGACTTTCTCGATAATGGAATCGCGAAGAAGTAAGCTCGAGGAATGTTGGAATTGGCGGCGGTGGCGCCGGCGCTGGCCGGCGGCCGAAGAAGTGATCGGAAAAGAAGGCCGCCCGAATCGCACCCTTTTTGAAGTTCAGCGATCACTAGGCCAATTTTAGAAAGCTAAGTGATTGAACTATTATTGCTATTAGTTTGTGGTGCTTTTGGAAATTCGGCACTAAGGATTCATTTGGTAGATTTGTTGGAGGCTTTGATTGGAAAATCAGAGATTCAGGCTCACTCGTTAGAGCTGTGATTGATGAACTGTCGGGACCAGTGAAACCAGGCCAACGATATGGACGATTCCAGACAGAATTTAGGGTCTGATCTTAGGCTAAGGTGAGGGCTTAGCATTGATAGGCAGTTATAACGCGAGGAATTGCAATCAAACTTGATTAAATTTAGGAATGCATGAATTGGAGAGTTGAAATGGTAAATTCTATGATGTTTGGATAGGTGATGTGATATTATTTCATGCATAATGAGCCTACGATTGACCTATGTTTGCCCCGTATTTGATCCCTTTTATATCATGATTTTTGTGCTTCTGAGTCACTTTGCGCATTTTACACTATTGCTGTCTGGGGGTCACTTGTGGCCCCATTTGATATGCCTTATAGTTGTAGTTGTGAATGTTTCAGGGAATTACATGATAGTAGAGGTGAAAAGAAATCCATTGGATCGAACGAGAGCTTAATCGGAGTTCAGACGAGGGAGATACGAGCGTTGCAAAATTGCAATTTCTTCTGTTTGCACCGTGCACCACCCGTGCAGGGGTGCACAGCGTGCACTGTCCCCTGCACTATAAAAACCCATGATTTTGACTCTTTTGGGGCATTCTTTCATATCCCTTGAACCCCAAACACATACCCACAAACCCTCAAACCCTAGAACACATTTTTTGAGCAATTTGAAGCCATTGGAGCTAGGATTGAGGCCAACAAACCTTGGGAGAAGTGCTTATACAAGTGGAGAATTGAAGATCATCACAAGGATTCATCCATGGTGTTCTTGGTGACCAATCTTCTTTCTCTTCTCTTTACTCCCTTGGCCATGTGTGGCTAAGTTTCTGTGGTTCATCTTGGATGGGTAGAGTAGTTATGACATGATAGAGGCATGATTGTATAAACTTGCCATGATTGATCTTGGTTGTATGAGGATGATTTCTAGACTTGTTCTTAATTCCATTTTATGCCATTTTTATTTATTTGGTCTATTCAATGTGATTTGATGCATGAGAGTGCTAGGATTGCATGGATTGTACGTCTAGGGATTGAAGTGAGTGTGTTCTAAGAGATTAGATCATCTTATTTCAACCATAGTTGCATGATTTCTCTCTTATACATTTTATCGAACACTTGGTGTGCACTTGGTTTTTCATTCAATGGAGCTTTAATAGGTCTTTTGGTGATTCTCTTAGTGTTAATACATTGATATGAGAGTGTTGTGCCTACCCTTGTGGTCATAGAGTTCTAGGAGAGGCTTTTGTGACTTGGCATTTCATCAAACACTTAAAGTGCATCCTTAGTCACTTAGCTTGAGAGCGAGAGCCTAAGTTGAGTGGTCCTAGGATAGGGATTTGGTGCTACGAGAGTGCATTGAGTCTATAGAAGTGAATTGCATGGTCATCCGATTGCAAACTCAACCTTGATTGGCTTGTTTGTTCAATTAGTCCTCTTGAGCATGATGAAACTATCCTTCAAAGTGAACCTCCTTTGTCTTTGATTTGAACCTCCTTTGTCTTTGATTTGAACCACTTTGCTCTCTTGTTTAATCTTTGTTAGTATTGCTATTCTTTGCCTTTGTTTCTGAATTTCTTAATCAAACCAAAACCAATTTCAAATGTCTAGACCGTCTATGAGAAGTGTGAGTATTAGCCATTGAGAGAACCCCGTGGAATATGACCTTAATTGTTAATAATCATACTTTCTTAGTTGATTATTGGCACGTCAATAGGTTATTGATATTTGATGCTTGATTGACTCGTTTGAATGTATGGTTGACTTGTTTGAATGCATGGTTGACTCGTTTGAATGTATGGTTGACTAGGTGGCTAGAAATGAGGATATATTTCCAAAGTGTGCATAAGTTATGTGGCTGTAATTATTGGAACTGTGGAATGTTGGGTGCAGGAGGATGGTTCTGCCAATGTAGAATCATCCTAGAAGGATGAACAGAAGGGTGGCCCTAGACCTTGCTACATGATCACCCCTTTGTTTTTTTTTACTATTACAGGTGGGGTGGTTGGTGAGGCTAGGAATCCGCTCGTAATAAGTGTGCGATGTAAATTTGTTGTGTGGAATTATGACATAGAATTTGGTTTATTGGAATTGTCTAGTTGATGTGTGGTAACTATTGTGATTATGTAAATGGGAATTGAAATAATAGAACCGGTAGGAGTCCACACTGCCAACCTTGAAATATGTTGAGTTTATGTCAGTCTACGTTGAGTAGATCACCTTGGTTAGATACCAAGGATTGATGATGGTTGAATTGGTCTACTGATGAACGTTGTAACGCGTGCAGTCAAATAACTACTGAGCTGAAAGCTAAGCAGATCGTATTCCACAAGTCTTCTAATAATTGTCTACTCAAATGTAAAGGCAGATTACTCAGATTTAACACATTGTGCGTGGTGTGAGTTTCATGACTTCTATTCTAGAAATGCAAGTAAATTAAAACTAAATTGAAAGACAGATTGAAAGATTGGTTGACTTAACAAAGATGACAGACAAGCGTAGACTTCGAATCCCCCTTAGATCAACAGACTAGCGGTTTTCAATTCTCGTTCAATCAATTCTAAGACACCACCATAACTCCTTACACTTAGGTTTAAGACTGGAGAACGTTCGCTCTATCCGATCTAGCTACCAAGATTAATTAGCCGCCCGAGTACGATCGCTTCTTGCGATGACTAAACTAACTGGTGGAATTACTAATGATTTATGAGTTACTCTTGAAGTGGATTAACCCTAACTGGTTCCTACGAAAGGCACACTCCAATGAATAGGTTAATTGCTGATTTGGTCTTTTAAAGTGAGGCGAACATTCGCTACTATCCTCAGCTTAACAAGAATCTAATCTAGGTGATCAAGCCAGAGAAGAAACATAAACAACGAAGAACAAATCAAACTTGCAAGAGAAGCTGATTGAACTTTGAATCTAATCACCGCCGATCCGTGACCCCTTTAAAGCCCTGGGTCACTTAGGGTTCATCTAGTCTAAGCTCTACGAGTTTAGCGACTCATGTTAATAACAGCAGAAACAAAGACAGAAATAGAGTTCATCATGAAAAGGAAGAACAGATGGAAACTGTAAAACCTAATTAAGACGACTCCGACAAAGCTCCGTTCTCCGGTAATCTTCACTCCTAGCCCCGAGTCTCCGAGGTGAAGAGATGGCATCACGATCTCTTCCTGGCTCTTCGAACTCTTCAACTATGTTCTCTCGAACTTCTTAGGTCTGGAACTTGTGATAAGTTGTATATGGAAAAGTGTCTCTTTCTTTTGAGCCACAGGTTTATATTTATACTTAACCCTTTCGCAGCCGGATTAGGTTTAAGATTTTCGAAGAAAACTTAAGGAGTTTTCGCCAAAAACTTCTTTGAAAAAGGCTGACCCGGTTAGTTGTTCCTCCTGTGTTAATTTCGTTCAAAGTTTTCGGCGAAGACTTTGACTTCTCGCCGAAAACTTCTTCTTCTAAGCTTTGACGATTTCTTCTTGGATTTTCGGCGAAAACTTCAGGTCTTTTCGGTGAAATCTTCTTTGTTAAGCTGGGCAGGATTTGTGTTGACTTGAGTGACTCCTTGGATCGATTCTGGTGCGATTCCTCGAGGTTCCAATGCCTTAGACACGTCCTTGGTTACGTTATCTGACGGCAAAAACCTGTGCTATCACGAAAACGCTAGAAAACCATCAAATAGACCCGAAACGGGCCAAAGTAACCAAAATGACACGAGATAGAGCAGTTGATTGATTATTCGTTATTCTGCCCTAAAAACCATGTCTTAAGCCAAGAAATGTTGCTTAAATGAGGATGATAATCACGTCAAATTGAGTGTCATCAAATACCCCACACTTATGCTTTTGCTTGTCCTCAAGCAAACTGAATAGAAAACGCTCAGGTTCACGAATGACAAGATCGATTAAATTGAAGTTCAAGCATACACAATGAATTATTAGACAGCTACTTCTAGAACAAGAAACCTCACATGCATACCGATCAGCCATACAACCCGGTCTCACTAAAACTGCACACGACAAGAAGTAGTTACCAATCATGCACGAATTTGACCTGACCGACTAGACTCCTCACACAGATTGTATTTGGTACAAGGGGAACTCTCATTCTCTGTGTTTAGGGACGTGTTTCTGCTCTCAATCATTTTCTGTTACTGAATTCTGTCATAGGTTTGCAATTCGACCACATCTCCACCACTGTGACAACACGAGGAACTAGTCAAGAAGGACTTCCCTGCTTAGGACTGTAACGAATTCTACACTACAAGGGTTGATGATGAGATGGATGATGGGAATGTATGATGATGGCTTTGGTGCAGTGTAGCTTTCGACTAACTTCCCTCGAGTCTAGCCTATGGCTTCCTACTGTTTAACCAAACACGGGTGGAATAGTGTACGCTCGTCCTATGATACCCTCAAGCAACCTAGCAGTTTATTTTGCATTTTTTTTTCTTTTTCTTATATTTTTCTTTTGACTTCCTTCTTCCATATGTAGGGAGAAGAACATTATTGAACTAAACTATAAACTTGAAACTTTGGACTTTTCTATTTCTTTCGAATTTTCTTTCTTTTTCTTCTTTTTTTTTTTTTGCTTTGTGCCAATTTTCTTTTAGTTGCTAGAGGGATTTACACGTCTGGACATAATAGCTAAGACCACCTATTTAATGGCTATAGGTAGGTTACCACAAACCGAATTCTGGTAGGCTAATCTAGAACTACGACCACAGGGGATCAACAGGGAATGAAAGAATGGGGATTGGCTGTAATGTATATCGAACCGAAAGAACAGGCCAAGTTCAAGGGTTCAAACCTAATGGATTTAATGTTGGGTAGGCAATCTGGCTTAATTGCTGAATCTAGGTGCCCCTATCATTCTAGAACTCGTGTCATTGTGTGGTCTCGAATAAGTCTTATTCTAGCAACCGAAAACCACTCAAAACGAATTAAAATTGCAGGTTATGTGCAATGGATCAAAAGCTCACAATTGGTTTGCTAGTCGGATTCGGTCATTGTCATGCAATCAAAGCAACAAAATACAAGTGTGATTTTAAAAATCTGTTCTGACCAGGCAATTTAGCATCAAAATATACAAGTTGGTTCTCAGGTTCTAGGTTAAGCAGTCTAAGCATCATTAAGACAATTTGAACAACAACTTAACATAAAAAATCAAGACCGAGCAATTCTAATGCTAGAGGAATTGGAAAGGCAATACAGAACACAAATAATTACAAATAAGGGCAATCAAGTTCATGCAAGGTTCTCTAGCATCCTACCCCACACTTAAATTGTTCTGTGTCCTCACAGGACTAAACTAGAGTTGAGAGTAAATAGAAGAACCTGGACCGAGATGATTGATGTAGGGGATGAACACGGGTCATCAGAGCTCGAAGGGAATCTACCAAAACTTTGCCTACAAAACAAAGACAAACAAAAGATAAAAAGGAAACCGGGACAAGTGTCCCGGATCCACACAGAAAAAGTTGGATCGAAAATCGAAAAAAATAAATAAAAAGAAGGGACAAGGACGAGGATACAACCTGATCACTATTGGTCAGGTGCATCGGGAGGTGGGAAATGGAAGAAGTTTGTGACTTGCTGCTGCCACGCCAGCTGTGCCTCATACCTCTTATCCTGCACACGCATGTGCCTCTGAGTAATAAGCCATCGGGCATCCTGAGTGGCGTTGTCCTCCACTCGCCACTCCTAGAGACGATCAAGCATCTCGCCAAAGTCTCCTAGCGGCGGTCGGGGGTGCGGATGAGGTGTCGGGAATGGGTCCTGAAGGGGCGGCTGCTACTGATATGCATACCCCGCAGACGGCTGCTGCGGGGGTATCTGGTGGTGAAACTCCTGCTCTGGCTGGGGCTGCTGCTCCTCAAAATCATCTTCTTCCTCCGACTCGACCTCTTGAGGTGGAGGTAGAATAGCCGCCTCTTGTGGACTATAGTCCAATTGGAGGTCGTACTCGACGGCTAAATCTCCGCCTACGGTGTGTACTACATGGTGCGGGACGTCAAGTCCCCATGACTGGCTGAGGCCGTGGTCGATGATGAGGCGGCCTACGAAGTTACCGCCAAGGAGAGAGTGAGGTGTCTTGGTCATCTTGGTCTTCTGGTGGAATAGGCGTGCAAGCACCCATCCTAGAGGAAGCGGGTAGGCCTCTCGGATGGCACGGAGAAGTAAGAGCTCCTCTCTACTGATGTGGTGGCGATCCTTCTCTGGAGCAAAAAAAAAGGGATCTACGCCAAACCATATGAATAAAACAAAAGAGAGGGTGATAGAGTGACCTGACAGAGTTATGAGCCGTGGTCCGAGCAACTGGTACTCTAGTGATGTGGCTCTAGAGCGCGTCATAGTCTGAGCCTTTGCCCGAGTTTTCCTCCCAACTGAGGTGTTGGCCCCAGTAGTGCTCTGGTGGAATGCCGAGGTGGGCCGCAAACTCGTCATAGGTGAGGTATCTGTGCACCCCACCGAGATAGAAGGAAATGACCTTCTTTGCTCCCTCCTCTTGTGCTCGTCAAGCTCAAAGGTAGCCCAGAATTCTCGAGCGCGATGTCGGGGAAGTCATCAGCTATGGTGGTCAGCTCCAAAAGACCTGCAGCGGCCATAGAGTTGTGCACGTTCCTGTGCCAATCCTCGTCATACTCGAAGAGGGACTCCAGAGAAAGTGGTCGCACATCGGCTGCGGGAGTGTGCTGGTAGCGCTGAAAGTAGTGCTCTGGTAGGCTGGCAACGGTGGAGTGATGCTCGATGCGGTCTGGAAATGCAGGAGGAGGACCATGGACGGAGGGAGTGACTGGAGCAGGTGCTCTGGAGCTAGAGCCGGTGTCTAGTCTGGCCTTTGTCCATCGCTCCCTGTCTACATTCCTATAAAAAGCAAAGAATCGATACTGATTAGTTAAACCAAGCACCTACCCCACACTTAGTCGAAAAACTCAATTTCACAAAGAAATGAGGAAAACTGAGTGAGGGTAAGTAAAGAGAGTAACCGATAAGCACATGTGGTCATAAAACACGCACAAGATTAGCTAGGACGTCAGAATCACAAACTGAGTTCATAGGGAAAATCGTCGTTCAGAAAGTCAACATTATAGTAAATTGAACCCTAACCTTAGCAATTTTATGAGCACTAACATTGAATCATTGCACAACATGGTCTCATAATACAAAAACAGTGATATGAATGTCAATGAGCAAGCATGGAAGCCAAATAAGCAGCAACAGTTCATGGTCAAACCGACATTTCACACAAGTCAACACCACGAAAGAATTAAGCTCTAAGCATAGCAAATGAAGGCCAATGGTATTACATTTCAGCACAAGTCTCCCTAAACATGCTAGAACAGTCCAAAGGAATCAGTTCACCAAAATTCTCACGGAATAGTCTGCACGCAAATCGAGGTAGACTGAAAAGTCAACCAAAGTCAACCCCGATGAAATTCAGCACTCTATATGTCAAAAGATTCATAATGAAAAAATCTACAACTTACCTTGAAGACATGGTGGCTGAAAACGAACGGAAGAAGAGGAATAGGTGAAAAACTCGAAAATTAGGTTTTGGCGAAACTGAAGCTCTAGAGCTCCGATTCGGATGTTCTATAGCTCGAAATGATCAGGGGAGGAAGAGGGAATGAGAGGCAACAGTCGGTGACGGCGATGGCGGTGGAAAATGGTGGCGGCGGTGAGTTTGTGTGGCGGCGATTTTGGTTCGAACAAAAAAAGGGGGGGCTGTTTGTTTTTCGATCGAAAAAGTGAGGGGGGAGAGGGTGAACCAGAAAAAAGAAAAGAAAAAGAGGGGAAAATTTTTGGATTTTTTTGAAAGTTTTCAGCAAAAAGAGGTACAAGTTTTCACCAAAAATTTTATTACAAACTTTCTGCCGAATTTCAAATTGAGTTTTCGCCGAAAATTATGAAACTTTTCGCTGTGAAGTTTGTCAAAAACTGGTCAGAAAACACAGTGGGTTTAAAAAGGGAGTTTTTGTCGAAACAAGTGCAAGTTTTCGGTGAAAACTTTGACCTACAGTTTTAAAACATTTTCGCAATTCCGGCAAACTTCAGAAAATCAGAACTAATTTAACAAAAATCAGAAGAATCTCAAACAACTTGGAATTTAGCCGAGGACACACAAATCACACACGAAAAATAAGAAATCAAGCAAACTGACACTTTTGGCTCCCCCGAACCGACTCTAAAACACGGAGTTCGACACAAACTAAAAACTCACTCCAGCCGTGGGTTGCCTCCCACGAAGCTCTCTTGATTAACGTCCTTGAGCTGGACGATACCTGGATGGTGTTAGGAGACATCCCAACTCAGGGTCTCCCTAATGCTTGCGTCGGAATTCATAAGATAGAACTTCAGGGTACCTCTGGCGAGCGTGAATTTCTTCCCGTTAGCATGAATGAGCTTGGTACGTCCATCGGGAAGATAGCCGGTAATCTTGAACGGCCTGAACAGTTCTCGTAAGTGATCATCCATTGCAAGTGTGACGGTAGAGGGAATGAGGATAGTCGGCTTCATCTTTTCTTTAGCCTTCGGCTTCATTTCACCTAGATCTGTGATCTTTGGTGCTTCCTTGGGAGACGCTCTCGGCTTCTCCTTCTTGACTGGCTTCTGCGCCGGCGGCCTGACAGGAATCGACGGTGCAACTAGCTCGAAAGAGGTTGGCAGAGCAATTGGCATCCAGACCATTCTAGTCTTCTTTTGATTCGTCTTCTTGAGTTGCCAGGCTCCTTGCTTGGTGATGATTGAGAAGATGAGGCTTTCAGTTCCTTCTTCTTCTGCGGCTTTTGTGTCGTGGGTCCGGTCTTCTACTTGATGACCTGTTCAGCACATGCGACAACAGACTTTGGAGGAACACTGGAAGAGACATTAGTAACGAAATTGGCCGAAGTCAACTCCACAGTTTCAACAGAACGACAGTGAGGTTCTTCCTCCTTAGGAGTATATTTCATACCGTCCTTAAGGCGGAATATTATCGTATCCTTACCAACCCTCAAGGTCAAAGAACCACTCGGGACATTGATTTGCATCCCAGTTGTTGCCATGAAGGGTCGACCTATAAGGATAGTAGAATCCTCCTCTCGAGTATCTATAACCACAAAATCAGCTAGGAAAGTAAAAGGACCACATCTAGTGACAACATCTTTAATCTCTCCTCTAGGCATTTTCAATGATCTATCAGCAAAGACAAGTTGCAAGCTAGTCAGCTTAAGTTCTCCTAGATTCAACTTTTTGAACAAACTCATAGGCATGACATTTAGAGAAGCACCTAGATCAACCAAGCTACGCTCTACTTCAATATCATTAATTATAAGAGGTAAAGTGAAAGAACCAGGATCGGGGCCCTTAGCTGGATATGGCGAGGAAGGCTTCTTACTACGGATGGTAGAGCGTTCTTCTTTGTTTCCCCACATGCCGGTCTCGATCCTTGCATTTGCTAGCAAAGCGTTTGGGAAGGGAGGCTTCTCGTAGTATGGAGCAAGAGGAGGATCGTACTCCTTTGGCACCTCCTTCTTTGCTATCTTCTTCTCCAGAACTTCAATGGCCTTGAATGAATTAGAAGAAGTATCAACAGGTGAGCTCATCGGACTTTGAATAGAGACCATCTTAGCTTGCTCCTTTCTTGGATTCAGCTCGATTTGGCTTGGGAGCTGGCCAGAGGGGCGGCCATTTGCTAACATGCTGGAGATCTGGTTTACCGCATGCTCTATTATTTGTCTGGAAGCGATTTGTTCTTGGTTGAGGAGAGCTTGAGCCTTGAACTGACTATCATGATCGTCAAGTCTAGTGATGATATGATTGAGCTTCTTGTCAAGATCATTATCCTTGTTATCTTTCTGATGTTGTTGTCCTGTATAAGTGTTGTTCAAGTATTGATTATGGCGGTTGCCAGGAGCTGTTCCATAGTTTCCTTGATTTTGGTGAGGCGGCTGGTAGATACCTCCCGTTGAATTTCTTGGCTTCTAATCCTGGATTGAACCAGCTGGTTGGTTATTCTGATTTTGACCTTGGTTCTGGTTAACGCCGACATTGTAGGGAGGTCGCTCTTGGAATTTTCCTTGTTGTCTGTAGTTGTGGTAGCCAACATAACCTTGTTGATTGTTATTGAAGCCTTGAGAGATGAAGTTGACTTCTTTGGTAGACCAGACTTCTGCCTTGCCAAATGATGACACTCCATTTGACGTGATTATCAGCCTCATTTAAGTGACATTTCTTGGCTTAAGACATGGTTTTTAGGGTAGAATAGCGAATATTCACTCAACTGCTCTATCTCGTGCTATTTGTGTTACTTTGGCCCGTTTCGGGTCTATTTGATGGTTTTCTAGTGTTTTCGTGATAGCACAGGTTTTTGCCGTCAAATAATGTAACCAAGGACGTGTCTAAGGCGTTGGAACCACGAAGAACCGCACCAGAATTGATCCGAGGAGTCAATCAAGTCAACACAAATCCTGCCCCATTTTACACATAAGTTTTCGGCGAAAAGACCTGAGGTTTTCGCCGAAAACTCCAGAAGAAATCGGCAGAGCTCACAATAAGAAGTTTTTGGCGAGAAGTCAAAGTTCTCGCCGAAAACTCTAGACTTAAATCTCACAGGAGATCAGTCGACGGAAGCCAGCAATTTACACTGAAGTTTTCGGTGAAAACTCCTTAAGTTTTCACCGAAAAATCCAGGCAAATCCGGCGAACTTAGGGCTAAGTATAAATACTTAACCGGCGGCCCAATTCAGAGATATACCTCATAATATACTTTTCATAATAGAACCTTCAAAAGTTCCAGACTTAAGAAGTTTGAGAGGAGTGTGGAGAGAGTATTCCGGAGCTATCAGAGATATCGTGACGCCATCAATCCATCCCGGAAGACGCTCGGAGCTAGGAATTGAAGATTCTCAAGATCGAAGTTTCACGGATCATCCGAAATTATGTTTTTCAGATCCTTTTCTGTTCTTCTTTTGTATAGGATGAATCTTTCTGTCGTCTTTGATTCTTGTTTGTCAGATATTAGTAGCTAAACTTGTAGAGCTTAGATTAGATGAACCCTAAGTGACTTAGGGCTTTAAAGCGGTCACGGATTGGCGGTAATTAGATTCGAAGTTCAATCCATTTCTCTTGCATGGTGGTTTTGTTCTTGATTGTTTATGTTTCTCTTCTGGTTGATCGCCTAGATTAGGTTTGTGTTGAGTTAGGGTTTGTCGCCAGATAGCTTCCCTGCTTTAAAACATTAAAACTTGTCTTTCTTGATCACCTAGATTAGATTCTTGTTAAGCTGAGGATAGAAGCGAACGCTCGCCTCTCTTTAAAACATCAATCCAACCAATTAACCTATTCATTGGAGTGTGCCTTTCGTAGGAACCAGTTAGGGTTAATCCACTTCAAGAGTAACCCATTAATCACTAGTAATTGCACCAATTAGTTTTGTTGTCACAAGAAGCGACCGTACTCGGGCGGCTAATTAATCTTGGTAGTTAGAACGGATAGAGCGAATGTTCGCCGGTCTTAAACCTAAGGGTAAGGAGTTATGGTGGTGTTTAGAAATTGATTGAATCAGAATTGAAAACCGCTGGTCTTGTGATTGTTGTTGCCTTGGTGATCTAAGGGGGATTCGAAATCTAAGCTTGTCTGTCGTCTGTCTAAATCAACCAATCATTCTATCTTTTAACTTCATTTTAATTTTCCTGCATCTTAGTCTAGAAGTCGTGGAACTCACACCACGCACAAAGTGTTTAAACCTGAATAAACTGCATTCATATTTGAGTAGACGATTAAAAGAAACCCTGTGGAAAATGATTTATCTTGCTTCTAGCTTGGTAGTATTTGATCACTGTTCTGCAACACATCACCAAAGTTCTGGAATCAGCCTCCATTAGTAGACTTCTTCAGATGCTTTTCAACTTCTGCTTTAATGGTTGCTTCAAGATCGAGCTTGCTTCTTGATCCTTCTGATTGTCGTTCCTAGTTTCTTGACTTGGAAGCACAGTTTATGAAATGGAGAAGAGCGGCTTCAGGTGTGAGGGTAGTACAATCCCCTTCGGCTAGGGAATTAACCCATTTAGCAGATTCTTCACGTAGACCTCGAGCAAAGATTTCAGCTAGCTGTCTCTGCTCGAAACCATGGTGAGGTCAGTTATAGAGAAGTTCTTGGGATTCATTCCAAGTGTCATATAAGCTCGCACCTTCCTTCTGGGAAAATCTAGAGATGCTGTCCTTGAAGGCGGTTGTTCTGGAAGGAGGGAAGTACTCTTCCACAAAGTCTTGAGCAAGAGTATCCCAGTCTGTGTAGTAACCCGGTGGCTTGCCAGTGATCCACCTCTTAGCTGCGCCTTTAAGAGAGAACGGGAAAGCTCTCAAGCATAAGGTGTTCTTATCGAGATTCCCAATCTTGAAAGTTCTGCATAGATCAATGAAATCCGCCAAGTGAGTGCACGGATTGTCAAGTGGCCTGCCTTCAAATTGTAAATCCCTAGAGATCATGGTCAAGAAAGGAATCTTGATCTCATAGTCAGAATCTCCTTGGATGCGTGGCACGGCGATAGAAGATCGAACGCTAGACGCGCTCGGCTTGTTGTAGTCAGCTAGACTCTTCGGTGTAACCGGTGGTACTGGTGGTGGTAATTGATCTTCCATCCAAGGAGATGGAGGAGGTGAAAGTGATGCGGTTGATGAAGCGTATGAAGATGAAGATGAGGAACTCTCTTTCGGTTCCTCGATCTTAATTGGCGTGAAGGATGGAGGTGGATTGATTCTGCCTTTCTTCAGAATTTGTGGTCGCTTCAGCAAAGCAGAGCTACCCAGTTTCTCTACACTCTTAGCCCTGTCAATCTTGGTTAATGAGCGCTTGAGAGGGCGGTGCTGCATAAACCTGTAGACAGCCTACAAATGACAAAGACAAGCACAACCGGTGTAAAATCGAAGTGGATGGAAATATGAAAGATGGAAAGTAGAAAAATAAAATGCCAGTTCTTCTTTCAAACAATTAAAAGAAGTTCCCCGGCAACAGCGCCAATTTGATGAACGTTGTAACGCGTGCAGTCAAATAACTATTGAGCTGGCAGCTAAGCAGATCGTATTCCACGGGTCTTCTAATAATTGTCTACTCAAATGTAAAGGCAGATTACTCAGGTTTAACACGTTGTGCGTGGTGTGAGTTCCACGACTTCTATTCTAGAAATGCAGGTAAATTAAAAAACTAAATTGAAAGATTGGTTGACTTAACAAAGATGACAGACAAGCTTATACTTTTAATCCCCCTTAGATCACCAGAGCATTGGCAATCAACAGACCTATGGTTTTCAATTCTCATTCAATCAATTCTAAGACACCACCATAACTCCTTACCCTTAGGTTTAAGACTGGCGAACGTTCACTCTATCCGATCTAGCTACCAATATTAATTAGCCGCCGGAGTACGATCGCTTCTTGCGACAACTAAACTAACTGGTGGAATTACTAATGATTTATGAGTTACTCTTGAAGTGGATTAACCCTAACTGGTTCCTACGAAAGGCACACTCCAATGAATAGGTTAATTGCTGATTTGGTGTTTTAAATTGAGGCGAACATTCGCTACTATCCTCAGCTTAACAAGAATCAAATCTAGGTGATCAAGCCAGAGAAGAAACATAAACAACAAAGAACAAATCAAACATGCAAGAGAAACTGATTGAACTTTGAATCTAATCACCGCAGATCCGTGATCGCTTTAAAGCCCTGGGTCACTTAGGGTTCATCTAGTCTAAGCTCTACGAGTTTAGCTACTCATGTTAATAACAGCAGAAACAAAGACAGAACCGGAGTTCATCATGAAAAGGAAGAACAGATGGAAACTGTAAAACCTAATTAAGATGATTCCGCTAAGCTCCGTTCTCCGGTTGATATGACCCGGCCCAGCTGCCCTAGTACCCGTCGGTACTCCTACACCCCACCAGGGTCACCTGTCCGAGGCAGAACCTTAGGGCCCTACAAAAAGCGTGTATAACCAAGAGCAGGCCACCTACAAGCCCTCAAACCAAGGTATGAGATGAAATATAGGCTAAGGCCTCCCCCTGCAGGTAGGAAAGCCAGAAGGAAGGAATGCCACTCCAGGCCATGCTGTTGGCCGAGTGTAGAAACCCTAGGGCTGAGGACAAGCCTCAGTCAGATCCTGGCCTAATCCCCAAGGGCCCTGAAGATGAGGCACACTCTAGAGACCCTCTGGAGGCATTCCTGGAGTGAGGAACATGAGGGCTCAAGAGCACCTGGCCAAGAAGGGACAGCCACCCAAGACTGCCTAGGAGCCCCTGGTTCCAAGGCACCACTCCTGGCCCGACCCTAGCCCATGAGAGCCACATATGGAGCTACCTACGGAGATGCCCGAAGCTAGGAGAGGACGCCCCGAGCAGAAATGGAGAAGATCCCACCAAGGCCGAGCCCCGAGCCCTAAACCGAGAGCCAGGCCGATCGGGAGTATTTTATGAGGCTAGCCACCGTGTGGCCCAAGCCTTTTGGCACGGCCCTAGCCCTTGGACAAGCCCGGAGCATCAGGCCCCTAGGCCAGAAAAGGACCCCCGTTTGAAGAAGAAGAAGCCCGAAGCCGAGCAAAGGCCCAACCCGAGACTGGCGGACCGCCGAGTCCTAGTCCCACCCGGACTAGGAAACCCTAAAACCGCCAGATTAGGGTTTTAAGAGTTTTAGTCCTATTTTGAGTTGTATTTTCGGTTTTAAGACTATTTAATTGTTTTTCCTTTTTAGTAGGATTGTTTAGGGGTTTCAGGAATCTTTTTAGGAGTAGGACTCTTTGTTTTATTCTTATATAGGAAGTAGTGTTTGGGGAGGAGAGCTTGTTCCCTCACATATATATAGAGGCCGCCGACCACCCTTTGTAAACACAACTTTTATGAAATAAACAACCCCTTTGATAGAACTTTGTTCTTGAAACCCTTATTGTATCTGCAAGTTGCGATACTGAAGGATCGACTTATCGTCAGAAGCATCCATCTTCTGAAGTGGCGTCATCGACTTGATACTTCTGGTTCCTAGCTCTTTATAGCTAGCGGGTCAAAGTCCTCTCCATCCCGGTTCCCGACGGTTTCTACCTCATTGCACGATCATTAACTTGCGGTGTTCAAGGGTCGTCTGCCCACGGTTGCAGCGGTTCACATCACCGGTAATCTACACTCCTAGCCCCGAGTCCCCGAGGTGAAGAGATGGCGTCACGATCTCTATCTGGCTCTTCGAACTCTTCAACTCTGTTCTCTCGAACTTTTAGGTCTGGAACTTGTGATAAGTTGTATATGGAAAAGTGTCTCTTTCTTTTGATCCACCGGTTTATATTTATACTTAACCCTTTCCCAGCCGGATTAGGTTTAAGATTTTTGGAGAAAACTTAAGGATTTTTTGCCGAAAACTTCTTTGAAAAAGGCTGACCCGGTCGGCTGTTCCTCCTGTGTTGATTTCGTACAGAGTTTTCGGCAAAGACTTTGACTTCTCGCCGAAAACTTCTTCTTCTAAGCTCTGACGATTTCTTCTTGGATTTCTGGCGAAAACTTCAGGTCTTTTCGCCGAAATCTTCTTTGTAAAGCTGGATAGGATTTGTGTTGACTTGATTGACTCCTTGGATCGATTCCGGTGCGATTCCTCGAGGTTCCAATGCCTTAGACACGTCCTTGGTTACATTATCTGACGGCAAAAACCTGTGCTATCACGAAAATACAAGAAAACCATCAAATAGACCCGAAATGGACCAAAGTAACCAAAATGGCACGAGATAGAGCAGTTGAGTGATTATTCATTATTCTGCCCTAAAAACCATGTCGTAACCCAAGAAATGTTGCTGAAATGAGGTTGATAATCACGTCAAATCGAGTGTCATCATCTACGTTGAGTAGATCACCTTGGTCAATTGCTAAGATTGATGGTTGAATCGGTTACGTTGTGTAGATCACTTGGTCAGTGCTAGGATGATGGGTGAATCGGTCTACGTTGAGTAGATCACCTTGGGTTGTATTACCAATGATTGCTGGCCGGTAGTGGTGGTGTGGAACAACTCCTTGGCGCCTAATTCACTCACCTAGTTAAATGAAATGTGAAAAGTTGTGTGTGTTGTTGATGTAGCTGCAAAACAGTGATCAAATACTACCAAGCTAAAAGCTAAGCAGGTCGTATTCCACATGGTTTCTTCTAATCGTCTACTCAAATATGAAGGCAATTTATTCAGGTTTAAACACTTTTGCGTGGTGTGAGTTCCACGACGTCTAGACTAAGATGCAAGAAAATTAAAATGAAATTAAAAGACAGAATGATTGGTTGGTTTAGACAGACGACATACAAGCTTAGATTTCGAATACCCCCTTAGATCAACAAGGCAACAACAATCACAAGACCAACGGTTTTCAATTCTCATTCAATCAATTTCTATACACCACCATAACTCCTTACCCTTAGGTTTAAGACTGGCGAACGTTCGCTCTATCCGATCTAACTACCAAGATTAATTAGTCGCTCGAGTACGGTCTCTTCTTGCGACGACAAAACTAACTGGTGCAATTACTAGTGATTAATGAGTTACTCTTGAAGCGGATTAACCCTAACTGGTTCCTACGAAAGGCACACTCCAATGAATAGGTTAACTGGTTGAATTGATGTTCTAAAGTGAGGCGAGCGTTCGCTTCTATCCTCAGCTTAACAAGAATCTAATCTAGGTGATCAAGAAAGACAAGTTTTAATGTTTTAAAGCAGGGAAGCTGTCTGGCGACAAACCCTAACTCAACACAAACCTAATCTGGGCGATCAACCAGAAAAGAAACATACACAATCAAGAACAAAACAACCATGCAAAGAGAAACTGATTGAACTTTGAATCTAATTACTGCCGATCCGTGACCGCTTTAAAGCCCTGGGTCACTTAGGGTTCATCTAATCTAAGCTCTACGAGTTTAGCTACTCATATTAGATACGAGAGAATAAAAAACAATCAAGGAATACATCTCAGCTAGGAAGAACAGAGAAGAACTGTAAAACCTAATTTGACGAATCCGTGAAGCTTCAATCTCAAGGATCTTCAACTCTCGGCTCCGAGTCTCCGAGTCTCCGAGGTGGAAAGATGGCGTCACGATCTCTTCCTGGCTCTTCGAACTCTTCAACTCTGTTCTCTCGAATTTCTTAGGTCTAGAACTTGTGAAAGTTCTATTATGAAAAGTATATTATGAGGTATCTTATGAATTGGGCCGCCGGTTAAGTATTTATACTTAACCCTAAGTTCGCCGGATTTGCCTGGATTTTTCGGCAAAAACTTAAGGAGTTTTCGCCGAAAACTTTAGTGTAAATTGCTGGCTTTCGTTGACTGATCTCCTATGAGTTTTAAGTCTAGAGTTTTCAGCGAGAACTTTGACTTCTCGCCGAAAACTTCTTCTTGTGAGCTCTGCCGAATTCTTCTGGAGTTTTTGGCAAAAACCTTAGGTCTTTTCGCCGAAAACTTATGTGTAAAATGGGGCAGGATTTGTGTTGACTTGATTGACCCCTCGGATCAATTCTGGTGCGGTTCCTCGGGGTTCCAATGCCTTAGACACGTCCTTGGTTACATTATTTGACGGCAAAAACTTGTGCTACCACGAAAACACTAGAAAACCATCAAATAGACCGGAAACGGGCCAAAGTAACACAAATGGCACGAGATAGAGCAGTTGAGTGAATATTCACTATTCTACCCTAAAAACCATGTCTTAAGATCGATTAAATTGAGGCTGATAATCACGTCAAATCGAGTGTCATCAAAATACCGCACACTTAAGCTTTTGCTTGTCCTCAAGCAAACTGAATAGAAAACGCTCATGTTCACAGATGATAAGATCGATTAAATTGAGTTCAAGCTTACACAATGAATTATTAGACAGCTACTTCTAGAACAAGAAACCTAACATGCATATTGATCAGCCAAACAACCTGTTCTCACTAAAAACTGCACACGACAAGTAGTAGTAACCAATGATTCACGAATTTGACCTGACCGACCAGACTCCTCACACAGGAAATATTTAGTACAAGGGGACTCTCGCTCTCTGTGTTTAGGGACGTGTTTCTGCTCTCAATCATTTTCTATTACTGAATTTTGTCATAGGTTTGCAATTCGACCACATCTCCACCACTGTGACAACACGAGTAACTAGTAAAGAAGGACTTCCCTGCTTAGGACTGTAACGAATTCTACACTACAAGGGTTCATGATGAGATGGATGATGGGAATGTATGATGATGGCTTTGGTGTGGTGTAGCTTTCGACTAACTTCCCTAGAATCTAGCCTATGGCTTCCTACCTTCTAACCAAACACGGGTGGAATAGTGTACGCTCAAGCAACCTAACACTTTATTTTCTTTACACATTTTTTTTTCTGAATTTTCTTTTGAATTCGTTCTTCCATATGTAGGGAGAAGAACGTTATTGAACTATACTACAAACTTTGAAACTTTGAACTTTTTTGTTTTTTCGAAATTGTTTTTTTATTATTTTTTTTCTTCTTCTTTTGTTTTATTTTTCTTTTGTGCCGATTTTCTTTTAGTTGCTAGAGGGGTTTACACATTTGGACATAATAGGTAAGACCACCTGTTTAATGGCTATGGGCAGGTTACCACAAACCGACTTCCGGTAGGCTAATCTAGAACTACAACCACATGGGATCAATGGGGAATGGCTGTAATGTATATCAAACCGAAATAACAGGCCAAGCTCAAGGGTTTAAACCTAATGGATTTTAACATTGGGTAGAAAATCTGGCTTAGTAGCTGAATCTAGGTGCCCCTATCATTCTAGAACTCGTGTCATCGTGTGGTCTCGAGTAGGTCTCATGCAAATTCTAACTCGTTCATGAAAACAGAAAACCACTCAAAACGAATTAAATTGCAGGTTATGTGCAATGGATCAAAAGCTCACATTTGGTTTGCTAGTCGGATTCGGTCATTTTCATGCAGTCAAAGCGACAAACTACAAGCGTGATTTTGAAAATCTGTTCTGACCAGACAATTTAGCATCAAAGTATACAAGTTGGTTCTCCGGTTCTAGGTTAAGCAGTCTAAGCATCATTATGACAGACTGAACAACAGCTTAACATCAAAAATCAAGAACCGAGCAATTCTAATGCTAGAGAAACTGGAATGGCACCATGGAACACACAAAAACACAATTAAGGGCAATCAAGTTCATGCAAGGTTCTCTAGCATCCTACCCCACACTTAAACCGTTCTGTGTCCTCACATGACTAAACTAGAGTAGAGAGATACGAAGAACCTAGAATGAGATGGTCGGTGTAGGGGATGAACACGGATAGCCCGGAGCGCATCGGAGTAGCTACTCGAGTTCCTACAAAACAAAAATAACAAAAGGATCAAAAGGAAACCAGGACAAGTGTCCTGGATCCACACAAAATAAAAGTTGAACAAAGAAGGTTTAGGGGAATTTTGAAAATATTTCGACTCTTTTTTTTTAAATGGAACAAATCCATGGCACAACACTCATAGAGCAATCTAGAACATCTAAGTTCAATCAGATCAGCAAAAATCACACCGAAATAGCAGGCACACAAAACGAGGTAGACCATAATTAAACTCGTCAAAATTTAACAATCGACATGTCAAAAGATTCAAAATTGAAAACCCAACAACTAACCTTTAAGACATGACTCAAGAAAATGGACGGAAAGTGACAAAGTTGGCCAAAAACGTGAAAAGCTTGTTTCGGGGATAACCGGAGCTACAAAGCTCCGATTTGGGCGATCAAGTATGCGTTGGAATCAGACCAAAAAAAGGAAACTGATTTTTAAAACAGACCAAAGTTTTCGACGAAAACTATGGAAGTTTTTGCCGAAAACTTCTTTAGAAAACACCAAAAATAAAAAGACGTTCACTGTTTGAAAAGTAAGAATAGTTTTCGGCGAGAACTTTCAATTCTCGCCGAATACTTATTTTAAAACCCTTTTTTTTTCAAAACCCAACCGAAAACAAAACAAAATGAAAGGAAATTAAACTGACACTTTGGCTCCCCCGAACCTAATTCGAATGACGAAAGGACTGACTCAAAAATTCAAAACGTACTCCAGCCGTGGGTTGCCTCCCACGAAGCGCTCTTGCTTAACGTCCTTGAGCAGGACGATACCTGGATGGCGATCAAGAGACATCCCAACTCAGGATTTCTCTTAGGCTCAAGTCGGAGTTCATGAAACACAGCTTTGGGGATCCTCCGGCAAGTGTGAACTTCTTGTCGTTTGCGTGAATTAGCTTGGTTCGTCCATCAGGAAGATGACCAGAAATTTCAAATGGCCCGAACAGTTCTTTTGAAGGAGCGTCCTTCTCTTTATTCTCCTTCTTCATCTCGCCAGGATCTTTAACTTTTGGTGATTCCTGAGGGGATGCCGTCGGGTCCTCCTTCTTTCTCGGCTTCTGTGCCGGCAGCTCATTCTTCAGATTAGGGACTTGTCCAATACCTGGCAAGCATATTTCTGAAGAAACTCTAGATTTTTCATTAGTAACGGAGTTGACCGAAGCCAACTCCACAGCTTCAACAGATAAGCAATGTGCCTCTTCTTTGACAGGGACTTGCATACCGTTCTTGAGACGGAATGTCATGGTATCCTTGCCGACCCTTAATGTCAACGAGCTATTCGGGACATTAATGTTAATGCCGACTGTCGCAGTAAACGATCGGCCTAGGAGAAGAGTGACATCTTCCCCTCGGGTATCCATAACAACAAAATCAGCCAGAATTGTAAAAGGACCACAACTGACAACCACGTCTTCTATTAATCCCCTAGGTAATTTAACAGATCTGTAGGCAAACACTAAATGCATGCTAATCAGTTTCAGTTCTCTTAGGTTCAATTTCTCATACAAGCAGGTAGGCATGACATTAATGGAAGAACCTAGATCAATTAAACTACGATCAATTTTCACATCATTAATAGTGCAAGGCAAAGTAAAAGCACCGGGATCGCGACACTGAGCTGGGGGAGGTATGGCGGTCGTCTGGCTGTGGATCGTGGAGCATTCTTCCTCGAGGGAGACGAAAGACAATTCTCCCTTCTTCTTGTTCTTCGCAAGATCCTTCGTGACTTTTCCAACCTCCGGTATCATCTGGATAACATCAGTAACTGGCATCTTGATATCTGTGTTCTTCAAGTATCCATAGCACTTTCTATACCGGGTATCATGATCTTTCTCCTTTGATTGCGCAGCCTTAGGAAACGGGACCCGAAGCTGATATGGAGGAGGTGGTGGCGCAGGTGATGTCTTTGTACAGGGAGGCGGAGCAGTCACCTCCTCTTCTTCTTTATCCTCATCCTCGATCCATGGCTTGTCACAGACTATAGCATCAAGAATCATGACCGGGTCGGGAGTTGCAGGACCAGCTAATTGCTTGCCACTTCTTGTGGAGATGGCCTTGATGTGCTCTTTCCGAATGGTAGAGTCATCTTGAACCGATCATTATTAAAGAAGGGGATACTAGCTAGAATGCTAGCCATGCTATTCACCGCGATCTCCACTAGCCGACCTCGAGCTTCATGATCTTGATTTAAGACGGCTTGAAGCTTGAATTTCTCCTCGTGATCATCGAGTCTTGCCAAGATCAGGTCAAGCTTCTTGTCTATCTCGATTTCCCAAGTATTCTGAAACGTATAATTCTGAGGCTGCTGTCCTCCGGTGAATCAAAGGGGGATCTTGATCAATAAAATTCACTTCCCCTATAGACCAAACATCTGTTGTACCAAAACTCTTCTTTATTTCTTTCTGTACTTCGATCTTGATCTGATCTTCAATGCTTGGTTGGCTCTTAGCTGCTCCAATCTGTCTCTCCCAATTCCTGGACTTAGATGCGCAGTTTGCAAAGTGAACTGGTGCGAGTGCGATGTAGTTGCCATCAGCTAAGGCGTTAACCCATTTAGTCGATTCTTCATTCATCCCTCGGGCAAAGAACTCGGCTAGTTGTCCCTGCTTGAATCCATGATGAGGGCAATCGTGAAGGAGTTCTTGGAATTCGTTCCAAGCATCATATAAACTTACTCCTTCCTTCTAAACAAATCTGGCAATGTCGTCCTTATAAGCTGTAGTTCTTGAAGGAGGAAAGTATTCCTCTACGAAGTCTTGAGCTAGATTATCTAGTCGGTGTAGTGGACAGGTGGTTTCCTAATGAGCCATCTCTTGGCGGCGCCTCTAAGGGAGAATGGGAAGACTCGTAGGCATAATGTGTTCTTATTGAGGTTCCCACTCTTGAACGTCTCGCACATGGTTAGGAAGTTTGTCAAATGTGTGCATGGCTTATCTTGTGGCTTCCCTTCGAACTGAACATCCCTAGAGATTGCTTCCAGAAAGGGGATCGTGATCTCATAGTCAGGATCGTCATCGTTGTGCGACACAGCGATGCTAGACCGAATATTAGCCGCACTCGGTTTATTGTAATCTGCCATGGTGCGTTGAGCAGCCATTACGGAAGGAGAATGTGGTGGTGAATCTGAAGTAGTGGATGAATCGGATGAAGATGAGGAGTTCTCCTTCAACTGCTCGATCTTAATAGGGGTAGAAGGTGTAGGCGGAACGATTCTGACTTCCTTTAGAACTCGCGGTTGCTTTGGCGGAGCAGAATTACCCGGCTTAAACTTAGAATGAGTGAGCGAGCGGTTCATAAACCTGTAAAACAACCTACAAGCAACAAAAGCAAACATAACCAGCGTAAAATCGAAGTGTGATGTAATATGAAAGATGGAAAGGTAGAAGAATAAAATGCCAACACTTCTTTCAAACAATTAGAAGTTTCCCCGGCAATGGCGCCAATTTGATGTAGCTGCAAAACAGTGATCAAATACTACCAAGCTAAAAGCTAAGCAGATCGTATTCCACAGGGTTTCTTCTAATCATCTACTCAAATATGAAGGCAATTTATTCAGGTTTAAACACTTTGTGTGGTGTGAGTTCCACGGCTTCTAGACTAAGATGCAAGAAAATTAAAATGAAATTAAAAGACAAAATGATTGGTTGGTTTAGACAGACGACAGACAAGCTTAGATTTTGAATCCCCTTAGATCACCAAGGCAACAACAATCACAAGACCAGCGGTTTTAAATTCTCATTCAATCAATTTATATACCCCACCATAACTCCTTACCCTTAGGTTTAAGACTGGCGAACGTTCGCTCTATCCGATCTAACTACCAAGATTAATTAGTCGCCCGAGTACGGTCGCTTCTTGCGACGACAAAACTAAC
This sequence comes from Linum lewisii, assembly GCA_034768395.1. NCBI lineage: Eukaryota > Viridiplantae > Streptophyta > Magnoliopsida > Malpighiales > Linaceae > Linum > Linum lewisii. The sequence goes on along the minus strand of CM068303.1, from coordinate 23,284,237 downwards.
TGGTGCATTTACTAGTGATTAATGAGTTACTCTTGAAGCAGATTAACCCTAACTGGTTCCTACGAAAGGCACACTCCAATGAATAGGTTAACTGGTTGAATTGATGTTCTAAAGTGAGGCGAGCGTTCGCTTCTATCCTCAGCTTAACAAGAATCTAATCTAGGTGATCAAGAAAGACAAGTTTTAATGTTTTAAAGCAGGGAAGCTGTCTGGCGACAAACCCTAACTCAACACAAACCTAATCTAGGTGATCAACCAGAAAAGAAACATAAACAATCAAGAACAAAACAACCATGCAAAGAGAAACTGATTGAACTTTGAATCTAACTACCGCTGATTCGTGACCGCTTTAAAGCTCTGTGTCACTTAGGGTTCATCTAATCTAAGCTCTACGAGTTTAGCTACTCATATTAGATATGAGAGAATCGAAAACAATCAAGGAATACATCTCAGGTTGGAAGAACAGAGAAGAACTGTAAAACCTAATTTGACGAATCCGTGAAGCTTCAATCTCAAGGATCTTCAACTCTCAGCTCCGAGTCTCCGAGGTGGAAAGATGACGTCACGATCTCTTCTTGGCTCTTCGAACTCTTCAACTCTGTTCTCTCAAACTTCTTAGGCCTGGAACTTGTGAAAGTTCTATTATGAAAAGTATATTATGAGGTATCTTCTGAATTCGGCCGCCAGTTAAGTATTTATACTTAACCCTAAGTTCGCCGGATTTGCCTGGATTTTTCGGCGAAAACTTAAGGAGTTTTCGCCGAAAACTTCAGTGTAAATTGCTGGCTTCCATCGACTGATCTCCTATGAGTTTTAAGTCTAGAGTTTTCGGCAAGAACTTTGACTTCTCGCAGAAAAATTCTTCTTGTGAGCTCTGACGATTTCTTCTGGAGTTTTCGGCGAAAACCTCAGGTCTTTTCCCCGAAAACTTATGTGTAAAACGGGGCAGGATTTGTGTTGACTTGATTGACCCCTCAAATCGATTCTGGTGCGGTTCCTTGGGGTTCCAATGCCTTAGACACGTCCTTGGTAACATTATTTGACGGCAAAATCCTGTGCTATCACGAAAACACTAGAAAACCATCAAATAGACCCGAAACGGGCCAAAGTAACACAAATGGCATGAGATAGAGCAGTTGAGTGAATATTCGCTATTCTACCCTAAAAACCATGTCTTAAGCCAAGAAATGTCGCTTAAATGAGGCTGATAATCACGTCAAATCGAGTGTCATCAGTTGTGTTGGATGTCTTGAATTGATATGTGATATTTTACTGGACCGTATGAGATGTTGGTTTTATTTATGATGATGTTGTGGATGTTGAATTGTTTATGATTTTCGGTTGATATTGTTGGGGTAATGAATGATGGGAATAGGGGTAGAGGAATTGATTGACCACTTAGAACTATATTATTGGCTATTAAAATGAACTAGACTTAAGGATGGGTCCCACTATTGTTTGTCAGTGCGGGAGTCTGGGATGTTCCCTAGGTATACTGACTCATAGTTAAGCCCAATGGGTTCACTCAGTTTCATTAGGAAACTGATCCCCCCTTAGTCTCTCTTTTCATTTAGAAGTAGTTGGTGAGTATGGGCTTAACTATGCCTCGAACTACCTAGGGAGTATCCCCCGACTCCCACATTGGAATACAACAATGGGACCCATCCTCTCCATTAGTTAATTTTTACAACATAGTAAGATAGTTCTAAGTGTTCAGTCATTACTATCTACCCTATTCCCATCATTCATCACCCCAACGATATCATCCAACAATCATACAGAATCCAACATCCATTGTAACACCCCAGTTTTATGAAATGTAAAACGACAACGTGTACTACTTTGACCAACTACTTTCAAACCAACCATAAAAATAGGGTATTAACCGTCAAAACATTGACAGCGAAACTGGGCCCAACAACTTGAGAGTGATTCTCCAAGTCGCCATTACACCGTCTCATGATCCACTGCTCCGGCACGCCTTAAGAAACTCTGGTGGCCCGTTGCTTGTCCAGGAAATTCCTGCAAAACTGGTGGGTGGCTCGGGGTCAGTCCATTATCATGATTATTCTGTATAAACATGAATGAACACATTTAATGGAATTAACAACGCAAACCAGTAATTCCATAATCATCCTTTCGTAACGGAGATTACCGTTACCATCTATCGAATGACTTGTCACAAGGAATATTAATCCAATATTCCAATCACGACCTTTACGTGAAACATTAACACACATAATCACAAGTCAATAAGACATCACATGAGCTATTCCAATAGTACCACACAACATCGAGATCAACTCGATTAACTTTCATTAAACAATAGGGCGTCCCCTCTTCCCGCCTAGCTAACCTCTACGCCATCATCGATAAGGTTTACTTCTGAGCCTGTAATAGGGACTTCGCAAGAGTCGTTATTCTTCCCGACTACCATGAATCGATTGGGGCTATCAATACCCAACTCCCATCATCAGGTCGAGGCTAATTTTACCCAACTCTTATCATCCGGTTGGGGCTATCCGTACCCATCTACCGTGAATCGATTGGGGCTAACAATACCAACTCCCATCACCCGGTAGGAACCCGTATCCATCGATGTTCCCGGCGGAGGACTAGCTAGCGAGGCTTTACTTTCGACCTGTATACACAAGGTGCCAAACATCATCAGATAACATCACGATTTAACCATAGTCGAATCAAACATAATTAGGTATAAAACCGACGGTTCCGAAAAGATAGAACTTTCCGTAAAAAACGACACCTTGTTGTCAAAACCAAGACTTTCCGTCTTAATTTCCATGTAAGTAGGGGAGTCACTCGGACTACTTAAGTCCCTCTAACCTTAGGCATCATAACTTTATAAACATGAATAAATGAGGATCCGCGTCTCATTACTCTGAATAATCTAACCTATCGGGAAAACCAACTCAGATGGGTTAGTACTCGGTTATCAGTAAATCACCAAGAAAATTATAAGGACCTTAATTTAAGCATGCACGAGTCCAAAATAAGGCCCGAGTACCTAACTCGTTGATCCGGTTCCCGTCAAACGATTAATTCGAAATTATCACAATATTTGGTTAGTGACAAAGTTTAACCAAATAGCTATTTAAATTGAGGAATTAATTAATCCAATGAATTTACCCCCTTAAACCAACCCACCTATAAATCAAGTCGGTTGACTTGAAAATCGGTTTCGTAGCTTGAATCAGATGGAAATAAGGAGTTAACGAACCGTCGTAACTCCCGGGCCAAATTGTACTAACTGAAAAGATAGTTGGGCCAAATCTGTCACCATTTAGAGTTTAGGATTAAACTAAGAGAATAGAATATCTGAGGGGCCAAACTGTCAAAGACTAATAGGCTTTGACCACGATAGTAATTAAATTAAATTGGAGGACTGACTGTCACCAATAGAATTTGGGTGACCGAAATGCAACTCTGCCATCATCTTCTCCAATTTGCATGAGACGACACCCTCCTTTTGGTAAAGCTCCGGTGAAGCTCGGATTCCCTATTCTCGCACTAAACTACCTTTTGGAGGTTGGAAAAGATTTCCATGTTGGGCATGCTTGGAACGCTCCGACGTAACTCTCGTCGGAGCTACGGTGGTGAGGTTTCGTGACTCGAAGTCGAAGGCTTGTTGGCTTTTATAGCTGACTCAGAAGCCTCTCGATGGCCTCTGTAGTACCCCAAAAGTCAAGGTCACGAAAAGGAAAGGAGTGAAAGGTCGTTTATTTGTGTGGTCGGCGAGGTAGCTTCGTTTGGCGATATTCAGGCCAATAATGGAGCTGGAGGGGTCGGAATTCACGGGGTGATGATTTACAATCATCAAAACCCGACAAACATCAATAATGTGGAGGATTGGGCCCTCACCGGAACTATAGAGGAGTTGCCGAAAAACAAAGATGCGACGGCGGCCTTGGTTCATGGAAGATGATGCTGACCTAGTGGTGACGTCACTATGATGTCATCATCTATCAAAACTACGTCGTTTTGAAGAAAGACTGAAAACTAATAAAAATAAAGGATTTGCTGGAGCAGGGACTTGAACCTATGACCTTTAGGTTGTTGGTTCAGTTCCTCAACCAACTCGGCCAAGCAAAATTCTGGACTTCCATGCAACCGTGTTCCATTAACCCTTACCCGCCATCCTTTGGAATCCGACTTAACCAAATTATAAAACCATTTGATGAACGAGGACTACCGCATTGAACACTTCACACTATACCGGGGTTAAATAAATTCGGGTATAGATGACAAAAATTTTAGCGGGAAGGTCGTGCGTCCAATCCGAGTCGAACCCAGGTCCGCAAGAGTCGAGTCGGTCGCTTAACCTCTCGCTCTGCCTTCCATTGGTGAAATAAATCCGTCTTGAAATCATTTAAACGTCAAGTTTCTCAAACGTATGGAAAAAAATTTTTTGGTTCCGAGATTAGGGGTGTAACATCATCATAAATGAAATGAACATCAACACAATATCATCCAACAAGACATCACATATCAGCTCACAACCACATCCAGCACAACACACACACACACACAACCGTTCACATTTCATTTAACTAAGTGAGTTAATTAGGCGTCATGGAGTTTATCCTGAACCACCCCTGTCGACTCACTGACGCACCGCCAACCGCAGAAGGGGGTCCCACAGATGCATCCTCGACCGCAGAAGAGGATCCAAGGCCCAAATCACATCCACAACAACAACAAAATATCACGCCACTCTTCTAAGAGGCGTGACCGCACCTTACTATTCCAGGAGAGGTGACAATTAGGGGGTAGTGCAGGCTCTATTCTATTTAACACATCCACATCAATTTACACACATCAAGAATACAATTCCCATTTACACAATCATAGCAGGTGCCACACATCAACTAGACAATTCCAACAAATTAATTCCATTTCCCAATCCTATGTCATAATTCTACACAATCAATTTATAGCACACACTTATTACGGGCGGACTGCTAGCCTTACCAACCACTTCACTTGTAATAGTAAAAATAAAGGGGAGACCATGTCGCAAGGTCTCGGACCACCCTTCTGTTCATCCTTCTAGGATGATTCTACATTGGCAGAACCATCCTTCTGCACCCAACATTCCACAGTTCCAATAATCACCATGCATGAATAAATTCCACAAATAGGAATTAAACTCCCATTCTAGCCACCTAGTCAACCATTCAATCAAAAAAGCCAACCATTCATTCAAACAAGTGAAATCAAGCCTCACATATCAACAACCAATCACAACATCACAAAATTAACCATTTGAACTCTCCAATTCGTGCATTCCTAAATTTAACTAAGTCTGGTTGTAATTTCCCATGTTATTACTACCTATCGAAGCCAAGCCCTCACCTTAGCCTAAAATAAGCCCCTGAATTATGTCTAGGAACGTTTGTGTCATTGTCCTTATTCCACCAGCCTTTACAGTTCACCAATCGGAGCTCTGACTGATCTTGATTGTAAGAGGATGATTCCTAGACTTGTGCTTATAGCCATATTTCCATGTATACTTATTTTGGTTCACTCAATGTGGTTTGATGCATGAGAGTGCTTGGATTACATGGATTGTGGGTCTAGGAATTGAATTGATTTTGTTCTTAGAGATTGGATGCCATTGATTCAACCATTTGCATGGTCATCCACTTACATCTTGATTGGTTTGTTCTTGTATTTAGCCCTCTTGAGCATGATGACACTATCCACCAAGTGAACCTCCTTTGACTTTGATTTGAACCATTTTTCTCTCTTGCTTTGTAGATGCTTAGTAGTCAAATGAATCAAAACCAATTTTGAAAACATTAGATCGTACACGAGAGATTTGAGTAGTAACTATTCGAGGTGATCCTTGTGGATACGACACTTGAATACAACCCTTAATAAGGCAGTGACAAGTTTTTGGCGGCGTTGTCGAGTACTTCTCTCGATCTTATGAAAATTTCTAATAGTGTACCAATTTAGTCATTCCATTTTAGTTTTCCTACATTTTTTAGTCTACTTCTCATTTTTTTCACCTGCTTTTGCTAGTTTCACCCTGGCTGTCTTGTTTGAGCTTTATGATACATGATTACAAGAGAAATGAGCTCGTGGTGTGGAACTTATAATGATGGTGCCTATCAAGGTTGGAATCCTTATTCCAACCCATACTATGGGCATTATACTTCATCTACCACCAAGGCACTTATGAAGGAGATCTCCAATGGGGGGATCAAAATGAACAAAATTCAACGCCAATTTGGAATGAGCAATGTCCTTCTCCACCTCTTTCCATGATAGAGGAGATCTTGAAAATTGTGGAAGACAATGCGGTTCGGGTTAATCGCATGAGTCAAAGTGTGAATCTCATCAAGAAAGTTCTGAAAAATGAAAGTCATCCCCGTAATTTGGAGCATGTACATGGTGATAATGATGATACTCATGAGTTGAAAGTGACCAATAGGGAAGAATATTTGGTAGTGGAGGAGATTGAAGAACATATTTTTCCTAAGGACACACCAAACGACTATGGTGCACGGGTAGAAGAATTAAGGAGATTTGAAGTTGATGATCCTTTAGAGGTGGTGAGATATGATTTGAAGACTCTTCAAGAAGAGGTCCCACCTAGTGTGGAGCACTTAAGTATACAATATCCCCATCCGATTGTGGTGCCACTGGACAAGAGTAAGAGTATATATTCTTCAAACTTCTTGCTTGATCGTGAAGTATTTGTGTCAAGAAACTAAAGACACATGCTTCTCGACTCCTCCTAAAGTAGTCATGAGAATAGAGCTGTAACATCCCAGTTCCGAGTTTTCGGTCAGGATTCAAGATTCTTCGGTAAACTCATTGGTTAAAAAGTTTAGAGGATTTTTAATTCGAATTTTAATAATTAATTTACGAGTATAATTTATTCCAATGGCGGAATAAATAATTTCCAGGTTAAACTTATTGGGTTCAAGTTCTAAATTGGTGGAACGAATCAATTGGTCAAACTAATGTGATCCGACCAAGGAGGAAGGGTTGGGCTTAAAAGCCCTTGACGCATGTTTTTGTTTCGTTTCAAAGAAGGCGAGGGGGCTGGTGATGTGATCCTACGCGGCTGCCCAAAGGCCTACAACTATTCCTACACCCCACCAGGGTCCCCGATCAAAGGTAGAACCCTAGGGCCCTACAAGAAGCGTGTAGGGCCAAAGAAAGCTCTCCAATACATCATGAAGCCAAGGTATGTGACCAAGTATAGGCTTAGGCCACCCAGAGCAGGTAGGGGAGCTAAATTGAAGGAGTTGCCACTCCAGGCAATGCTGCTGAGTGAAGCCCCAGACCCGGGCCTCGAGCTAAGCCTAGGGCCGAGTACAGCCCTAAGCAGCAAGCCCCAACTAGGCCCCATCATTAATGCTAAGAGCCCCAGAGGAGCTGACCACCCCTGGGATCCCCTAGAGGCATTCCTGGAGTACAGGAAGCGGAATCCTCAAGAATACCTAACCAGCAAGGGATGGCACCTGAAGACAGGCCCTAGAGCGAGCCCCTGACCGGGCCAACTGCAAGCACTAGGCCCTAGACCAAGTGCAACGAGCCTTGGACCATCTCCAGCCCTTGAAGATCCTTTGAGGATATTTATGAAGACTTGGCCAAAGAATAATACCAAAGGCCTGGCCAGAAATGAAGATGGCCGAGACATGAGCCAGCCCCGGGCACCGGGCACGGTGCTAGGCGCTACAAAGGAGCGCTTAGGGCCGAGCCGCCAAACGGCTCGGGCCTTTTGGGAAATTCCACTTGCTCTGGATAGCTGGAGACCTAAGAAACACGGCCCAACAAACGGCATTGTAATCGGAGGAGGAATGAAGGAGGATCCACGTAGGAAAGTGCTCATACACGATCCGGGTCCATGCATGCAATCCCACACAAGGATTCCCACCCAAGCCAGGAGAACAGGTTGCCACGACCAGAAGACCCCGGGCCTAAGTCCTTTTAGGACTGGGACACCATCAGAAGGCCAAAGCCGAGTGATAAGCCCTGTCCACCTGCCCAGAACTGCCCGACCACCCATGAAGCTGCCCGGATTTAGGGTTTTTGCCCGGATTGCCGGATTTTGCCTATTTAGTATTTTCCTTGCATACCAAGACACTATTTTCTTTCCCTTTTTAGTTTTCCTTATTTAGTTAGCTTGTTTAGGGCATTTTAATCTTTCCTAGTTAGGATTAGATTATTTTATTCCTAGTTAGGAAGTAGCTAAATAGGTGAGGAGAGCTTGTTCCCTCCCTATAAATAGAGGCCTTCGGCCACCCTTTGTTATTCAGACTTTAATCAATTAATAAACCCCCTTTCAGAACTTTGTTCTAAACCCCTTTGAGTATTTGAAAGAGCACGGCTTAAGGTTTGGCTTAACATCAAGAACATCCATCTCTTGGCGTGGCGCCCTCGACGTGATACTTCTGGTTCCTAGCTCAGCTGAAGCTAGTGGGTCAAAGTCCAATTCCATCCCCGGTTCCATAGGTTCTCTCGTTGCCTTTGAATATCAGCTTTCGGTAGTTAGGGTCACGGAGCATTGTTGGTCGTGGTTCACATCAGCTGGGAGTTGGGTCTAATTTTGGTTGGACCGAGTGGTTAGTCATGTGGCCGAAAGAGATCAAACCGCTCGGTTGAACATGAAAGGAAGGGAATTTTGGGCTTTAAGCCCGTTCAACGCTAAGAGAAAGAAAAGGGGGTAATGGTTTTCGTTCATGAGGGGGAGGAGAAAGAGATAGGAGGGGGCAGTTGGAATTTTGCACGGAAATGAAGAGAGAAAGGGAGAGAGAGACTTGGCGGCTACGGGGGGCGCAGAAAATGAGAGAAGGAGACACCTTTGGAGTTTGGTGTGTAGAGACCGAGAGAGAGAGTGAAGAAGAAGTTATGGTGCTGACGGTTTCAATCGGATCAGACCGTTGACGTTGACGGTGGTGGCGCACGAGCCAGGTGAGGGAGGCGGCAGCACACAAACTTCAAGCGGTGACGGTGGGGATTGCTCCCCAGCGGAGCGGCGGTGGGTGTTCTAGCGGCGGTGACTCTCGGAGGGGAGGTGGCGGATGATGTCCCTGGGACTAACGACGACTGGAGTTAGACATTCCAAGAATTTTGGAGGTTGAGGTGGTCGCCGACGATGACAGCGTAGTGTTCACCGACGACAGATGGGTGATCGAAGAAGAAGAAGAACATTGGACGCAATTAATGGAAGACTAGTGGCGTCCGTGCCATTTCAGAAAGTTAAGTGGCTGATTTGTGGTTTTAACAAATCTGTTGTTCTTTTGGGAGTTTGTATCTAAGGTGCTGTTTGGCAGATGAGGTGTTGGCAATTCAGAGTTTTAGCCTTAATTCCTTCGTTAGAGCTCTGATTAGCGAACCGTTAGAACCGGTGGATTCAGGACAACGAGACGGACGTTTTAGGACATAATTCATGGACTTATTTTGGCTAAGGTGAGGGCTTAGCGTTGTTAGGTAGTTTGGCCAGTGTGAGGAGTTATAATTCAGACTTAGACGAAAGCTAGATGTTGCATGAAAATGATGAGAGTGAAAGGGGTGAATTGTTTTGTGATTGTGTTTCTGACGGATTGCTTGATGATTTTGCTTCTGATTGATTGCTTGATGATTTATGTGGGTGGGGGTTCGAGATGAAATGAAATGACTAATGATTTGACATAGAATTGAGAGTTAGGATTAATTGAGGATATGGATGCTAGTGATATGATATTGTGAAATGTTAGTTTGCCGTTGCAGGAGAATGGCCCTGCCAATGTGGGGTCGTTCTGAGAAAGAGGAACATGTGGGTGGTCCCTAGACTCATGACATGGCTACCCCTGTACTTGCAGGTGGGGGTGGTCGATGAGCTAGCCGATTACCTTATTGTGGGTTATGTGGATAGATTGTGAGTCGTGATCGGATTGTGGAACTATGGAACTAGATGGTGAAATGTGAATGATATGTGGTATCCTGAGTGTTGTGATGATGTGGATGGATGTATTGTGATGAAATAGTATGAATTTGTGAATTGTATGTGAAAGTAGAACCAGAAGGAGCACACACTACCCCACCCGAGATACTGGTTGCATTGAGTCTGATTCACTGGGGTGAATCCCTTGGTTGGGTTACCAAGGATGGTTGTCGTTCTCCCTCGTGGAAGGATCCCTTGTGGATGCATCAAATGTTGTTCTCCCTCATGGAAGGATCCTTAATGGATGCGTCAGGTTGATCTGATGGCTGGCAGTGGTGGTGTGGATAACTTGTAACACCCATCCCGAATCAGCCTAGGTAACTCGAGGTTGAACCGAGATTGAATGTTACTCAAAGCACAGGTTTAACCAAAAACACAAAAACAATAAAGGAAGAGTAAAATTCTTATTAAATACACAATAAGAACGTAGGCCTCCAACATTAAATCGTAAAGTCAAAACCAAACCAATCCTCAGAGTTTACAAAAGTTACCCAACCAAAATAAAATGGTCTACTGAAATATAATAAAAGTAGAATGAGTCAACTCCAAGTAAGTCGTCGATCTTCACCTCATGGCTCCAAAAGACAACCTTCTCGAACTCAACTATCAACCGCAACTCCAACCTAGTGCTAGGCACGAGCAACTGAAAGGGGAAGAGGGGGGATCAATTTACTAATGAAATTGAGTGAACCCACTAGATTTAACAATGCGTCGAACCTAACCTGAAGAGCGATTCCAACTCCGCACATGATGACACTCGATTTGACATGGTTTTTAGGGTAGAATAACGAATATTCAATCAATTGCTCTATCTCATGCCATTTGTGTTACTTTGGCCCGTTTCGGGTCTATTTGATGGTTTTCTAGTGTTTCTATGTTAGCACAGGTTTTTGCCGTTAAATAAGTAGCCAAGGACGTGTCTAAGGCGTTGGAACCACGAGGAATCGCACCGGAATCGATCTAAGGAGCCAATCAAGTCAAACCAATTCCTGCCCCATTTTACACTGAAGATTTCGCCGAAAATACCCAAGGTTTTCGGCGAAAATCCATGAACAAATCGACTGACCTCAACCAAGGAGAGTTTTTGGCAAAAACACCAAGTTTTCCCCAAGAACCCGGCGTCCGAAAATCACAGAAGAATTCAACCGGCGGTTGATGACACTCGATTTGACGTGATTATCAGCCTCATTTAAGCGACATTTCTTTGCTTAAGACATGGTTTTTAGGGTAGAATAACGAATATTCAATCAATTGCCCTATCTCGTGCCATTTGTGTTACCTTGGCCCTTTTCGGGTCTATTTGATGGTTTTCTAGTGTTTTTACGTAAGCACAGGTTTTTGCCGTCAAATAAAGTAGCCATGGACGTGTCTAAGGCATAGGAACATCGAGGAACTGAACCGGAATCGATCAAACGAGCCAATCAAAGTCAAATCGAAAATCTGCCCATTCACACTTACACATTCGGTGAAACCAAGCCCACATCTTCGGCGAAACCAACAGAGTAAATCAACCGATGCCAAGAGAAGGATGGTTTCGGCGAAAAGAGCCCAGAGTTTTCGGCGAAAATGCAAGAGAAAATCAATGGCGCCAACAGAAGGTATTTTCGGCGAAACCATTCAACTCTTCGAACCGAAAATAATGAACAGCCGGCGGACCCCCTGAACTCAAGCCAGTTTCGCCGAAACTACTCCTATGGTTTCGGCGAAAACATCAGATCAGCCCGGCCCAACTAGGGTTAAGTACCGAATCAGAAAACCCTAATCAACCCTATTTAAAGCAGGAGTCGGCAGCCAAGGAGAATAATAATTTACAGAGACACAACAATTCATTATTCTTATTTTCTCAAATCAGACTTTTGAGAGTCAGCCGACTCTAGGGTCGATAGATAGAGTTTAGAGAGTTCGAAGATCCGTGGAGAGATCGTGACGCCATCCTTCCACCTTGGAGAACTCGGAGCTTAAAGTTGAAGATCCAGGAGATTGAAGCTTCGGTGGGAGTCATCAGAATTAGGTTTTTCAGTTCTTATATGTTCTTCCTCTGTATGATGATCTTCATTGTTGCCTTTGATTCTCTTGTTTCCGATATGAGTAACTGAACTTGTAGAGCTTAGATTAGATGAACCCTAAGTGACCCAGGGCTTTAAAGCGGTCATGGATCGGCGGTAATTAGATTCGAAGTTCAATCAGTTTCTCTTTGCATGTTTGATTCATTCTTCATGGTTCATGTTTCTTGTCTGGATTGATCACCTAGATTAGATTCTTGTTAAGCTAAGGATAGAAGGAACGCTCGCCTTACTTTAGAACATCAAATTGAACAATTAACCTTATAATTGGAGCGTGCCTTTCGTAGGAACCGGTTAGGGTTAATCCACTGCAAGAGTAACTCATAAATCACTAGTAATTGCACCAGTTAATTAAGTCGTTGCGAGAGGCGACCGTACCCGGGCTGCTAGTTAATCTTGGTAGTTAGAACGGATAGAGCGAACGTTCGCCGGTCTTAAACCTAAGGGTAAGGAGTTATGGTGGTGTATAGAAACCGAATGAATTAGAATTGAAAACCGCTGATCTTGTGATTGCCGTTGCTCTGGTGATCTAAGGGGGATTCGAAATCTAAGTTCGTCTATCTTCCCGTTAGTCAATCTTTGAATCTTTCTGTCTTTTGTTTTCCTTTGTTTATTAGATTAGAAGTCGTGGAACTCACACCACGCACAACGTGTTTTAACATGAGTAATTTGCCAGCTTCTTCAAAGTAGTCGATTAGAAGAAACCTCGAGTCCAATACGATCTGCTATACGCTTTTTCTTAGCATTAGTAGTTATTTGGTTCAACGCATCACAACGACACGTTCATCAAATTGGCGCCGTTGCCGGGGACTCTTCTAATTGTTTGAAAGAAGAGTTGGCAAATTATTCTTCTACCTTTCCGCCTTACCATTAATTTCCCTCCATATTTTCATGATTTACCTGGGTAGTGTTTTTGAGTTTTAATTATGCAGGATTACAGGTGGGATGACCGGTACCGAGAGCGGTACATCAATGAAGCACCATATCCCGACGATTATCAAGAATTGCTACATCAACAACAACTACAGACGGCGAGATTTGACTCCCTCTTTGATAATATCTTTTCAATGCTACAAGGTCACCAAGAGATACACCAACAAGAGCATCGAAGAGGCGCTAGAGATAACCAAGAGATGCTTCATGAACATCAACAATGCTCGTCGAGAACCCAATCTGCCTTGGATAATATCTCTTCAATGCTACAAGCTCATCTCGCGACGGACATCAAGCTCGAGCAACCAAAGTAGTTAATGACAAAAGACGCTCAAGAGCTGTTCGAAGAAGAAGATGATGATCCTATCCATGACTATTATGAGCTAGAAGAATCCTTGGCGGTGGTGGTTGATGAAGATATAAAGCCAATCCATCTTGAAGTTGAAACCGAAGAGGAGCACATAGAGATTGAGGAGATACCCTCACCTACACTTCCGCCGAGTCAACCTGTAGAGAAGATGGAGCTCATTGAACATGTCGCGCCGTACTACCTCTTTCCTCCTCAAGTAGGAGAATTCAAGAAGAACTGGTCATCCAACCAGAACCACGATCTACTGGAACACTATCGGTTACATCACCCTGCTGGAGTGCTACATGGCACTCAACCGCACACCTTGAAGAAGACGATTGACTTCAAGGAACTTCTGAGTTGGGTCCCTAACAGGTACCGTCCGGCTCAAGGACGTTAAAAGAGAGCGCTTCGTGGGAGGCAACCCACGGCTGGAGTCCGTTTTTGAATTATTGAGTTAGTCTTTTTCGTCGTTCGAGTCGTTTCGGGAAGCCAAAAGTGTCAGTTTGTTTGATTTCATATTTTCGTGAGTTGTTTGCATGTCATAGAGTCAAAAGCAAGTTGATTGAGGTCGTTCCGATTTTTGTGGATTTAACTGTGATTTTCTGAAGTTGGCCGAATTTGCGAAAATATTTTAAACCCGAACAGTTCAAAATTTTTGGCGAAATCACCCCACCATTTTCGGCGAAATCACCTTTTGGATTTTCAACTGAGTCTCCCTGTTTCATATTTTCGGTCCGAAATTTATACTGTTTTCGCCGAAATTGATTTTGAAAACCAAGCAGTGATTTGAACTACAGTTTTCGGCGAAACCATATGGTTATTATCGGCGAAAACACCTTCGAAAATTCGACAGTGCATCTGAACTAAAATTTTGACGAAACCACCCTTTTCATTTCGCCGAAAATAATTTTGAAAATCACCCAACTATTCCTTTAAAATCCGGATTCACCCTCTCTCTTCCTTCTTTCAGTTTCTCATTCAATCGTCAAAAAAATATTTTTAAAATTTCCCTTAACCTTTTTCTTCGACTGTTATTCTGTGTGAATCCGGGACACTTGTCCCGGTATCCTTTTGATCTTTTTGTTGTGTTTGTTTTGTAGGATCCTGAGTAGCTACTCCGCTCCGCTCCAGACTCTCCGTGCTCATCCGCTACACCGACCATCTCGTCACAGGTTCTTCGTATCTCTCTACTCTAGATTAGTTCTGTGAGGACACAGAACCGTTTAAGTGTGGGGTAGGAGTCTAGGATTATGCATGATCATGCTTGCTATCTATAATTCTGTGGTTCAAATTTGAAAATTCTCTAGCATAGAATTGCTCAATTCTTGACTTGTGATGTTAAATTGACTTTAATTTTGAACAATGACGTCTAGACTGTTCCACTTAGACCTGTAACTAACGTGTTGGAACTGATATTAAATGAGTCTAGGTCAGAACAGATCATAAATCACTCTTGTAGTTGAACTTGAATTAATTGAATTAATTGGTTTGTTAATAACAAAGCTCGATAACACCGATCTAAGATGATAGATGCTAGCTTCTCCCATGTTTTTCACTTCATATTTGTTCACCTGTGATTGTGGCTAGAGATTAGACGGATATCCAATTCGAAATCTCGTGTAAAAAGTTATAACTAGCTAGGATCAAGTGGCTAAATTGGTTAAATCAAGTAATTAAGTGTTGCAAATCAATGCTAAGTTTTTGAAGTGCTGAAAATAAAGCTAGGCAAGCCCGACACCTAAGTGAAGTGTTCGAGTTGAGCACTAGCAAAGGCACAAATACTGTGAGCTAGGCAGGTCCAACACCTAAGTGAAGTGTTTGGTATCGAGCACTAGTATGCAGTAAATAAATTGAACGAAGAAGTTGAAACTTGAAATAAATTGTTGTTTAAATCGGTCCTAGCTAGAACATGTAACGCACAGATCTAGAAACGGATGAAGTCGAGTCGATAGCCACGTCACTTTTCCTACCTCCGCATCCACATCATGGCTAGAGCTTAAAGTCTTTTTGATTAGAATTGGTGTTATCATAGTCGGTTGATTGTGATTAATTGTTTTGCCAAGAAACGAGTTTTGTTAAAACCACTACTTGAAGTGTGCAAAAATTAGTGAGATCAAAAACTTGTTTCGTTGATGTTCTTGCATGTGTAGGTCACTCTTTCTACGTGGAACAGTCTAAACCAAATTGTTAGAATTGAATCTCAGTTTAATCTCGTGTCATTTGTGATTTTGAGTGTGTTCTAGTTCAGTTTGCTTGAGGACAAGCAAAAGCTTAAATGTGGGGTATTTGATGACACTCGATTTGACGTGATTATCAGCCTCATTTAAGCGACATTTCTTTGCTTAAGACATGGTTTTTAGGGTAGAATAACGAATATTCAATCAATTGCCCTATCTCGTGCCATTTGTGTTACCTTGGCCCTTTTCGGGTCTATTTGATGGTTTTCTAGTGTTTTTGCGTAAGCACAGGTTTTTCACGTCAAATAAAGTAGCCATGGACGTGTCTAAGGCATAGGAACATCAAGGAACTGAACCGGAATCGATCAAACGAGCCAATCAAAGTCAAACCGAAAATCTGCCCATTCACACTTACACATTCGGCGAAACCAAGCCCACATCTTCGGCGAAACCAACAGAGTAAATCAACCGATGCCAAGAGAAGGATGGTTTCGGCGAAAAGATCCCAGAGTTTTCGGCGAAAATGCAAGGGAAAATCAATGGCGCCAACAGAAGGTATTTTCGGCGAAACCATTCAACTCTTCGAACCGAAAATAATGAACAGCCGGCGGACCCCTGAACTCAAGCCAGTTTCGTCGAAACTACTCCTATGGTTTCGGCGAAAACATCAGATCAGCCCGGCCCAACTAGGGTTAAGTACCGAATCAGAAAACCCTAATCAACCCTATTTAAAGCAGGAGTCGGCAGCCAAGGAGAATAATAATTTACAGAGACACAACAATTCATTATTCTTATTTTCTCAAATCAGACTTTTGAGAGTCAGCCGACTCTAGGGTCGATAGATAGAGTTTAGAGAGTTCGAAGATCCGTGGAGAGATCGTGACGCCATCCTTCCACCTTGGAGAACTCGAGCTTAAAGTTGAAGATCCAGGAGATTGAAGCTTCGGCGGGAGTCGTCAGAATTAGGTTTTTCAGTTCTTATCTGTTCTTCCTCTGTATGATGATCTTCATTGTTGCCTTTGATTCTCTTGTTTCCGATATGAGTAACTGAACTTGTAGAGCTTAGATTAGATGAACCCTAAGTGACCCAGGGCTTTAAAGCGGTCATGGATCAGCGGTAATTAGATTCGAAGTTCAATCAGTTTCTCTTTGCATGTTTGATTCGTTCTTCATTGTTCATGTTTCTTGTCTGGATTGATCACCTAGATTAGATTCTTGTTAAGCTAAGGATAGAAGCGAACGCTCGCCTTACTTTAGAACATCAAATTGAACAATTAACCTTATAATTGGAGCGTGCCTTTCGTAGGAACCGGTTAGGGTTAATCCACTGCAAGAGTAACTCATAAATCACTAGTAATTGCACCAGTTAATTAAGTCGTTGCGAGAGGCGACCGTACCCGGGCGGCTAGTTAATCTTGGTAGTTAGAACGGATAGAGCGAACGTTCGCTGGTCTTAAACCTAAGGGTAAGGAGTTATGGTGGTGTATAGAAACCGATTGAATTAGAATTGAAAACCGCTGATCTTGTGATTGCCGTTGCTCTGGTGATCTAAGGGGGATTCAAAATCTAAGTTCGTCTATCTTCCCGTTAGTCAATCTTTTAATCTTTCTGTCTTTTGTTTTCCTTTGTTTATTAGATTAGAAGTCGTGGAACTCACACCACGCACAACGTGTTTTAACCTGAGTAATTTGCCAGCTTCTTCAAAGTAGCCGATTAGAAGAAACCTCGAGTCGAATACGATCTGCTATACGCTTTTTCTTAGCATTAGTAGTTATTTGGTTGAACGCATCACAACGACACGTTCATCAGCGGTCTTCCCATTTACAGTACGATTTTCAGCGAAAATTCCTTTTATTTTCGGCGAAAATTCCAGCTAAAAACGGCGGTATTAGGGTTAAGTATAAATACTTAACCGACGGCCCTAAACAAAGAGACCTGATAATATAACATAATTTCCAACATATACCGAATACTTCAGAATTCTCTCAAGTTCTGGAGTAGAGTTAGAGTTCGAAGAGCAGGAAAGAGATCGTGACACCATCCCTTCCATCTCGAGGACTCGGAGCTAGGATTGCAGCTTACCGAAGATCAAAGTTCTGCCAGAGTCGTCTTGATTAGGTTTTTCAAATCCTTTTCTGTTCTTCCTCTGAAAGATGAACTCTATCTTTGTCTTTGATTCTTTTGTGATAAACACGAGTAGCTAAACTCTTAGAGCTTAGACTAGATGAACCCTAAGTCACCCAAGGCTTTAAAGGGGTCACGGATCAGCGGTGATTAGATTCAAAGTTCAATCAGTTTCTCTTTTCATGTTTGATTTGTTCTTCGTTGTTCATGTTTCTTGTCTGGATTGATCACCTAGATTAGATTCTGGTTAAGTTAAGGATAGAAGCGAACGCTCGCCTTACTTTAAAACATCAAATCGAACAATTAACCTAATCGTTGGAGTGTGCCTTTCGTAGGAACCAATTAGGGTTAATCCACTGCAAGAGTAACTCATAAATCGTTAGTAATCGCACCAGTTAAGTTAAGTCGTTGCGAGAGGCAACCGTACCCGGGCGGCTAATTAATCTTGGTAGCTAGATCGGATAGAGCGAACGTTCGCCAGTCTTAAACCTAAGGGTAAGGAGTTATGGTGGTGTCTTAGAAACCGATTGAACGAGAATTGAAATCCGCTGATCTGTTGATTGCCAATGCTCTGGTGAACAAAGGGGGATTCGAAGTCTAAGTTTGTCTGTCATCTGCGTTAATCAATCAATCTTTTGATCTGTTTTCAGTTTTTAATTTTTAATTTCTCTGCATTTCTTAGAATTAGAAGTCGTGGAACTCACACCACGCACGAAGTGTTTAACCTGAGTAATCTGCCAGCTTATTTGAGTAGTCGATCATTAGAAGGCCCGTGGAATACGATCTACCCTAGCTTTTGTTAGCTTTGTTAGTTATTTGATTGAACCCGCACAACGATAGGTTTCATCAAATTGGCGCCGTTGCCGGGGACCTTCTTTTAATTGTTTGAAAGAAGAACTGGCAATTTATTCTTCTACTTTCCATCTTTCACCTTTCCATCCACTTCGATTTTACACTGGTTTTTGTTTGTTTTTGTTATTTGTAGGTTGTTCACAGGTGTATGCAATGCCACCCGCTCACGCGCTCTGAAACTGCCAATGACGACAAGGCTAAGAGTGTAGAGAGACCAGGCAGTTCTGCTCCACCTCGACAATCACAGATTCCAAGGAGAGGCAGGATCAATCCACTTCCACCCGTCACTCCGATTAAGATCAGAAAAATGAAGGAGAGTTCCTCATCTCCATCTTCCTCGTCATCTTTATCCGCTTCATACACCGAATCACTTTCACCTCCTCCATCTCCTACCATGGATAATCAGTTACCACCACCACCACCAGGCGGCGATCTACCTCCGCCACCGCCACCACCAGTTGCACAGAAAAGTCTAGCTGATTACAACAAGCCGAGCGTGACTAGCGTTCGATCCTCTATCTCCGTGCTGCGCATTGAAGGCGATCCTGACTATGAGATCAAGATTCCATTCTTGACTATGATCTCTAGGGATCTACAGTTTAAAGGCAGGCCACTAGACAATCCGTGCACTCATCTGGCGAATTTCCTTGATCTCTGCAGCACTTTCAAGAACGGAAATCTCGACAAGAATACTCTTTGCTTGAGAGCTTTCCCGTTCTCTCTGAAAGGCGCTGCTAAGAGGTGGCTTACTGGCAAACCACCTGGCTACTACACTGATTGGGATACTCTAGCTTAGGACTTCGTCGAAGAGTACTTCCCTCCTGCAAGAACAACAGCTATCAAGGACAGCATCGCCAGATTCTCCCAGAAAGAAGGAGAAAGCTTGTACGATACTTGGAATCGATTCCAAGAACTTCTCTACAACTGTTCGCATCACGGATTCGAGCAGAGGCAGTTAGCTGAAATCTTTGCTCGAGGTCTTCGAGAAGAATCTGCTAAGTGGGTCAATTCCCTAGCTGAAGGGGATTGTACTACGCTTACACCTGAATCTGCTCTTCTTCACTTCGCAAACTGTGCTTCCAAGTCAAGGAACTGGGAACGACAATCGAAGGATCTAGAGGCAAGATCGATCTCGAAGCTGCTATCAAGGCGGAAGTAGAGAAGCATCTGAAGAAGTCTACTACACCCATCAAACCGCTGGCAGCCTCTGTCTGCGTTGCCGATTGCGAATGGTGTGGAGCTTGCGCACATAACGGAGGCCGTTGCCAGAATTTTGGTAAGACAGAAGTCTGGTCTGCAAAAGAGATAAATTTCGTTCAACAAGGCATCGTTAACAATCAGAATGGTTATGCTGGCTACCGCAACTTCAGGCAGCAAGGGAACTATCAAGACAAACTTCCCTACAATGCTGGCGCCAACCATAACCAGAACCAGAATAACCGCCCAGCTGGTCTAGCTCAGAATCAAAAGCCTACTCATCCGCCGGCAGGTGTCTACCAGCCGCCGCATCGCAATCCGGGTAACTATGGATCTGCTCCTGGCAATCGCCAGAATCAATACCTGAACAACACCTATTCAGGGCAGCAACATCAGAGAGAAAACAACGTCAGTGACCTGGCCAAGAAGCTTAGTCAGATCATCACCAGACTCAATGATCATGACAGTCAGTTCAAAGCTCAAGCTCTTCTCAATCAAGAACAGATCGCATCCGGTCAAAGAATTGAGCAGGCTGTCAACCACATCTCGAGCATGCTAGCATCTGGTCAACCATTTGGCCAACTCCCGAGCCAGACATAGCCGAATTCGAGAAAGGAGCAAGCCAAGATGGTAACTGTTCAAAAGTTTACAAGCTTATCTGATGATGCTTCTTCTGTTTTACGCAGGATCACTAAATCTCTAGAGAAGAAGGAAGTGCAGAAAGTGGCGCCTAAGGAGGATGATCCTCCTCTTGCACCGTACTATGTGAAGCCTCCTTTTCCAAGAGCATTGCTGCCGAATGCAAGGATCGAGACTGGCATGAAGGGGAATAAAGAAGGATATCCTGATGCTCGTAGCAAGAAACCTTCCTCTCCATACCCAGCTAAGTGTTCTGATCCTGGCTCTTTCAGTCTACCTCTTGTCATTAATGATGTTGAGATAGAACGTTGTTTGGTTGATCTTGGCGCGTCTGTCAATGTTATGCCTATGAGTCTGTATGAGAAATTGAATTTAGAAGAACTTGAACCAACTAGTATGCAACTTGTCTTTGCTGATAGATCACTTAAAACTCCTAGAGGAGAGATAAAAGACGTTTTAGTAAATGCGGTCCTTTCACGTTCTTAGCTGACTATGTTATCATTGACACTAGTAAGGATGATTCTACCATTCTCATAGGACGACCTTTCATGGCTACAACTGGAATGCAAATTAACGTTCCAAATGGTTCTTTAACTTTGAGGGTTGGTAAAGACACGATAACGTTTCGCCTTAAAGACGGAATGAAATATACCCCTTTGAATGAAGAATCTCATTGCCTAGCTGTTGAAACTGTGGAGTTGACTCCGGTCAACTCCGTCACTGACATCTCTTCTAGTATTCCTAGATCAATTGTTGTTGCAGGTGCTGAACAGATTACCAAGCAGAAACAAAAATCTGTTCCTCAGAAGCCGTCAAAGAAGAAGGAACTGCAAGCCTCTTCTAAACCACCGAGCACAAAACCTAGCAGACCCCGAGGGAAGAACAAGAAGACAAAGACTCAAATGGTCTGGAGACCAATGTGCCGCCACCTTCATCCGAGCCAGCTGCACCTCCAATTTGTTCCGAGCTACCGGCGCCGGAGAAAGTGTTGAAGGAGAAGCCAAAAGCATCTCCTAAGGAAATACTGACGATCACCGATCCTGGTGATATTAAGCCGGAGGTCAAAGAGAAGACGAAGCCAATTGTTCTCATTCCATCCACTGTCTTCCTTATAGAAGATGGTCCCTTGACAGAACTGTTCAAACCATTCAAGATCACTGACCACCTTCCCGACGGACGTACCAAACTCTTACACGCTAACGGGAAGAAATTCATGCTCACCAGAGATACCCCGAAGCTCTACTTCATTAACTCCGATGCTAGCATTAAGGAGAACCTGAGTTGGGATGTCTCCTAATACCGTCCAGGTATCATCCACCTCAAGGACGTTAATAAAAGAGCGCTTCGTGGGAGGCAACCGACGGCTGGAGTCAGTTTTTCATTTGTGTCAGACTTAGTATTTTAGAGTCAGTTCGGGGGAGCCAAAAGTGTTAGTTTGCATGTTTTATTATTTTTCGTGTGTAGTCTGTGTGTCATAGTGTCGTTCGCAAGTTGATTGAGGTTGTTCCGATTTTTGTGGATTTAATTGTGATTTTCTGAAGTTTGTCGGATTTGCAAAAATATTTTTCAATCGTACAGTTCAAAATTTTCGGCGAACATGTACCGTGTTTTCGGCGAAAACTTCCTTTGAAATCCCACTGTGTTTTCTGGTCGATTTTAACTCTAAATTTTGGCGAAAACTATTTGAAGTTTTTGGTGAAAACCCTTTTGAAAATTGGCAGTGCATTTTAACTGATGTTTTCGGCGAAAAATTGCACTAGTTTTCGCCGAAAACTCAAGGCAAAATTTTCGGACCTATCCCTTTTAATTCCCGGTCGTGTCTCTCTCTCTCCTCACTTTCCAATTTCAAAAATTTTCAAAAGCTTCCCCCTCTGTTTTCGAAAACTCGCCGCCGCCGCCCGTTGCGACCGCCGCCGCCGCACGTCTCCCCTTCCATTTCTGATCAACTCGAGCCCTAGAAGAGTCGAATCGGAGCACTAGAGCTCCCGTTTAGCCAAACCCTAAAATTTTCAGTTTTTCTCCGATTTCTCATTCTCCGTTCATTTTCAGCATCCATGGCTTCAAGGTAAGTTGTAGAACTTTTCATTACGAATCTTTTGACATGTTGAATGCTGAATTTCGTCGGGGTTGACTTTTGGTTAACTTTTCGGTTTACCTTGATTTGCGTGCCGACTGATTTCGTTTGAACTAGGTTAGCTGAACTCTTTGGACTGATCTAGCATGCTTAGGGAGTATTGTGCTTAATTTTTAGCTCGTTTGATCATGTGTTGCTATAAATAAGATCGATTCTTTGTGGTGTTGACTTTTGAGAAATGTCGGTTTGACCATGAACTATTTATGATCATTTGGCTGCCTTATGTGCTCATTTACGTTCATATTATTGTGCTTGCCATCTGAGATCTTATTATGCCGCCATTTCCGGCTTTGTGATAATTCCATTCTGGTTGTTCCTAAGCATGTATTTTAATTGTTTGTGATTACCGGTTAATCTACTTTGCTTACCCCCGCTCGGTTTTCCTCATTGCTTTGTGAAATTGAGTTTTTCTACTTAGTGTGGGGTAGGGTTTTAGTTTGACTAATCTGGTTTCGTTCCTGGTTTTAGGAATGTCACTCATGAGCGCAGGACCAAGGCGCGACTTGATACCGCCTCGAGCTCCAGAGTTCCCGCTCCCGTCACACCCGCCGTCCAGGGCCCTCCACCAACATTCCCTGGCCGTGATGGGTACCATCGCACTGTTGCTCGCCTACCCCAGTACTACTTCAAGCGCTACCAGCAGCTCGAGCATGTTCCTGGAGCTGGTGTTCGCCCACTATCCATGGAGTCACTCTTCGATCACGATGAGGACTGGCACCGGAACGTGCTCAATGCACTGACACATGCTGGACTGCTTGAGCTGACCACATTAGCCACTGACTTCCTAGACGTCGCTCTCCAGGAGTTCTGGGTGACATTCGATCTGGACAAGCACAAAAGGAGGCAGGGCAAAAAGGTCGTCTCCTTCTATCTGGGTGGGGTGTACAGGACACTCACCTATGATGAGTTTGCTGCTCATCTAGGTATACCCCGTGAGCGCTACGAGGGACATCACCTCGGATGGGAGAACGATGATGGCGACGGAGAGGAATACGACGCACTCTGGAGCCACATGACTGGAGTGCCCGGAGATCAGACCACGAAGCATAACTCAGTTAAGTCTCTCTCTCACCCTCTCTATAAATTCATTCACATGGTTTGGCATCGCTGTCTTCTGTATGCTCCAGAGAAGGACCGCCACCACATCAGCAAGGAGGAGCTTCTTCTTCACCGCGCCATCTAGGAGAGTTATCCTCTTCATCCCGGATGGGTGCTTGCTCGCTTATTCCGTAAGAAGACTCAGAGGCCGAGCCGCCTCGCTCACTCCTGGGAGGCAACTTTGTAGGCCGACTCATCATCTCCTTCTGCCTCAGCCACGAATATGGGCCGAACATCCCACGACGTAGAGTACGGACCGTTGGAGGTGATTTGGCGGTCGACTACGACCTCGAGCTGGACCTCAGTCCCCAGGTAGCAGCAGCTCCTCTCCTCCAGCATATGGACGAGTCGGGGGAAGAAGATGATTCTGTGCAGCCGCAGCCGCAGCCGCAGCCAGAGTTTCATGACCATATACCATCGCCACATCATTAGGCAGGGTATGCACTCCAGTCGCCGCCGCCCATTCCAGATCCATTCCGGGCGCCTAACCCTCAGCACTGACCGCATCCCGCGGACATTTGTGAGCTGTATAAGCGACTCCAGGAGTGGCACATCCAGGACACCGCCACTCAGGACGCCAGATGGACTATTATGCAGCAGCACATGCACCGCTCCGACGAGCGGTATGAGGCACAGCTCGCGTGGCAACGTCAGCTCGGTGATTTCCTTCACTTTCCACATCCCGACGCGCCTGACGAGCAGTGATCGGGTTGTATCCTCTTTCTTGTCCCTTCTTTTTATTTCTTCTTTTTGGATTTCGATCAAACTTTTTTTTGTGTGGATCTGGGACACTTGTCCCGATTTCCTTTTTATCTTTCATTTGTTTTTGTTTTGTAGGTAGTAGGGAGATTCCCTTTGCTTCGTTTTGGTAGATTCCCTCTGCTCCGAGGAACCGTGCTCATCCCCTACACCAACCATCTTGGTCCAGGTTCGTCTACTTCACTCTGAACTCTAATTTTAGTCCTGTGAGGACACAGTCCGATTTAAGTGTGGGGGTAGGATGCTAGAGAACCTTGCATGAACTTGACTGCCCTTGATTGTGTTTTTGTGTGCCTCGTGATTCCTGTCCAGTCTCTCTAGCATTAGAATGGCTCAGTTCTTGATTTTTGATGTTAAGTTGCTGTTCAATCTTTCATATTGATACTTAGACTGCTTAACCTAGAACTTGAGAACCAACGTGTTTACTGTATGCTAAATTGCCTGGTCAGAACAGATTATTTTTTAAATCACACTTGTAGTTTGTAGCCTTGATTGCATGAAAATGACGAAATCCGACTAGCAAACCAAATGTGAGCTTTTGATCCAATGCACGTCACTTGCAATTTTAATTCTTTTTGAGTGGTTTTCTGTTTACTTGAATGAGTTAGAATTTGCATGAGACCTACTCGAGACCACACGATGACACCAGTCCTAGAATGATAGGGGCACCTAGATTCAGCTACTAAGCCAGATACCCTACTGATGACACTCGAATTAACGTGATTATCAGCCTCAATTAAGCGACATTTCCTTGCTTAAGACACAGTTTTTAGGGTAGATTAGTGAATATTCACTCAACCGATTCATCTCATGCCTTTTGTGTTACCTTGGCCCGTTTCGGGTCTATTTGATGGTTTTATAGTGTTTTCATGATTAGCACATGTCTTTGCCATCAAATACGGTAGCCAAGGACGCGCCTTAGACGTTGGAACCCCGAAGAATCACACCGAAATCAACCGGAGAAATCACTCAAGTCAAAGAACTCCTGCTTCAGTTTACACATAGAGTTTCGGCGAAAATACCTTTGGATTTTCGCCGAAATTACAAGAAGGTATCCACTGTCCCGATCAAGAGGAAGTCTTCGGCGAAAACCTCTGGAGATTCTTGCCGAAAACCCAAAGCCAGATCAACCAGGAGAAACAGATGGAGGAAGCCACATTCGAACAGATATTTTCGCCGAAAACACTCTTGGATTTTCGGCGAAAATCCTAGTGGAAAAGCAGGAATCGCCGGTTAGGTATAAATACTAAAACACGCGGATAACTAAGGGGGATCGCACAATACAATATCGACACACTACTTACAACAGAACACACACTGAAATTAGAGAGAGACACGAGGAGAGAGTTCGAGGAGCCAGGAACGGATCGTGACGCCATCCACCTATCTCGGAGAGCCAGTGCTAGGAGTTGAAAATCCAGCAGATTGAAGCTGACATGAGTCATCGAAATTAGGTTTTACAGTTCTTCTCTGTCTTCCCTACCGGAGATGTATTTCTTGCTTTTCTTCGATTCTTCTGTATTGAACATGAATAGCTAAACTCGTAGAGCTTAGATTAGATGAACCCTAAGTGACCCAGGGCTTAAAGCGGTCACGGATCGACGGTGATTAAATTCGAAATTCATTCAGTTTCTCTTTCATGTTTGATTTGTTCTTCGTTCTTGTGTTTCTTGTCTGGTTTGGCCACCTAGATTATATTCTTGTTAAGCTAAGGATAGAAGCAAACGATCGCCTTGCTTTAAAACATCAAATCAAACAATCAACCTTATAATTGGAGCGTGCCTTTCGTAGGAACCAGTTAGGGTTAATCCACTGCAAGAGTAACTCATAAATCGTTAGTAATTCCACCAGTTAAGTTAAGTCATTGCGAGAGGCGACCGTACCAGGGCGGCTAATTAATCTTGGTAGTTAGAACGGATAGAGCGATTGTTCGCCGGTCTTAAACCTAAGGGTCAGGAGTTATGGTGGTGTTTGTGAACTGAATTAATTAGAATCGAAAATCGCTGGTCTGTTGACTGTTGTTGCTCTGGTAATCTAGGGGGATTCGAAGTCTAAGCTTGTGTGTTATCTTTCTAAGCCAATCAATCAATCTTTATTATTTCTTCGCTTTAATTTCATTTCCTTTCGCCTTGCGTTTTAGATTAGAAGTCGTGGAACTCACACCACGCACAACGTGTTTGACCTTGAATTTAAGTGCCAACATATTGGAGTAAGGAAGTGGAGGAGACCCCTGGAATACGATCTACCCCAGCTTCACAGCTTGGTAGTATTTGATCAACCGCTATTCTGCAGTTCATCAAATTGGCGCCATTGCTGGGGACTCTTATATTTTGTTGAAAGAAGAGTTGGCATTTTTATTCTTCTACCTTTCCATCTTTCATTTTCATCACACTTCGATTTTACACCGGTTGTGTTTGTTTTTGTCTCTTGCAGATCATAGCAGGTACAGAAACGGATAACTCCCGTTCCATCTTCCCTTATAGCAATGGCTGCTCCTAGGAGCGTCACGGACTACAGTAAGCCGCGCGCAACTAACTTCCGGTCCCCCATCACAGTGCTTTCTAATGACGATGATCCTGACTATGAGATTAAGATTCCCCTCCTAGAACTAATCTCTAGGGACATACAATTCGAAGGGAGGCCAGATGATAACCCCTGCACACATATAGATGACTTTCTGGCTGTCTGTGACACTTTCAAGTCTGGGAACCTCAACAAGAACGCTTTATATCTCCGAGCTTTTCCATTCTTTCTCAGAGGTGCAGCTAAGCATTGGCTTGGAAGTAGGCCACCAGGTTATTACACTGACTGGGAGACATTAGCTCAAGACTTTGTTGAGGAATACTTTCCTCCAGCAAGGACAACTGCTTATAAAGACCGCATCTCCAGGTTCACCCAGAGAGAAGATGCAAGCCTGTATGACACTTGGAATGAATTCCAATCTTTGCTCTTCAATTGTCCTCACCATGGGTATGAACAAAGACAACTGGCTGAATTCTTTGCTCGTGGTATGCGCGAAGAATCTGCAAATTGGGTCAACTCCCTAGCTGGCGGAGATTGCACCACCCTTACTCCTCATGATGCTCTTCTGCATTTTGCTAGCTGTGCTTCAAAGTCTAGAAGCTGGGAGAGACAAAGGGAAGGAACCAAGAGTCAGATAAGTGTTGCAGAACAGATCAAGTCAGAGGTTCAGAAACATCTACAAGCAGCTGGTATTCCTCTCGATCCCCCGTCAGCTACCGTCTTTTCAATTGACTGTGCATGGTGTGGATCCTGTGCTCATAACGGTGGAAGCTGCCTCAACTTCGGTAAAACAAAAGTCTGGTCTACAGAAGAGGTAAACTTCATTGATCAAGGCTTTGCCAACAATCAAAAAGGCTATGCCGGTTACAGAAACTACGTGCCACGAGGCCAGAGCAACCGGTTAGTAGATCCTTATCAGAGACCTCCGGGATTCATTGGAGGACAGCAACAGTTTCAATCAAAGCCGTATTACAATAGAGAAATAGATTATGAGAAGAAGTTTGATCAGATCATGAGCAGACTTGACGACCATGACATTCAGTTAAAAGCTCAAGCTGCACTCAATCAAGGACAGAGAGCTCTAAGCCAAAGAATAGAGGATGCAATAAGCAACATGACTAAACTTTTTACTAGCAATCCTCTCCTTAATCCACTAGCATTTCAAGCAGACTCCGGTGCAAAGAGCGAACACGCTCAAGCTATTACCACCAGGAGCGGCAAGCAAACAACTGATCCAAAGGCTCCGGAACCTGACATGATACCAGATACTAGTGCTGCCATGGATATGCCAGAAATAGAAGATATCACAGAAGAGGAAGAAGAAGCATCTGCTCCTCCTCCTCCTCCTCCCAAGACAGCTCCTGAGCCTGTCTTGGCGCCATATGTACCTCGGATTCCCTTCCCAAAAGCTGCAAGGAGCAAAGCCAAGGATCACGACACTCAGTATAAGAATTGGTACAATGTTCTTAAGACTGCAGAGATCAAGATACTTGTGACAGATGCTGTAGAGATTATACCACCACTTGGGAAGTTCTTTAAAGACCTAGTGAAGAAAGTGAAGAATGGAGAGGCATACTCTGTCATGCTTACTAATGAATGCGCCTCCCTATTCGGTGCGCCATCTCCCATGCGACAGCCGCCACCACCCCCAGCTAAGTGTTCTGACCCTGGCCCTTTTACATTACCGTGCATTATTAATGGCATTAAAATTGATCGCAGTCTGGTTGATTCTGGTGCTTCTATTAATGTTATGCCTGTCTATTTATATGAAAAGCTAAACCTAGGGCAATTAAAACCGGTTACTTTGCATATTGTGTTAGCCGATAGGTCTGTCAAACTACTTAGGGGTATAATAGAAGATGTAGCTGTTTGCTGTGGTCCATTTACTATAATTGCAGATTTCGTGGTCCTAGATACCCGAGAGTTAGACGGAACACTTATCCTAGGTCGACCTTTCTTAGCAATGGCTGGTGTAAATATTAACTGCAAACAAGGCCTGTCAACTTTGAGTGTAGGACAGGAGAATGTTGCATTCCGCATTAAAGATAGCATGAAATACTCTGTTGCTCAAGATGATAACTGTTTATACTGTTGATCCTTTAGAGTTGGCTTCGGCCAACTTCTTTACTAAGGCCTTATCTAGTGATCCACTAGAGTTATGTTTGATTTTAGGGATTGACAGTGCATTGGAAGACCCAGAGCAGCGCCAATGGCAAGATGCGTTGGACGAGCAGAAGGAGACATTCACACCCCTCCATGCGCCTACACACATCGAGCCAGCATCGAGTCGGATTACTACCTCATATGAGAATCCGCTAGAACTTGCCCTGAAGGAGCTGCCTGACCACCTAGAGTATACATTCCTGGGAAAAGACTGCCAGTTACCAGTCATCATTAATAAAAATCTATCTCCCGAGCAGAAAGAGCAATTGATCAGGCTACTCAAGAAGCATGTCCGAGCTATTGCCTGGCAGTTGGCAGACATCAGAGGCATCTCTGAAACCTTCTGCAAACATCGGATAGTCGTCGATGAAGAATTCAAACCGGTCAGACAACCGCAACGCTGACTTAACCCTCTGATGCAGTAAGTTGTGAAGAAGGAAGTGCTCAAGCTCCTAGATGCCGGTATCATCTATCCTATCACCGACAGTCCTTGGGTCAGTCCGACTCAAGTCGTCCCGAAGAAAGGAGGAATCACAGTCATCCCTAATCCAAAGGGTGAACTCATTCCTATCCGCACAGTTACCGGATGGAGAGTCTGCATCGATTACCGCTGACTCAATGATGCCACCAAGAAGGATCACTTTCCACTGCCATTCATTGATCAGATGCTTGAACGATTGGCTGGTCATGAATACTACTGCTTCTTAGATGGGATGTCCGGTTACTTCCAGATCCCCATCGAGCTTGATGATCAAGAGAAGACGACCTTCACCTGCCCATTTGGTACGTTTGCTTATCACCGTATTCCTTTGGGTTTATGTAACGCTCCCGCTACTTTTCAGAGATGCATGCTTGCTATATTTGGAGATCTGGTAAAGAATGTGGTGGAGGTATTCATGGACGACTTCTCCGTCTATGGAGATTCATTTTCCAAGTGCCTGGCCAATCTGGACAAGGTGCTAGCTCGTTGTGAAGAAACCAACCTAGCTCTTAGTTGGGAGAAGTGTCACTTCATGGTCACCGAAGGCATTGTTCTTGGACATAGGATCTCAAAGAGCGGTATAGATGTCAATCGCGCCAAGCTCGAAACCATTGCCAACCTACCACCACCGACCTCAGTTAAGACTGTACGAAGTTTCCTCGGCCATGCAGGATTCTACCGGAGGTTCATCAGGGACTTCTCCAAGATCACTCTTCCAATGACGAAGCTTCTTGAGAAAGATGTTCCTTTCGTTTTTGATAAAGCTTGTCTTGAAGCTTTTAAAACTTTGAAGACTCAACTCACCACCGCACCGATCCTTACAGCACCAGATTGGAATCTTCCATTCGAGATTATGTGCGATGCGAGTGATTTTGCCGTCGGCGCGGTTCTTGTTCAGAGAAAGGAGAAGAGATTTCATCCTATATATTTTGCTAGCAAGACGCTGAATGATGCTCAGAGAAACTACACTACTACAGAGAAAGAACTCCTGGCCATCGTCTTCTCCTTTGACAAGTTCAGACAGTATCTGGTTCTTTCACATACCATCGTCTACACAGATCATGCTGCTCTGCACCATCTATTAGCCAAGCAGGACTCGAAGCCACGTCTCATCCGGTGGATCCTTCTTCTCCAAGATTTCGATATAGAGATTAAAGACAAGAAGGGGCAGAGAACTTGGCAGCCGATCATCTTCCCCGACTCGAGGAATCACAGACAGGTAAGTCCTCTGCGACCCCGATCAATGATTCTTTCCCTGACGAGCTGTTGCGTGTGGAAACTTATGAACAGGTCAACAGCGTAGCCATTGAACTCTGGGCAATCCCTCACGCTCAAGAGCTAAGTAACGCGATCAACTTGGAAGAACCCTGGTATGCTACCCTGGCTAATTATCTCTCTCACGGCATTGTACCTCATGAGCTGGATTTTAATGCACGTAAGAAGCTCTTCAAAGAGGCCAAGTCATACTTCTGGGATGAGCCCTTCTTATACCGCATTAGTACTGATGGGATGATCCGAAGATGTGTCTCCTACATCGAAGTAGCCGACATTATGCGTAAGTGTCATGAAGGACAGTGGTGAACCTGTCATTGACGATTCACGCAAATAAACTAACAAAGCTACAAAAGCTAGGGTAGATCGTATTCCACGGGTCTTCTTAGATTGACTACTTCAAAACTGACAAATTACTCAAAGAAAAACACTTAGTGCGTGGTGTGAGTTCCACGACTTCTAATTCTAAGAAATGCAGAGAAATTAAAACAAATTAAACTAAAGCAGGTCTGGAATTAGGGTTTGAAAACAGAGATGACAGACGAACTTAGACTTTGAATCCCCCTTCGTTCCCAGAGCATAGGCAATCAACAGATCAGCAGATTTCGATTCTCATTCAATCAATTACTAAGACACCACCATAACTCCTTACCCTTAGGTTTAAGACCGACGAACGTTCGCACTATCCGTTCTAACTACCAAGATTAATTAGTCGCCCGGGTACGGTCGCCTCTCGCAAGACTTAACTTAATTGGTGTAATTACTAATGATTTGTGAGTTACTCTAGAAGTGGATTAACCCTAACCGGTTCCTACGAAAGGCACACTCCAATTATAAGGTTAATTGTTTGATTTGATGTTTTAAAGTAAGGCGAGCATTCGCTTCTATCCTTAGCTTAACCAGAATCTAATCTAGGTGATCAATCCAGACAAGAAACATGAACAATGAAGAACAAACCAAACATGAAAGAGAAACTGATTGAACTTTGAATCTAATTACCGCCGATGCGTGACCACTTTAAAGCCCTAGGTCACTTAGGGTTCATCTAGTCTAAGCTCTAACGAGTTTAGCTACTCATGTTTATCACAAAAGAAACAAAGATAAAAGAAGAGTTCATCATCCAGAGGAAGAACAGAAAAGAATCTGAAAAACCTAATTTAGACGACTCTGACAGTACTTCGATCTTCAATAGACTACACTCCTAGCTCCGAGTCTCCGAGATGGAAGGGATGGCGTCACGATCTCTTTCCGGCTCTTCAAACTCTAACTCTTCACTCCAGAACTTGAGAGAATTCTGAAGTTCGGTGGAATTATGATTATTCTGTTATGAGGTATATCTTTTGGGCCGCCGGTTTAAGTATAAATACTTAACCCTAATCAGTCCGGATTTAACTGATATTTTTGCCGAAATTATTGAAGAATTTTCGGCGAAAATTCCTTTGCAAATGAAGGGATGATTTTGCTCTTATCCTAGACTTCATTCTCGGTCCGAAAACTCCATCGTTTCGCCGAAACCGATTTGTGCTGATATTTTCGCCGAAATTCCTAGTGTATTTTCGGCGAAAATTCCTTTGTAATCCGGGGCAGAATTTGCTTTGGCTTGACTGGCTCCTTTGATCAATTCCGGTGCAACTCCTTGAGGTTCCTACGCCTTAGACATGTCCTTGGCTACTTTATTTGACGGCAAAAACCTGTGCTAGCATAAAAACACTAGAAAACCATCAAATAGACCCGAAACGGGCCAAGGTAACACAAATGGCACGAGATAGGGCAATCAATTGAATATTCGTTATTCTACCCTAAAAACCATGTCTTAAGCAAAGAAATGTCGCTTAAGTGAGGCTGATAATCACGTCAAATCGAGTGTCATCAAAATACCCCACACTTAAGCTTTTGCTTGTCCTCAAGCAAACGGAATAGAAACGCTCATGTTCATAAATGAAAAGATCAGTTAAATTGGAGCTCAATCAACCACAATGAATTATTAGACAGATCGATCCTAGAACAAGAAACCTGACATGCATATAGATCAGCCAAACTACCTGGTCTCACTAATAAACTGCACACGACAAGTAATTAGCAACCAATTATGCACGAATTTGACCTGACCGACCAGACTCCTCACACATGATATATTTAGTACAATGGGAACTCTCACTCTCTGTGTTTAAGGACGTGTTTATGCTCTCAATCATTTCCTGTTACCGAATTCTGTCATAGGTTTGCATTTCGACCACATCTCCACCACTGTGACAACACGAGTATCTAGTCAAGAAGGACTTCCCTGCTAGGACCGTAATGAATTCTACACTACTCGGGTTTACAATGAGATGGATGATGAGAATGTATGATGATGGCTTTGTGCGGTGCAGCTTTCGACTAACTTCCCTCGAATCTAATCTATGGCTTTCTTCCGTCTAACCAAACACGGGTGGAATAATGAACGCTCGTCCTATGATACCCTCAAGCAACCTAGCACTTATTATTTTTCTTACACATTTTTTTTCTTTTCTCAACTTTTCTTCTGACTTCGTTCTTCCATTTGTAGGGAGAAGAACGTATTTCATTGAACTACAAACTTGAAGCTTTTCTCTTTTTCTTCTTATCATTTTTTTTTGAAACTTGCTTCTTTTCTTCTTTTTATATTTTTTTTCTTTGTGCCGATTTTCTTTTAGTTGCTAGAGGGGTTACACGTCCGGACTTAATAGCTAAGACCACCTGTTTAATGGCTATAGGCAGGTTACCACAAACTGACTTCCGGTAGGTCAATCTAGAACTACAACCACAGGGTATCAACGGGGAATGAAAGAAATGGGAAATGATTGTAATGTATTATCGAACTGAAAGAACAGGCCAAGCTCAAGGGTTTAAACCTAATGGATTTTATCGTTAGGTAGGCTATCTGGCTTAGTAGCTGAATCTAGGTGCCCCTATCATTCTAGAACTCGTGTCATCGTGTGGTCTCGAGTAGGTCTCATGCAAATTCTAACTCATTCAAGTATACAGAAAACCACTCAAAAAGAATTAAAATTGCAAGTTATGTGCAATGGATCAAAAGCTCACAGTTGGTTTGCTAGTCGGATTCGGTCATTTTCATGCAATCAAGGCTACAAACTACAAGTGTGATTTTAAAAATTCTGTTCTGACCAGGCAATTTAGCATCAAAGTACGCATGTTGGTTCTCAAGTTCTAGGTTAAGCAGTCTAAGCATCATTATGAAAGTTTGAACAACAACTTAACATCAAAAATCAAGAACTGAGCCATTCTAATGCTAGAGAGACTGGAATGGAATTACGAGGCACACACAAAACACAAATCAAGGGCAATCAAGTTCATGCAAGGTTCCCTAGCATCCTACCCCACACTTAAATCGGATCGTGTCCTCACAGGACCAACACTAGAGTTTATAGTGGAATGTAAGAACCTGGATGAAGACGGTTGATGTCATAGGTTGAGCACGCATCCATAGAGCGGAGGGAAGTGTAGCAGAACCTGAAGCAAAGGGAATCTCCCTACTGCCTACAAAACACAAACAAATGAAACACAAAAAGGAAACCGGGACAAGTGTCCCGGATCCACACAGAAAAAAGTTGGATCGAAATCCGAAAAGAATAAATAAAAATAAGGACGAGAAAAAGGAATACAACCCGATCAATGCTCGTCAGGCGCATCGGGAGGTGGAAAGTGGAGAAACTCGCCGAGCTGGCGTTGCCACGCCAGCTGAGCCTCATACCGCCTATCGGCACGGTGCATGTGTTGCTGCATAATAGTCCATCTCGCCTCTTGAGTGGCGTTGTCTTCAATGTGCCACTCCTGCAGACGCTCATATAACTCACCCATGTCTGCGGGGTGCGGTCGGTGCTGAGGGTGAGGCGCCTGATGTGGATCGGGAATGAGAGGCGGCGACTGGTGGACATACCCTACCTGATGGTGGGGCGAGGGTATATAGTCATGGAACTCCGGCTGTGGCTGGGGCTGCTGCTCCTCAGCGTCATCTTCTTCCTCCGGTTCGGCCATATGTGGGAGGGGAGGGTCTGCTGGTACCTGGGGACTGATGTCCAGCTCCAGGTCGTACTCGACCGCTAAATCTCCTCCAACGGTCCTAACTCGGCATCGTGGAATGTGTTGGCCGTACTCATTGGTCGAGGCCGAAGGAGATGATGAGCTGTCCTATGAAGTTTCCTCCCAGAAGTGCGCGAGGTGGCGTCCTCCTCTTGGTCTTCTGGCGGAAGATGCGAGCCAGCACCCATCCGTGGTGAAGAGGATAGCTCTCTCGGATGGCTCGAAGAAGCATAAGCTCCTCCTTGAGGATATGGTGGCGATCCTTATCTGGAACATACAAAAGAGATCTATGCCAAACCATATGAATAAACTTGAAGAGAGGGTGAGAGAGGGACTTAACTGAGTCATGACCCGTGAGGCGATCACCGGGCACTCCAGTCATGTGGCTCCAGAGCGCGTCATAGTTCTCCTCGTCATAATCGTCGCCCCATCCTAGGTGATGTCCATGATAGTGCTCGTGGGGGATGCCTAGATGATCAGCAAACTCATCATAGGTGAGCTCCCTGCCCACTCCGCCAAGGTAGAAGGTAATAACCTTCTGGCGCTGCCTCCTCTTGTGCTCGTACAGGTCAAAGGTGGCCCAGAACTCCTGGAGGGCGATATCGGGGAAGTCGACGGCTATGGTGGTCAGCTCCAGGAGTCCGGCGTGTGCTAGGGCGTCGTGCACATTCCGGTGTTGGTCCTCATCATGATCGTGGAGTGACTCCATAGAGAGTGGGCGGACATTGGCTCCACGGATGTGCTCGATCTTCTGGAAGCACTTGAAGTAGAAGTCCGGTAGACGGGCGATAGTGCGGTGGTATCCCGCCCGGCGAGGCACAGCAGGTGGAGGGCCTAGAACGGCGGGTGTGACGGGAGCGGCAGCTTCGGAGCTCGAGGCGGCATCAAGTCGCGCCTTAGTCCTGCGCTCGAGGCGGCATCAAGTCGCGCCTTAGTCCTGCGCTCATAAGTGGTGTTCCTAAAACCAGAAGTGAAACCAGATTAGTCCAACTAAAATCCTACCCCACACTTAGTCGAAAAACTCAATTTCACAAAGAAATAAGGAAAACCGAGTGGGGGGTAAGCAAAGTAGATCAACCGGTAATAACAAGTAATAAAATACATGCTTAGGAACAACAAGAATTGATTAGCACAATCAGAGTTCAAAGAGTCAAACCGACATTCATAAAGTCAACATCAAAGCATATTGAACTCTAATCATGGCAAGACTTTCACAACGTGGAATATGACGGTATAAAATGATCTTAGATGGAAAACACAATAATATGAACGAGAATGAGCACATCGGGCAGCCAAATGAGCACAATAATTCAAAGTCAAACCGACATTTCTCACAAAGTCAACATTACAAAGAATCAATCCTATGCATAGCAACAAATGATCAAATGATATGGAATTGAAACACGATACTCCCTAAGCACGCTAGAACAGTTCAACAGATTCAGCTAACCTAGTTCTCACGAAATCAGTCGGCACGCAAATTGAGGCAAACCGAAAAGTCAACCGAAAGTCAACCCCGACGAAATTCAGCAATCCATATGTCAAAAGATTCGTAATGAAAAGTTCTACAACTTACCTTGAAGCCATGGACGCTAAAAACGAACGGTTTCGGAGGAATCGGTGAAAAACTCTGAAAACTAGGGTTTCAGAGAACTGGAGCTGTAGAGCTCTGATTCTGGTGTTCTAGGGCTTAAATTGGTCGGAATGGAGAGGGGAGGGGAGCGGCGGCGGTCGGCAATGGCGGCGGCGGCGGCGAAAGAAAAAGTGTGGTGGTAGTCGGCGATTTCGAAAACAGAGTGGAAAGGGATTTTCGGGCTTGGAACGAAACTGGCAAGTGAAGAGAGAGGGTCCGAAATTCACGTTTTAAGTGGGGGGATTTTCTGATTTTCAAAGGAATTTTTGGCGAAACTAATAGGTCGTTTTCGCCGAAAATGGGAGTGAAAATGGCCGTCGATTTTCAAAGAGGATTTCGCCGAAAACACAAAACTTCTCGAACCAAAAATATGAAACAGCAGACCGGGTTCGAAAATTCAAAGGGGGATTTCGCCGAAAACAGGGGTGAATTTCGCCAAAAATTTTGAACTACTCGGGTGAAAATATTTTCGCAAATCCGGCCAACTTCAGAAAATCACAGTTAAATCCACAAAAAATGGAAGGAACTCAATCAACTAGCGACTGACACTACGACACACAGACTACACAAGAAAAATAATAGATCAAACAAACTGACAGTTTTGGCTCCCCCGAACCGACTCTAAAGACACACAGTTGACACAAATGAAAAATTGACTCCAGCCGTGCGTTGCCTCCCACAAAGCGCTCTTTTATTAACGTCCTTGAGCTGGACGATACCTGGACGGTATTAGGAGACATCCCAACTCAGATTCTCCTTAACGCTCGCGTCGTAGTTCATGAAGTACAGCTTCGGGGCTTCTCTGGTAAGCGTGAATCTCTTCCCGTTCACGTGTAAGAGTTTAGTATGTCCGTCGGGAAGATGATCGATGAACTTGAACGGTCCGAACAGTCCTCTAGAGAGGTCATCCTTCTTGAGAGTGACGATGGAAGGAATGAGGACTGTCGGCTTCTTCTTTTCTTTCATCTCCGGCTTGGTATCACCAGGATCGGTGATCGTCAGTACTTCCTTAGGAGATGCTTTCGGCATCTCCCTCCATACTTGTTCCGACGCCGGTTTCTCGGAACGAATTGGTGGTGCAGCTTGCTCGGAGGAAGACGGTAGAGCTTTTGGTCTCTAGACCATTTGGGTTTTCGTCTTCTTATTCTTCCCTCGAGGTCTGCTCGGTGGTTTAGAAGAGGCTTGCAGTTCCTTCTTCTTCTTAAGCGGCTTTTGAACCGAAATTTTTGGCTTCTTCTTAATAACCTGTATAATACCTGCATCAACAACTGATCTAGAGACACTGGAAGAAGCATTAGTAACGGAGTTGACCGGAGTCAACTCCACAATTTCAATAGCAAGGCAATGGGATTCTTCGTTCTTAGAGTCATATTTCATGCCATCTTTAAGACGGAACGCTTTCGTTTCTTTACCGACCCTTAGAGTTAAAGAACCATTTGGAACGTTAATGTTCATTCCAGTAGTAGCCATGAAAGGTCGACCTATGAGAATGGTAGAATCATCTGTACTAGTATCCATAATCACATAGTCAGCTAAGAACGTGAACGGACCACATTTAGTAACAACGTCTTTAATCTCTCCCTTAGTGGTTTTAAGTGATCTATCAGCAAAGACTAGTTGCATACTAGGCGGTTCAAGTTCTCCTAGGTTTAGTTTTTCATATAGACTCACAGGCATAACATTAATAGACGCGCCAAGATCAACTAAACAACGCTCAACCTCAACATTATTAATGACCAATGGTAAAGTGAAAGAACCAGGATCAGAGCACTTAGCTGGGTATGGAGAGGCAGGTTTCTTGATACGAATGTCAGGATATCCCTCTTTGTTCCCCTTCATGCCAGTCTCGATCCTTGCATTTGGCAGCAACGCTCTAGGAAAAGGAGGCTTCACGACGTACGGTGCAAGAGGAGGATCGTCCTCCTTAGGCGCCAGTTTCTGTTCTTCTTCTTCCTCCGGATTTGGAGTTTCAGCGATAGCATCAGCAATTAAGTTTGGAAGTTTCTGAGCGGTTACCATTTTAGCTTGCTCCTTTCTAGGATTTGGCTCTGTCTGGCTTGGAAGTTGGCCAAATGGTCGACCAGATGCTAGCATGCTCGAGATGTTGTTCACGGCTTGCTCAATTCTTTGTCCAGATGCTATCTGTTCTTGATTGAGAAGAGCTTGAGCCTTGAACTGACTGTCGTGATCATCGAGTCTGGTGATGATCTGGCTGAGCTTCTTATCCAGGTCACTGACGTTGTTTCTCTCTTGATTTTGTTGCCCTGGATAGGTATTATTCAGATATTGATTCTGGCGATTGCCAGGAGCAGTTCCATAGTTACCCAGATTGCGATGTGGCGGCTGGTAGACACCTGTCGGCGGATGATTAGGCTTCTGATCCTGAGCTGGACCAACCGGGTGGTTATTCTGGTTCTGGTTATGGTTGGCGCCATTATTGTAGGGAGGTCTGTCTTGATAGTTCCCTTGCTGCCTGAAGTTACGGTAGCCAGCATAACCATTCTGATTATTAACGAAGCCTTGTTGGACAAAATTTACCTCTTCGGCAGACCAGACTTCTGTCTTACCAAAGTTCTGACAACGGCCTCCGTTATGTGCGCAAGCTCCATACCACTCGCAATCAGCAACAAGACAGAAGCTGCTGGCGGCTTGATCGGTGTGGTAGACTTCTTCAAATGCTTCTCTACTTCTGCCTTGATAGCAGCCTCGAGGTCTAGCTTGCTCCTTGATCCTTCAGATTGGCATTCCCAGTTCCTCGACTTGGAAGCACAGTTTGCGAAATGAAGTAGAGCAGCTTCAGGTGTGAGTGTAGTGCATTCCCCTTTAGCTAGAGAATTGACTCACTTGGCAGATTCTTCTCGAAGATCTCGAGCAAAGATTTCAGCTAACTGCCTCTGCTCGAATCCATGATGAGGGCAGTTATAGAGAAGTTCTTGGAATCGATTCCAAGTATCATATAAGCTTTCTCCATCTTTCTGGGAGAATCTGGCAATGCTGTCCTTGATGGCAGTTGTTCTGGTTGGCGGAAAGTATTCTTCAATGAAGTCCTGAGCCAGAGTATCCCAGTCAGTGTAGTAGCCAAGTGGTTTGCCAGTAAGCCACCTCTTAGCAGGGCCTTTCAAAGAGAACGGAAAAGCTCTCAGACAAAGAGTGTTTTTGTCGAGGTTTCCGCTCTTAAAAGTACTGCAGAGATCAAGGAAGTCTGCAAGATGAGTGCACGGATTGTCTAGGGGCCTGCCTTCAAACTGTAAATCCCTAGAGATCATAGTCAAGAATGGAATCTTGATCTCATAGTCAGGATCTCCTTCAATGCGCGGAACGGCAATGGCAGATCGAATGCTAGTCGCGCTCGGCTTGTTATAGTCTGCTAGACTCTTCTGTGCAGGTGGTGGTGGCGGCGGCGCATCACCAGTTGGTGGTGGTTGATCGCCCATAGTAGGAGATGGAGGAGGTGAAAGTGACTCGGTGTATGAAGCGGATGAAGATGAGGAACTCTCCTTCAGATCCTCAATCTTAATCGGAGTGATGGGTGGATTGGATCTGCTTCTCTTCAGAATCTGTGATCGTAGAGGTGTAGCAGAACTGCCTGGTCTCTCTATACTCTTAGCCTGTTCAGTTTGAGAGCGAGTCCAAGGACGGCGAGGCATACACCTGTAAACCTACAGATAACAAAAACAAACAAAACCAGTGTAAAATCGAAGTGGGTGGAAAATGAAAGATGGAAGGTGGAAGAATAAATTGACAGTTCTTCTTTCAACAATCAAAAGAAGTCCCCGAAACCGCGCCAATTTGGTGAACCTGTCGTTGACGATTCACGCAAATAAACTAACAAAGCTACAAAAGCTAGGGTAGATCGTATTCCACGGGTGTTTGGCTACTTTAAAACTGACAAATTACTCAAAGAAAAACACTTAGTGCGTGGTGTGAGTTCCACGACTTCTAATTCTAAGAAATGCAGAGAAATTAAAACAAATTAAACTAAAGCAGGTCGGGAATTAGGGTTTGAAAACAGAGATGACAGACGAACTTAGACTTTGAATCCCCCTTCGTTCCCAGAGCATAGGCAATCAACAGATCAGCGCATTTTGATTCTCATTCAATCAATTACTAAGACACCACCATAACTCCTTACCCTTAGGTTTAAGACCGGCGAACGTTCGCTCTATCCGTTCTAACTACCAAGATTAATTAGTCGCCCGGGTACGGTCGCCTCTCGCAACGACTTAACTTAATTGGTGTAATTACTAATGATTTGTGAGTTACTCTAGAAGTGGATTAACCCTAACCGGTTCCTACGAAAGGCACACTCCAATTATAAGGTTAATTGTTTGATTTGATGTTTTAAAGTAAGGCGAGCATTCGCTTCTATCCTTAGCTTAACCAGAATCTAATCTAGGTGATCAATCCAGACAAGAAACATGAACAATGAAGAACAAACCAAACATGAAAGAGAAACTGATTGAACTTTGAATCTAATTACCGCCGATCCGTGACCGCTTTAAAGCCCTGGGTCACTTAGGGTTCATCTAGTCTAAGCTCTAACGAGTTTAGCTACTCATGTTTATCACAAAAGAAACAAAGATAAAGGAAGAGTTCAACATCCAGAGGAAGAACAGAAAAGAATTTGAAAAACCTAATTTAGACGACTATGACAGTACTTCGATCTTCAGTAGACTACACTCCTAGCTCCGAGTCTCCGAGATGGAAGGGATGGCGTCACGATCTCTTTTCGGCTCTTCGAACTCTAACTCTTCACTCCAGAACTTGAGAGAATTCTGAAGTTCGGCGGAATTATGATTATTCTGTTATGAGGTATATCTTTTGGGCCGCCGGTTTAAGTATAAATACTTAACCCTAATCAGTCCGGATTTAACTGATATTTTCGCCGAAATTATTGAAGAATTTTTGGCGAAAATTCCTTTGCAAATGAAGGGATGATTTCTCTCTTCTCCTGGACTTCATTCTCGATCCATAAACTCCATCGTTTCGCCGAAACCGATTTGTGCTGATATTTTCACCGAAATTCCTAGTGTATTATCGGCGTAAATTCCTTTGTAATCCGGGGCAGAGTTTGCTTTGGCTTGACTGGCTCCTTTGATTGATTCCGGTGCAACTCCTCGAGGTTCCTACGCCTTAGCGATGTCCTTGGCTACTTCATTTGACGACAAAAACCTGTGCTAGCATAAAAACACTAGAAAACCATCAAATAGACCCGAAACGGGCCAAGGTAACACAAATGGCACGAGATAGGGCAATCAATTGAATATTCGTTATTCTACCCTAAAAACCATGTCTTAAGCAAAGAAATGTCGCTTAAATGAGGCTGATAATCACGTCAAATCGAGTGGCAATCGCACGACAAGGAAGGTACTCGAAACAGGTTTTTATTGGCCTTCAATATTTAGTGACTGTGACGCTTCATCAAAACATAACCCAACCGATCTCTAATCCACAGACTCAGCACGACACACACAATCACTTCACGACACATCACATTTAATTCTAGGTGAGTTATTAGGCGTCTAGGAGTTGCTCCACACCACCACTGCTAGCCAACAATCCCTGGTAATACAACCCAAGGTGATCTACTCAACGTATACCAATTTCACCAATAATCCCTGGTACTCGACTCGGGTGATCCACTCGACGTAGACCGACTCAACATAAATCCCTGGTAGCTAACTAGAGTGATTCACTCAACGTGAACCAGACACAACTCATCACAACTCAAGGTGGGCAGTGTGGACTCCTACCGGTTCTATCATTTATTCAAACACAATCACACATTCATCACTTTAATCCATCCATCGAGACCATCCATCATATTGCTCATCAATATCCTCCAATTCCAACCATCAAGATTCATCATCGTTTCCCCTCACCAATACCATCACTAATCTCATACTAAACCACATCCCTCGTTGCACCCTTTTCACCCAGTCACACATAACATCATCATACATTAACACATGGCATCATCTCAATCCAACATCACATATACCAACATAGGACAAATCATTCAACATCACACATAGCACAAACAATTTAAGGGTAAACGGCTAGCTCACTGGCTACCCCCACCTGAAAGTACAGAGATAGCCATGTCATGAGTCTTAGAGTTACGATCCTGTCCATCCTTCATAGGATGACCCCACATTGGCAGGGCCATCTGATGTGAACCACTGCAATCGTGGGCAGACGACCCTTGAACACCGCAAGTTTGAGATCGTGCAACGAGGTAAAACCTTCGGGAACCGGGGCGGATGAGTACTTTGACCCCTCAGCTATATATCACTGGGAACCAGGAGTGTCCGGTCGAAGACGCCACTTCAGAAGATGGATGCTTCTGACTATAAGTCGATCCTTAAGCGATGCAACAACGAGCAAAGGCTTGAAGGGAAGAGAACTTATGTTCAAACAGGGGTTTATTGATTTCAAAAGTTGTCTTCAAAGTGAAGTCGGCGGCCTCTATATATAGGGAGGGAACAAGCTCTCCTACCTAAAGTCTAATTCCTAAATAAGAATAGAATAAAGAGTCCTATTCCTAATTAGAATCCTAAAACCCCTAAACAATCCGACTAAAAAGGAATAAAACATAAAATAATAGTAGAAGTCTTTAATGTCGAATAAAAGACCGATTTAGGTCAAAAACCCTAATCCGGCGGCGGGCGGCGGTTCTTGGGCCGGCTGGTCTTCGGTGGCGTGGGCCGGTTCTTTGGTGGCGGCCCGGCGGCCTTTGTTTGCTCAGGCTTTGGCTGGCTTCGGTGGCG
This sequence comes from Linum lewisii, assembly GCA_034768395.1. Taxonomy (NCBI): domain Eukaryota; kingdom Viridiplantae; phylum Streptophyta; class Magnoliopsida; order Malpighiales; family Linaceae; genus Linum; species Linum lewisii. Next base: position 23,241,044 of record CM068303.1, on the reverse strand, counting down.
GCCCGGCGGGCTTTGCTCGATCGGGCTTCGGCTGGTCTTGGCCTTGGTCCGAAGTTTGAATATTCCTCCCGGGCCTTCTTGAATCTCCAAAAGGGTGTAGCCTTTCTTCATGAATCGATCAGCATCTTCTTCATGCCCCTCTTTACTCCAGGACTCTATGTAGGCGTTTAGCTTTTCTCGGAAGGCCTTAGTCTGGCTTCTTGTGAATGGAGGCTCCGGACGGGTCCAGGGTCGGTTGGGCTCATCATCCCCCTCTTCTTGTGGAGGATTCGTCCTCGAATCCTGTCCTACATGTTCATCATCATAATAAGGGGTTAGATCAGCCACATTAAAGGTTGCACTTACCCCGTAAGAGTTTGGGAGGTCAAGGACGTAGGCGTTGTTGTTAATCCTCCGGAGGACTGTGTAGGGCCCATCTCCCCTAGGTAGTAGTTTGGACTTCCTCTGTTCCGAAAACCTATCTTTCCTGAAGTGTATCCACACCTGGTCTCCGGCTTCGAAAATCTTCTCCTTTCTTCCTCGGTTGGCATTGCGGAGGTACTGAGCAGTCCTCCTCTCGATATTGGCCTTGGCCTTCTCGTGGAGCTGCTTGACATAAGCTGCCTTCTCTTGTCCACCTGCATCTAGAAACTCATGGATGGGAAGTGGGGATAAGTCTAGCGGGGTCAGTGGATTAAAACCATAAACAAGTTGAAACGGGGAGTATTGAGTAGTTGAATGTACAGCCCGATTATAAGCAAACTCTACGTGTGGTAGACATTCCTCCCATGTCCGGATGTTACTCTTAATGACTGCTCTCAACATTTGGGATAAGGATCGGTTTACAACTTCAGTCTGTCCATCAGTTTGGGGGTGGCATGTGGTGGAGAACATAAGTCGGGTGCCAAGCTTTGCCCATAAGGTCTTCCAGAAGTAGCTCAAGAACTTTCAATCCCTGTCGGAGACTATAGTCTTTGGAACGCCATGCATTCTAACTACTTCTTTAAAGAATAGGTCAGCAACTTGAGAAGCGTCATCAGTTTTATGGCAAGCAATGAAATGAGCCATCTTGGAGAACCTGTCAACAACCACAAATATGGAGTCTTTCCCCTTTTGGGTCCTAGGTAGTCCTAGGACAAAGTCCATGGACAAGTCTACCCAAGGATGCTCAGGAATGGGCAAGGGGGTGTACAATCCTTGGGGCCGGAGTTTAGATTTAGCTCTCTGGCACTTGGAGCATTGAGATATGATCTTCTCGGCATTGTGTCTCATTTTGGGCAAATAAAAGTGCGCTTTGAGGGTGGCTACGGTTTTAGCTACCCTAAAGTGTCCCATGAGTCCTCCACCGTGGGCTTCTAGGGTTAGGACAGTCCTGCAAGAATGGTTAGGGAGACACAGTTTCGATCCTTTAAATAAGTAGCCGTCCTGCTGGTAGAACTTACCAAATCCTCCTTGTTGGCAAGCTTCAAAGATACTCTTAAAATCAGGGTCAGTGGCATAAAGATCTTTGATGTATTCAAAACCGATAAACTTAGTAGAAAGGACTGAGATTAAGGTGTACCTTCGAGAAAGGGCATCGGCCACAATGTTCTCCTTACCTTGCTTGTATTGAATGATGTATGGAAATGTTTCTATGAACTCGACCCACCTAGCATGTCGTTTATTGAGTTTGTGCTGAGCCTTGAGGTACTTGAGTGATTCATGGTCGGTGTGGATGATGAATTCTTTAGGCCATAGGTAGTGTTGCCAAGTCTTCAGGGCTCTTACCAAGGGTATAATTCTTTGTCATAGGTTGGGTAGTTGAGAGTGGCACCACTGAGCTTTTCACTGAAGTAGGCGATGGGCCTCTTTTCTTGCATGAGGACAGCTCCTATTCCTACTCCGGATGCATCATACTCGATTTCAAAGGGTCTGGTGAAGTCGGGCAGCATGAGCAAAGGAGCCTCGGTAAGTCTTCTTTTGAGGGCTTCAAAGGCCTCATGTTGCGGGGTTTCCCACCAGAATGGTACATCCTCTTTTAGCACGGCTGTGAGAGGGGCAGCAACGGTGCTGAAGTCCCTTACAAATCTCCGATAGAAACTCGCCAACCCATGGAAGCTTCTAACGTCAGTGATGTTTTGAGGTGTGGGCCAGGATTTGATGGCTTCGATTTTGTCTTCATCAACCCTTATTCCTGCAGAGCTAACAACAAAGCCAAGAAAAATGAGGTGATCGGTGCAAAAGGTGCACTTGCTCATGTTGGCATAGAGGTGCTCCTTTCGCAGGGTTTCTAAGACGACCTTGAGATGCTCTAAATGATCTCCTAAGTTTTTGGAGTAAATAAGGATATCATCAAAGTAGACCACTATGAATTTTCCTATGTAAGCTCTAAGGACTTGGTTCATTAATCTCATGAAGGTACTAGGTGCATTGGTTAACCCGAAGGGCATAACCATCCACTCATACAGTCCTAGCTTAGTTTTGAAAGCAGTTTTCCACTCATCACCTTCTTTCATTCGGATTTGGTGGTAGCCAGTTTAAGATCAATTTTAGAGAAGATGGCAGCACCATGTAGTTCATCTAGCATGTCATCTAACCTAGGGGTAGGATGGCGATACTTAACTGTTATGTTGTTGATGGCTCGACAGTCAACACACATCCTCCATGTGCCTTCCTTTTTGGGAACTAGGATGACTGGGACAGCACATGGACTCATGCTTTCTCGGACATACCCTTTGTCCATCAACTCCTCCACTTGTGCTTGGATTTCTTTGGTCTCTTCTGGATTGGTACGATAGGCTGGCTTGTTTGGTAAGGCAGCTCCAGGTACTAAGTCTATCTGGTGCTCGATGCCTCTTAGTGGTGGTAGTCCACTAGGGATTTCTTCGGGGAAGACATCTTTGAATTTCTGTAGAAGAGAAGTAACAACACTAGGTAGAGAAGTATTAGGGTTAGAAATCAAACACTCCTTGTAGCGGATGATCACAAGGGGCTTCCTAGAGACTAGGGATTGTTTGATCTCACTCGGGGTGGCTAACAGGTTTTCTCTCCTATCAATCTCACTCTTTTGAGCTCTGGGACCCTTAGGGTCTGGTATTTCTGTTTTTACACTCAGGGGGTCACTCGTTTGTTCTCTCTTCTCTTGGTTCTTGAGCTCTCTCTTTCTTTTCTTTGAGGGTTCTTCGATCTATCTGGTCTTGGAGAATCTCAGTAGGTGACATTGGCCTTAGGGTGTACTTAATATCCCCATGAATGAGACTGTACCTGTTGGTTCACCGTCATGGGTGGAGTACCTGTCGAATTGCCAAGGTCTTCCTAACAAGATGTGGGCAGCTTCCATAGGAACCACATCACATAAAATATTATCTTTGTACCTTCCAATATAGAAGGGAACATGAGCTTGTCGGGTGACCCTCAATTCCCCACAATTACTAAGCAAATGAAGTTTGTAGGGTTTCAGATGTTTCTGGGTTGGGAGACCAAGTCCCTCAACCAACTCGTGACTTACAGCATTGGTATAGCTTCCCCCATCAATCACCATGCTACAAATCTTATTTTGAATCACGCACCTGGTATGAAAGAGGTTATCTCGTTGCTCCCACCCTTCCTCCACGATTTGTGCATTGAGAATTTTTTGGGAAACAGCAGAGAGCCGACGGGCTGATTTTGGGGTCGGGGTGCATGGGAGTTGTCCTTGGGTGGGGGCCGAGGCCTAAGCCGTCCGGGGCTCGGCGTTTGAGCGGGTGAGAACTCCGGTCCGGGCAGGTACTCGAGGTGCTCCAGGGTCATGGGGCGCCGGGCCGGGGGTGGACTGGGCGGCGCCGGGGTCATGAAGCTCGTCAGGTGCGTCGGGGTTAGATGGTGTTGGGGAGGATTTGGTTAGGACGGCGTCGGGGGTGGGCAGTCCGTCGGGTGGCTTCGAGGCTGGGTGCTAAGGTGTCGGGTTTTGGGCGAGCGGTGCGGGGTCGGGTGCTCGGGTGTCGGGTCTGAATGCTTGGGCGTTGGGGTTGGTCGGACAGGGCTGATCGGGCCCGAGGCCGAGCGCTGGGGCGCTGGGGCCTGGGGCAGCGGCAAGGCGGGGGCCAAGCGCTGGGGCGCTAGGACCTGGGGCAGCGCCGAGACTGAGGCTGAGCGCTGGGGCGCTAGGGCCTGGGGCAGCGCCGGGACTGAGGCCGAGCGCTGGGGCGCTAGGGCCTGGGGCAGCGCCGAGGTTGAGGCTGTGCGCTGGGGCACTGGGCGCTGGGGCGCCGGTGCTAGGCACTGGGGCGCCGGTGCTGGGCGCTCGGGCACCGGTGCTGGGCGCCGGGTTGTGCCGGCTTCTCTTGCCATTTGAGCCATGGTAGCTTGTATCTGTTGTAGGACTTGGGAAGCTTCTTCCATTGCCGCTTCTATCTTGGCGAGTCTTTGATCTGCCATGGTTAGTTGGAACAAGTATCTGGCATCACAAATCCCTCAAAATCCTCCTCACTCACTCTTGATTTTTCATCTCGTGTTTAAAATATAATAGATGCACTCAATAAAAATAGAACATAAACACTTCAGCTTCAAGCAGTTGCAAGTTTCTTCAAAGCTTCGAGGGTAGACTTACCAGTATGTAGGTGCCAGGACTCTAGCTTCTAGGGTCTTCTGGTAGCTAGGGCTGGGTGAACTCTCCGTCTTGTCCTCGGGCTTCCTTCCGTAGCAAGCGATCTCGGTGTTGGGGTCGGGCAACGAAAGCCTATCTTCTATCCCCTCTTCTTAGGATTATTCTTACTATCTCGGCAAGGGTGGCCTCTGTTTAGTTGGGTCTTTATATTTTCTTTTGACCTCTTTTCTTTTCTTTTCTTTTTTTTCTTGATTTCGACTTAGGGTTTTGTCGATGGTATGATGGCCACTGGTTTTTCTTTGCCTTACACTTGAAAAGAACTGAATACAGAAATTGAAACAATAGGGATTTTTCGAAACTATTTCTATGAAAGCGTTAAAGATATGAATCCAGGGTAACCTGGAGACTGGGATAGATTGTGGTCCGTGAGCTAAACCGTGCTCTGATACCAACTGATGTGAACCGCTGCAACCATGGGCAGACGACCCTTGAACACCGCAAGTTGGAGATCGTACAACGAGGTAAACCTTCGGGAACCAGGGCGGATGAGTACTTTGACCCGTCAGCTATATATCAGCTGAGAACCAGAAGTGTCCGGTCGAAGACGCCACTTCAGAAGATGGATGCTTCTGACGATAAGTCGATCCTTAAGCGTTGCAACAACGAGCAAAGGCTTGAAGGGAAGAGATCATATGTTCAAACAGGGGTTTATTGATTTCAAAAGTTATCTTCAAAGTGAGGCCGGCGGCCTCTATATATAGGGAGGGAACAAGCACTCCTCCCTAAAGTCTAATTCCTAAATAAGAATAGAATAAAGAGTCCTATTCCTAATTAGAATCCTAAAACCCCTAAACAATCTGACTAAAAAGGAATAAAACATAAAATAATAGTAGAAGTATTTAATGTCGAATAAAAGACCGATTTAGGTCAAAAACCCTAATCCGGCGGCGGGCGGCGGTTCTTGGGCCGGCTGGTCTTCGGTGGTGTGGGCCGGTTCTTTGGTGGCGGCCCGGTGGCCTTTGTTTGCTCGGGCTTTGGCTGGCTTCGGTGGCGGCCCGGAGGGCTTTGCTCGGTCGGGCTTCGGCTGGTCTTGGCCTTGGTCCGAAGTTTGAATATTCCTCCCCGGGCCTTATTGAATCTCCAAAAGGGTGTAGCCTTTCTTCATGAATCGATCAGCATCTTCTTCATGCCCCTCTTTACTCCAGGACTCTATGTAGGCGTTTAGCTTTTCTCGGAAGGCCTTAGTCTAGCTTCTTGTGAACGGAGGCTCCGGACGGGTCCAGGGTCGGTTGGGCTCATCACCATCCACCTGTTCACCATTTAAAGGGCGACCCCACATTGGCAGGACCCCTACAACCACAACCGACAGCGCAAGATATAGATACAGTTTACAAGAATCACATCCCAACCCTCATACACTCATTACTAAGTCTGATCCATTTAGCAACATATTTAATGATTTCCCCAATACAAGCACATCACAACTGCCCACAATCATCAACCAATGTATCAATTAACATTCACACGACAATCATCACAATTTACATAACAATCGAATGCAGAACAATTTTCCCCTTTTACTATCTTTCAATTCCATGCAAAACCTATATTCAACTAAGTCAAGGTTGCAACTACTCACACCGACCAATACTACCTATCGTACGCTAAACCCTCACCTAACAAGAAGACGAGGCTCTAAACTCTTCTAGAAAACCCGAACAGCCAAGCTCTCAAACACCAAAAATGTAGCTCTTTTCCTCTTCACCGACAGCAGCCTACTCCGAAATACCCAAAACCAAGACACGAGATCTCTTCCTCTCGTCGCTAGGAACGCACAGGAGAAAACGGATCCCCGATCGGACACCCATAGCTCCCGGAATCAAACTTTGAAGATGAAGCAAAGTTTGGTTCGTCAAAAGTATTTTCGGGGAAAGAGAAAGAAGGGGAAGTTGGAGATACCCCTCAAAAAACCCATCTTATATACGCAGAAAACAACACACGACGTGTTTCATAACACAGCATGTGTTATGAAACTACACGACGTGTTTCTATAACACACGGCCATGTGTTATCTTCTAGCAACTTCGACAAGAATTCAATCTAAAGGAGCACGGCCATGTATCATGAAGACACACGGCGTGTGTTCTTCACTGCACAACACGCTCTCAAGTAACTTCAACCCGACTCCAATTCGGACGACCCAGACTTCGATGAGACCTCAAGAGCACTGTTTCCAATGTTTCAAACACTCAAACTCGAGTTCCAAACCGTTCGGTTGGGCGGGGATGTTACATAACTCCTTGGCGCCTAATAACTCACCTAGTGAAATAATATGTGGTTGGTTGTGTGTATGTGTGTTGTTGTGTGTATGCACGATGATTGTGAACTAGTTGTGGACTGGTTGTAAACTATGTGCTATGATTCGTATGCTGCTTCGATTGTGATTATGCTTATGCTATTGTTTGTGAATGAGAATGAACAACTGAACCTATGTGACCACCTAGACTACTTTAGGGTGTTAAAATCTGGATAAGGTCAGGTCTGGTGCCATTGTCGATGTCTCGTGTGGAGTTTGTGATTTGAACCGCTGCAACCGTGGGCAAACAACCCTTAAACACCGCAAGTTGATGATCGTGCAACGAGGTAGAAACCGTCGGGAACCGGGATGGGGAGGACTTTGACCCGCTAGCTTTAAAGAGCTAGGAACCAGAAGTATCAAGTCAATGACGCTACTTCAGAAGATGGATGTTTCTGACGATAAGTCGATCCTTCAGTATTGCAACATGCGAATACAATATGGGTTTCAAGAACAAAGTTCTATAAAGGGGTTGTTTATTTCAAAAGGTTGGTGAGTTCAAAGGGTCGTCGGCGGCCTCCTTATATAGGTGAGGGAACAAGCTCTCCTCCCTAATAACTACTTCCTAAATAAGAATAAAATAAAAGAGTCCTACTCCTAAAAAGAATCCTAAAACCCCTAAATAATCCTACTAAAAGGAAAAAAAACATAAAATAATAATTGAAGTCTTTAAAGTATAATAAAAGACCTAAAATAGGTCAAAAACCCTAATCTGGCCGGATTCGGCTGCTCGGGCCGTTTGGATATGGTGGCGGCCCGGTGGGTTTGTCCGGGTGGGCGCCGGGACTGATACGGGTGGTGGTCGCTGGGCCTGGTGCCCCAGGGTGGTCCAGGGGCAAGGGTCTTGCCCAAGAGGCCCAGTCTTTGTGGCCGGCTTCATGGAATTCCTCGGATCGGCCCGACTGCCGGTCTAGGGCTTGAGGCTGGCCTTTCCTTGGGCCTTCTCCATTTCCGCTCGGGCCTTCTTCTTTAAGCTTCAGGTAGGCCTCCAAGTAGCTCCTGATGTAGCTCTCCGGGGGTTGGGTCGGTCTAAGTGTCATGCCTCGGGGCCAAGGACTCCAATTCTTTTCATGGCTCGGCTCAGGGTCAATCCTTGGAAGCTCTCCTCTCCAGGCCAAGTATTCTTGGGCTCTCTTCCTTCTATACTCCAGAAATGCTTCCAGAGGGTCACTCAAGGGTCCGGCTTCCTCTTTAGGGCTCCTAGAGGTCAGGCTAGGAGCAGGCTGAGGCTTGTCTTCAGTGTTGGGGCTTACATCCTTGGCCAGCAGCATTGCCTGGAATAACATTCCATCTCTTAGAGTCTTTCTACCTGCAAGGGAAGGCCCTAGTCGATTTTTCGTGTCATACCTTGGCTTTAGGGCTTGAAGATAGCCTGCCCTTGGATCTATACGCTTATTGTAAGGACCTACGGTCCTGCCTTGGCCAGGGGATCCTGGTGGGGTGTAGGAGTACCGGTTGGCATCAGGGCAGCATTGTTGGATCATATCATCCCCCTCTTCTTGCCTTGGATTTGGCCCCAAATCCATCTCGGGTTCTCTTCTAACACTCATCACTCTCTTCCAAACTTCAACAATTTTATTGGCCACGGTCGGGGAAGATTCAGCATCATCTTTAGACCTAAGAGTGTCACTTGAGTCAGTAACGGACCAAGGCTCGGCCCTTCATTGCTTTCTCCATCGGTCTCCATAGCTCATTCTCCTGAAAAACTATCAACAATAATGTTAAGGCTTGGGGAGGTATCCGGTGAGAGTTCCTCACTCATTTCCACATCCGGATCCGCATCCGGATCTTCCTCGCTCGGGGCAGCTTTCAAAATTCGTTGGGAGGTGATCTCCCATTGAATCTTGGGTGCACAGGGGACCATTGGTGAAGCGTCGGGTCGGGGCACGGGGGTGCCGGAGGTGCCGGGGGTAGGCCAGGGCACATCGGGCAGGGCGGCGGCGTCGGGCTGTGGGAAGGCGGCGGCGGCGGGCAGTGATGCGTCGGGGTGGCTGGGGTCGTCGGGCGTCAGCTGGTCGGTGGCGTCAGGCATCGTCGCGCCAGGGCAGTCGGGGTCGGGTAGGACCGGGACGAAGCGTCGGGCAGGGACGCACCGGACTCGTCGGACGATGATCCGTCGGGGGCCACGTCGGGTGGTGATGCGCCGGGGGGCGTCGGGCAGCGACAGGTCGGAGCCGGGTGTTGGGGCGGTAGGACTGGTCAGGGCGGGCCAGTCGGCGTCGGGGCCGAGTGATGGGGCATCGGGGCCTGGTCGTGCAGCACCGGGGCTGGGTGCCGGAGCGCCGAGGCTGGTCGGGCAGCGCCAGTCGGGGTCGGGGCCGAGCGCTGGGGCGCCGGGGCCTAGTCGAGCAGCACTGGGGCTGGGTGCTGGGGCGCCGAGGTCGGTCGGGCAGCGCCGGTCGGGGTCGGGCCGAGCGTCGGGGCCTGGTCGGGCAGCATCGGGGCGGGGTGCTGGGGCGCCGAGGCTGGTCGAGTACTGCCAGCCGGGGTCGGGGCCGAGCGCTGGGGTGCCAGGGCTGGTCAGGCTTGGTCGGACAGCGCCGGGGCTGGTCAGGCCTGATCGGGTAGTGCCGGGGCCGGGTGCTAGGGTTTTAGAGATTAACCCTGCAAACTCCTCAAGCCCTTCTGGCTTAACTTGTTCTCCTTCGTTTGATTCTTCTTCTTCTTCCTTTTTCTCTTATCCTTCATCATCTGTCTCGATTTCTCCTTCTCTTACCACCATCGTTCGTTGATTAGGGCAGTCCCTTGAGATATGTCCCCTACCTTGACATTTGAAGCATACAATTCCACTGGGACGTGGGTTAGAGTTTTGAACCTTAGAAGTAGGTGGGGTAGGTGTTACCGGTGGTGCCGAATCCCTAGGGTTAGGGTTTGGCCGTGAGCTGGATCCTCGGGGCTGTTCGGGCTTCCATGGGGCTTGGCTTGCACTCGAGCCTCCTTTCCACGGGGCAATGGCTGATCTTCTCGTGTAGCCCTTCTTTACCTCTTTCTCCACGCGGTTAGCTAGGGCTTTGAGATCCTTGTAGTCAACATAGTTAAGTATGTTGACTTGATGCATGATCTCGGGGTGTAGCCCACCCACAAACCGGGCTATCTTTGCTTCGGGTTCTTCTCTGAGGTAGAGTCTGGCTACCAACATCTCTATCTCCTTGGTATATTGCTCCACGGAAATGGTGCCTTTCTTTAAGGTTCGGAGGGAGGTGTGTAGGTCTCGGATATAGGTTCCAGGAACGAACTTCTGCCTCATTATTCTCTTGAGATCTCTCCACGACTCGATGGGGTCTTTCTCATCTCTTTGAACCTGGCTCTTGAATTGGCTCCACCATAGAGCAGCATAGTCAGTGAATTCAAGAGTGGCGAGGATTACCTTCTTGCGTTCAGAATAGTGATGGCACTCGAGGAAGTCCTCCATACTTCTCTCCCAATCCAAGTACTCGTCGGCATTGTACTTGCCAACAAACTTAGGCACGATCATCAATCTCCTGAGCTAGCCTTCGGGCTCTTCGGTTCAGGCCTTCAGGGCTGTCCTCTCGGCGCTCATCTCGTCCTCTCCCGGCTTGAAGCCTGGCTAGGGTTTCTTGGACGGCGGCTAGGGTAGCTCCAAGAGTCTGGAGGTGGCCTTCCATGTTGGCTAATCTCTCGTCTGCCATGGTTAGTACTAGCCAACGGAAGCAAATTTTCTATCCCCTCTTCTTAGAAATAGACTTACAACGAAAGGAAAATAACTTGGCAAGGGTGGCCTTGCTTTCTTTTCTTTTTCTTAACCTCGATTAGGGTTTTGTTTGATGGTATGATGGCCACCAATTTTCTCTTACCTTACAACTCGAAACTGAAAACAAGAACTGAAATAGAAGGGAATTTTTGAAGTTCTTTTCTAAAAAGCAGTAAAGGATATGGATCCAGGGTAACCTGGAGACTGGGATAGATTGTGGTCCTTGAGTTTGAACCGTGCTCTGATACCAACTGATGTGAACTGCTGCAACCGTGGGCAGACAACCCTTAAACACCGCAAGTTGATGATCGTGCAACGAGGTAGAAACCGTCGGGAACCGACTGGGGAGGACTTTAACCCGCTAGCTATAAAGAGCTAGGAACCAGAAGTATAAAGTCAATGACGCCACTTCAGAATATGGATGCTTCTGATGATAAGTCGATCCTTTAGTATTGCAATATGCGAATACAATAAGGGTTTCAAGAACAAAGTTCTATAAAGGGGTTGTTTATTTCAAAAGGTTGGTGAGTTCAAAGGGTGGCCGGCGGCCTCCTTATATAGGTGAGGGAACAAGCTCTCCTCCCTAATAACTACTTCCTAAATAAGAATAAAATAAAAGAGTCCTACTCCTAGAAAGAATCCTAAAACCCCTAAATAATCCGACTAAAAGGAAAAAAAATATAAAATAATAATTGAAGTCTTTAAAGTAGAATAAAAGACCTAAAATAGGTCAAAAACCCTAATCTGGCCGGATTCGGCTGCTCGGGCCGGTTGGCTATGGTGGCGGCCCGGTGGGTTTGTCCGGGTGGGCGTCGGGCCTGATACGGGTGGCGGTCGCGGGGCCTGGTGTGCCAGGCTGGTCCAGGGGCAAGGGTCTTGCCCAAGAGGCCCGGTCTTCGTGGCCGGCTTCATGGAATTCCTCGGATCGGCCCGACTGCCGGTCTAGAGCTCGAGGCTGGCCTTTTCTAGGGCCTTCTCCATTTCCGCTCGGGCCTTCTTCTTTAAGCTTCAGGTAGGCCTCCAAGTAGCTCCTGATGTAGCTCTCCGGGGGTTGGGTCGGTCTAAGTGTCATGCCTCGGGGCCAAGGACTCCAATTCTTCTCATGGCTCGGCTCAAGGTCAATCCTTGGAAGCTCTCCTCTCCAGGCCAAGTATTCTTGGGCTCTCTTCCTTCTGTACTCCAGAAATGCTTCCAGAGGGTCACTCAAGGGGCCGACTTGCTCTTCAGAGCTCCTGGAGGTCAGGCTAGGAGCAGGCTGAGGCTTGTCTTCAGTGTTAGGGCTTACATCCTCGGCCAGCAGCATTGCCTGGAATAGCATTCCATCTATTGGAGTCTTTCTACCTGCAAGGGAAGGCCTTAATCGATATTTCTTGTCATACCTTGGCTTTAGGGCTTGAAGATGGCCTGCCCTTGGATCTATACGCTTCTTGTGAGGACCTAGGGTCCTGCCTTGGTCAGGGGATCCTGGTGGGGTGTAGGAGTACCGGTTGGCATTAGGGCAGCATTGTTGGATCGTATCAGTTTGGAACCGGTCCTTTACATTAGTTTAGCGCATAGTTAAACCCAATGGGTTCACTCAGTTTCATTAGGAAACTTATCCCCTCTTAGTCTCTCTTGTTAGTTAGAAGTAAGTTGGTGAGCCGAACTTGGAGCAGCAATTGTGGCGGTTGGAGCTTGGCTATAAAAGACGGCTAAAGGACGGTGACTGAGGACTTAGAGAACGGTTTTGTATATTATTCAGTTGATGTTTTGGGGATTTTGGAATCATATATTTCGAGTAATGAATTTAAGAAATGAAATTGTATTTGGTTTGGGTTTTGAATTATGGAAGCTTCCGTTTTCTTTTGTTTATGCAGTTATTGAGTTAAATAATATTTTATTGGTTTCTTTACGTCTTGGAGTCAAACCGTAAACCTGGTTCCTAGTCTAACCACGGGTTGAACCTGGGAGATTTGGGACGGGTGTTACAAGAGCCACATCTACTTGACTCAGAGGACTCCTTGAGTGGCATCGCCATCTTGGTGACGATGGAGCTCAATTGGCCCCCCACCATTTTACCTTTTCCTTCATCAAGCTTGTGATTACAAGGGTACGAAGCCATTTCAAGGTAACAATTGGTACTCAAGCATTTCTCATTGGTCATTCTACCATTCAATTATGTTGTTAGTTGGCCCTCAATTTTCATCATGGAAGAAGCTAATGGACTTTATTGATGTGCTCAGTTGGATAGCATAACACAAGTATAGTAGAGGTTAAGACGTTAACCAAGCGCTTCTCGGGAGGCAACCCAAGTGTTTTCCCTTTCTTTTCTGCTTGTTTTGATTGCATGTTTGGGTGTTTGTGTTTTGCTTTTAGTTCCTTGAGTTAGTGTGGTGTCATTTGTGGTCTCATAGGTGTCGAAATTCTGTGTTTTGATGTATGTTTTGGGTCATTTTGGCCTTGTCTTGGTCGTCTTTCGAAGTGATTTTTTGGTGTTTTCATGATGAAGAGGTGCACATCGTGCACACATGCACGCCGTGCACCCCCAGCACAGCTGTTGCACGAGTAAAACAGTGGTGTGCCAACAATTTTTAAAAAATCATGGTGCACGTCGTGCACCTTGTTATTTCTTTTTTTTTTTTACCACCCCGCAGCTGCCAGACCTTCCTTGTACCACTGCCCAGATTTCTCCTAGTGTTTGCTCAGCCTTCCCATTCCCCAGCACTAACACAGCCACCGCCCAGAACCCATTCCCAGCCTCGCACACGCATAGCCCCAACATCACCAACACCAATTCCCAGTGCCCGACCAGTACCCAGCGTCCAACCCTCGACTCCCAGCACTGATTTCACTACCCAACCTTCACCCATAATCCACCCAGCTACCACCTAGTACCCAACTCATGGCATTTTGCGTCTACCGCTCTACACTACCCCAAATCCCAGATTCCAACGCTCGACACACGCTCAACAACACCAGCCAACTCCCAGCGTCCATATCCATCTCCATCTCTAGCTTTCCAATCTGACGCCTAAATCCCAACCACCTCCCAGCCTTCACCCAGCACCAGTCGGTCACCAGCTCCCAACCTATAGTGCCCGACGCTATGCCCTCACCCTCTTAAATACAAACACTCAACTCTCAGTTCCAAGCATCTAGTATCTAGTTTCTAGGTTCCGTCGACCAGCCCCCATTTTTTGTCCTAAAGAAGCCAGGAGGAAAGCTTCAAGGAAAAGGCCACCACACACGTGGAGAGGATGATCACCGAATTTAAGGACCGGAAGCCGAGTGCCGGAAATGATCGCGTCAAGTGTTACGCCAAATAATGTTGAAGGCTGTACGTGACTGATGCCGGATCGAGGGCAAAGACTATTGAAGCTAGTACCGCTACACGCCAGACCAAGTGGTGACGCTCGATTTGATGTGATTATCAGCCTCATTTAAGCAACATTTCTTAGCTTAAGACATGGTTTTTAGGGTAGAATAGCGAATATTCACTCCACTACCCTATTTCCTACCGATTTGGTTACTTTGGCCCTTTTTGGGTCTATTTGATGGTTTTCTAGTGTTTTTGCAAGAGCGCGGGTTTTTGCCATCAAATATGTAACCACAGACGTGTTCAAGACATCAAGGAGTGAATCAGAATTGAACCAGAAATCAAACTAGAGTCAGAACCGAAGATCCAACTGCCCAGCACAATGTTTTCGCCAAAAATACTACATAGTTTTTGGCGAAAATACCTTCAGAAACCCACGGTTGATCGTGAAGAATTTTTCGGTGAAAAGTCAAAGTCTTCACCAAAAACTATTGAAGAGATACACAAAGGGGATTTTAATTGAAGTTTTCGGCGAAAACTCTTTCCTTTTTCGCGGATGGGTTGGAAACCCTAATTCTACCTATTTAAAGAAGCAGCTGCAGCCAAGGGTAGGGGGAATCATTCATTCAACAATTATACATAATCAATTACACTTTTAGAGTCGCCAGACTCTAGGGTCGATAGATAGAGTTTAGAGAGTTCGAAGATCAATGGAGAGATCGTGACGCCATCCTTCCACCTCGAAGAGCTGGGAGCTTAAAGTTGAAGATCCAGGAGATCGAAGCTTCGCCGGAGTCGTCAGAATTAGGTTTTTCAGTTCTTATCTGTTCTTCCTCTGTATGATGATTTCCTTTGTTGCCTTTGATTCTTTTGTTATCGTTATGAGTAGCTGAACTTGTAGAGCTTAAATTAGATGAACCCTAAGTGACCCAGGGCTTTAAAGCGGTCACGAATTGGCGGTAATTAGATTCGAAATTCAATCAGTTTCTCTTTGCATGGTTGTTTTGTTCTTCATTGTTTATGTTTCTCTTCTGGTTGGTCACCTAAATTAGGTTTATGCAAGCTAGGGTTAGTCGCCAGACATCTTCCCTGCTTTGGCGCATAAACTTGTCTTTCTTGATCACCTAGTTTAGATTCTTGTTAAGATAAGGATAGAGCGAACGTTCGCCTTACTTTAGAACAGCAATTTAACCAATTAACCGATTCATTGCAGTGTGCCTTTTTTAGGAACCAGTTAGGGTTAATACGCTTCAAGAGTAACTCATGAATCACTAGTAATTGCACCAGCTAGTTTTGTCGTCGCAAGAAGCGACCGTACTCGGGCGGCTAATTAATCTTGGTAGTTAGATCGGATAGAGCGAACATTCGCTAGTCTTAAACCTAAGGGTCAGGATTTATTGTGGTGTATAGAAACCGATTGAATGAGAATTGAAAACTGCTGGTCTTGTGATCGCCAGTGATCTAAGGGGGATTCGAAATCTAAGTTTGTCTATCTTCTCGTTAGTCAACCTTTTAAACTTTCTGTCTTTTATTTCCTTGTTTGTTAGATTAGAAGTCGTGGAACTCACACCACGCACAACGTGTTTAAACCTGAGTAATTTGCCAACATATTTGAGTAGACAAGAAGAAGAGACCTCGAGTATAATACGATCTAGTCTACCTTGGTAGATTAGTTATTTGATACCGCTAAAACTGCAGTCATCAAATTGGTGGCGTTGCCGGGGACTCTTCTAATTGTTTGAAAGAAGAGTTGGCATTTTATTCTTCTACCTTTCCGCCTTACCATTTATTTTTCCTCCATATTTCCGTGATTTACCTGGGTAGTGCTCTTGAGTTTTGAGATGCAGGATTACAGGTGGAATGACCAGTTCCAAGAGATGCTACATCAACATCAACAACTAACGGCGAGATTTGACTCCCTCTTTGATAAGATCTCTTCAATACTACAAACTTCTAATGCAGTGGACTTTGAGCTCGAGCAACCAAACCAATTAATTGAAGAAGATGCTCAAGAACTGTTCGAAGAAGAACCAGAAGCTACACACCACCAACAAATTCACCAAGAGATGTATATACCGGCTCATCAGCATCGACAATAGACAGCAAGAGTAGATACACCTTGGATGATCTCATTTTGAAGCTACAAGCTCGTAACGCGGTGGATGTCAAGCTCGAGCAACCAAATACACTAATGGAAGAAGATGCTCAAGAGTCGTACGAAGATGAACATGACAATCTCATCTATGACTATTGCGAGCTAGAAGCATCTGATGAAGAATCCCTAGCAGAAGTTATTGATGAAGACAAAGAGCCGATCCATCCTAAAGTTGAAGACGAAGAGGAGCACATAGAGATTGAGGAGATATCCTCACCTACCTTTCCGCTGAGCCAACCTGTAGATCAAGCCAGAGACGAGCACGTGGAAAGCAACAAGGTCATGGATTTAGAAGTTTACATACTCGATCCTGAGAGACCTCTGGATGATCATCAGGTACAGAAGATGTAGCTTATTGACCATGCCACGCCGTACTACCTCTTTCCTCCTCCAGTAGGAGAATTCGAGAAGAACTAGTCATCCAACCAGAACCGCGATCTACTGGAGCACTACCGGCTGCATCACCCTTCTGGAGTGCTACATGGCACTCAACCGCTGGCCTTGAAGAAGACGATTAACTTCAAGGAACTTTTAAGTTGGGGTCCCTAACAGGTACCGTCCGGCTCAAGGACTTTAAAAGAGAGCGTTTCATGGGAGGCAACTCATGGCTGGAGTCCGTTTTCAATTATTGAGTCAGTCTTTTCGTCGTTCAAGTCGATATTCGGGGAGCCAAAGTGTCAGTTTTTCTTTTAATTTTCGTCAGTTTTAATCTGTGTCTGTCAGGTCAAAAGTTTTCGCCGAAAACTTTTAAGGTTTTCGGCGAAAAGTTTAGTCAAGCCTTCTGTTAGTGAGTTTTCAAAGTAGTTTTCGCCGAAAACTTCTAATGTTTTCGGTGAGAACTATAAGGGAGTCAGAAAATTTTCGAAAACTTTTCAAAAAACAGAGTCGCAAATACTTTTCAAAATTTCCATTAACCTTCTTCGTTTCAACTTTTATTCTGTGTGGATCCGGGACACTTGTCCCAGTATCCTTTTGATCAGTTTGTTGTTTTTGTTTTGTAAGAACTTGAGTAGCTACTCTGCTCTACTTCAGACGCTTCGTGTTCATCCCCTACACCGACCATCACCTTCCAGGTTTTTAGTATCTCTCTTCTCTAGTTTAAACCTGTGAGGACACATAACCGTTTAAGTGTGGGGTAGGATTCTAGGATTATGCCTCATCTTGCTTGATTTTCTGTGATTTTATGGTTCATTTTTGAAATTTCTCTAGCATAGAATTGCTTAGTTCTTGACTTTTGATGTTAAATTGACTTCAATTTTTCACTAGACTGTTCCACTTAGAACCTGTAACCAACATGTTGGCACTGATATTAAATGAGTCTAGGTCAGAACAGATCATAAAAACTCTTGTATTTGAAACTTAAATTAACTAAATTGTTTTGATTGTTAATCACAAAGCTCGATAACACCGTTCTAAGATGATAAATGCTAGCTTCTCCCATGTTTGTCACTCCATATTTGTTCACCTGTGATTGTGGCTTGAGATTAGATGGAAATCCAATTCAAAATCTAGTGTAAAAAGTTATAACTAGTTAGGATTAAGTGGCTAAATGGTTAAATCAAGTAATTAAGTTATGCAAATCAATGCTATGTTCTTAAAGTGCTGAAAATCAAAGCTAGGCAAGCCTGACACCTAAGTGAAGTGTTCGGGTTGAGCACTAGCATAGGCACAAATACTGCGAGCTAGGCAGGTCCAACACCTAAGTGAAGTGTTTGGTATCGAGCACTAGTATGCAGTAAATAAATTAAATGAAAGTAGTTGAAAATTGAAAAAATTGTTGTTTAAATCGGTCCTAGCTAGAACATGTAACGTACAGATCTATAGGCGGATGCAGTCGAGTCGATAGCCACGTCACTTTTCCTACCTCCACATCCACATCATGGCTAGAGCTTAAAGTCTTTTTGATTTGAATTGGTGTTATCGTAGTCGGTTAACTATGATTAATTGTTTTGCCAAGAAACGAGCTTTGTTAAAACTACTACTTGAAGTGTGCAGAAATTAGTGAGATCAAAAACTTGTTTGGTTGATGTTCTTGCATGTGTAGGTCACTTTTCTACGTGGAACAGTCTAACCCAAATCTTTAGAATTGAATTTCAGTTTAATCTCGTGTCATTTGTGAATTTGAGTGTGTTCTAGTTTAGTTTGCTTGAGGACAAGCAAAAGCTTAAGTGTGGGGTATTTGATGACACTCGATTTGACGTGATTATCAGCCTCATTTAAGCAACATTTCTTGGCTTAAGACATGGTTTTTTAGGGTAGAATAGCAAATATTCACTCAACTACCCTATTTCCTACCAATTTGGTTACTTTGGCCCTTTTGGGTCAATTTGATGGTTTTCTAGTTTTTTGCAAGAGCACAGGTTTTTGCCGTCAAATACGTAACCACGGACGTATTCAAGACCTCAAGGAGTGAACCGGAATCGAACCAGAAATCAAACCGGAGTCAGAACCGAAGATCCAACTGCCCAGCACAATGTTTTCACCGAAAATACTACATAGTTTTCGGCGAAAATACCTTCAGAAACCCACGGTTGATCGTGAAGAAGTTTTCGGCGAAAAGTTAAAGTCTTCACCGAAAACTATTGAAGAGATACACAAAGGGGATTTTAACTGAAGTTTTTGTAGAAAACTCTTTTCTTTTCCGCGGATGGGTTGGAAACCCTAATTCTACCTATTTAAAGAAGCAGCTGCAGCCAAGGGAAGGGGGAATCATTCATTCGACAATTATACACAATCAATTAGACTTTTAGAGTCGCCAGACTCTAGGGTCGATAGATAGAGTTTAGAGAGTTCGAAGATCTGTGGAGAGATCGTGACGCCATCCTTCCACCTCGAAGAGCTCGGAGCTTAAAGTTGAAGATCTAGGAGATCGAAGCTTCGCCGGAGTCGTCAGAATTAGGTTTTTCAGTTCTTATCTGTTCTTCCTCTGTATGATGATTTCCTTTGTTGCATTTGATTCTTTTGTTATCATTATGAGTAGCTGAACTTGTAGAGCTTAGATTAGATGAACCCTAAGTGACACAAGGCTTTAAAGCGGTCACTGATTGGCGGTAATTAGATTCAAAATTCAATCAGTTTCTCTTTGCATGGTTGTTTTGTTCTTCATTGCTTATGTTTCTCTTCTGGTTTGTCACCTAGATTAGGTTTATGCAAGCTAGGGTTAGTCGCCAGACAGCTTCCTTACTTTGGCGCATAAACTTGTCTTTCTTGATCACCTAGTTTAGATTCTTGTTCAGATAAGGATAGAGCGAAACGTTCGCCTTACTTTAAAACATCAATTCAACCAATTAACCTACTCATTGGAGTGTGCCTTTCGTAGGAACCAGTTAGGGTTAATCCGCTTCAAGAATAACTCATGAATCACTAGTAATTGCACCAATTAGTTTTGTCGTCACAAGAAGCGACCGTACTCGGGCGGCTAATTAATCTTGGTAGTTAGATCGGATAGAGCAAATGTTCGCCAGTCTTGAACCTAAGGGTCAAGAGTTATGGTGGTGTATAGAAACCTATTGAATGAGAATTGAAAACGCTGGTCTTGTGATCGCCAATGTCCTGGTGATCTAAGGGGGATTCGAAATTTGAGTTTGTCTATCTTCTCCTTAGTCAACCTTTTAATCTTTGTCTTTTATTTCCTTGTTTGTTAGATTAGAAGTCGTGGAACTCACACCACGCACAACGTGTTTAAACCTGAGTAATTTGCCAACATATTTGAGTAGACAAGAAGAAGAGACCTCGAGTACAATATGATCTAGTCTACCTTGGTAGATTAGTTATTTGATACCGCTAAAACTGCAGTCATCACCAGGAATACATGCCGAGGTCGGACCAGAAATACGCGCCAAACTACATATACCGCTAAACCGTGTTGATAAATGTTGAGTTAGAACTTGAGAATGTGGTTGTACCAAAAACTAAAGTCGTACCAGAGAATGAGGTCATACCGGGGAATGAGGCCGTACCGGAGACTGGAATAGATGCCATGCCGGGTACTGATACATGACGAGGCACTGATGCCGAGCTAGACAGGGACAATCGCCCAAGAGATGCTTAAATGAGGAATAACACTAAGGCTGGAGCGATACATGGTGAAGCCCGTACCACAAATTTGGATAGCGGCCAATACACCGAATCCGTGCCACAGTCAGATTACCACGAATCCATCCGTGAAACAGATAACACCAAAGACCGCGAATCTGCCCCAACGTGGATTCCGTGATGTGTGAGAAATGTTGAGACCGTGCCCGAGAACCTCGGATTCCAAGTCCTTTTTGGAGTAGGAATGTCGAGCGATACACATTCCTTACCGGGCAAGGATTGTTTTTACCTGATTTTGGGTCTTATCCCTTTTTAGAGCTATAATAAAACAAAGAATCAAAGAAGCCTTAGGCCGACCCCTTATCCTATAAATAGGAATCTCTATACCACAGATTAATCAGACTTTTATACCACAGACTAAATAGAATAAAATAGAGAATGAAATTAGAACTTTGTTCTTGTTCCTTCAAGCTTTTGCTCGTTGTTGCATTGCTGAAGGTTGGTTTATCGTGACTCAAGGTTTTCCCCGTTGACTACGTGGTACCATTTGACTCTTGATACTTAGGGTTCCTAGCTCATTATAGCTAGTGAGTCCAAATCCTTTTCATTCGGTTTTAGAGATTGACTCGATTGTTTTGTTATTGAGTATATTGGTATAGGGTCGCCACAAATGGTTGTGGATCAGTTCATATTAGCAGGGGTGCTGGCCAGAGCACTCCTGACACCAATGGAGCAAGCAACACCACTCACAAATCTCTCAGTAAGGAAATCATGATAAGGGGTATCCTTATAAAGCCATACTGAAGGAGAAGCCTTGACGCGGGCTAATGCGACACCAGAGGAGGAGGCCAGGAATCAAAATGCACAGAAGCAAGTCATAGGGTCGGTCAAAGGAGATCAAACTACCACATGAGACGGAGGGTGAGCGCACTTATCATCCTCCTCAGATGAAAACCCTCTAACTACGAGAGAATTGGCGAAATAGGTGATGGTGCTGCAAAAGCAAAACGAGAGCCTAACAACTCTTATCCAGGCGTTTTGTACCAGAGATAGCTGTACTAGCGGGAACTGTCAGAGACCACCCAACAAGATATGGTCAAATATGAAGATATGCTCAGTTTGTTCCTGTCGTGACATCAAGCTAGCGAACGTCGGATGGAGCTGAGACAGCCGTTGGCCAGGGCACTGTTAGTAGAGGCTTTGCCAACAAACTTCTCCCCACCACTCATAGGGGTGTGCACAGGACCAACAACCCCGATGACCACCTGATGACGTTCACCATCGCCATGCAAATGTACCAAATCACTGTTGCGACATACTGCAGGGCATTCCTTGGAACGTTCGGAGGAAGCTCTCTTCAGTGGTATAAATTGCTACAAGAAGGGATCATCAAGACATACGATGACTTTGTCTTCCTCTTCCTGGCAAAGTTCTCCAATCAAAGGGCGATCAAGGATAACTTCTCAATATTTTGGAAGCTCAAACCAGGGAAAGGAGAATCGCTTAGGAGCTACTACGAGAAGTGGTCACGAGCTATGACGTCGGTCTCAGACGTCACACTCCATATGGCGGTCTAGCGCATCATGTCTACAACCAAAAATGAAGAACTCATAAGGTCCATATCGTCAGAAAAACCTAAAACCCACTCGGAATTGGAGAGTAGGATATAGAAGTGCATTGAGGTAGAGGAGAGCCTGGACGCCCTAAGAGAGGATTCACCTGATCACCTAGAAGAGCTGGAACGAAGCGTGGCACACTACTCGAAACCAAAAAAAGACGAGCGCCGAGAAAGAAGAAGACACGAAAAGGGGCCGAGCTACCATCCGTCCAAGTACACCCGTTTGACTGAACCTCGGCGGAAGCTTCCGGCCTTCATGGTGCAGAAAAAATACAACATTCGATGGCCAGAACCTCTAAAGGGAGGACAAAAGAAGAGACACTCCTCCAAGTACTGCGAGCTCCACAGGCAGCCTGGGCATTACACACATGATTATTGGGAACTCAAGATCGAAATTGAAAGGTTGCTATAATAAGGAAAGGTAAGGGAGTACATACTGCAGAAAGGGAGAACGATGACGCTAGAGAATACTCAAAACCCCGAGACCATAAAGAGGGCGAATGTCGAAAGGGTCCTGAGAAAGAATTAGGCGAGAAGAGGGGCAACATGTTCAACTGAATAAGTGCACCCAACGATGACCCACAAGGGAACAGGAGGAAAAGGTACAAAGGAAAAATTGTTACCATTCATGGAGGTGAAGTATACGAGACTCCTAAAATCTAGATGGTAATATTTGCTGGTCAACAAAGCAAGAGCCGCCACCCGAATAGCGTTCATCAAAGCCGACGGACCAACCACGAAAGTGATGATGATACAGGTGGAGATAACAAGCTCAGAGTAGAGAGGGTTCTCATTGACGAAGGAAGCTCGGTGGAGATAATGGCAGAGGACGTCTTTGAGAAGCTCAGACTCGATCTGGCTAAACTCAGGCATACTAATACCACTTTAGCAGGGTTCGTTTTCAACGACGTCCCAATACTAGGCCTCATGGTACCCGACGTAACCATAGGAGACGGGGAACATCAAGAAACGAAGGAATTTAAGTTTCACATCATCAAGAGGTCATCGGTCTACAACATCATTATGGGACGCCAAAGTCTGGCAAGGTTCAAAGCTATCTCTTCCTCCATACATCAAGTCATGAAGTTTCCTGCTACGAGAGGGGTAGGCATCGCCTAGGGAAACCTTGCTCTTGCACGAAAGTTCTATGACGTGGCTCTTAGAAGGAAAGAAGCCTGTTTCACGGTGGACACAAGAGAATTTGAAGTGGAACGACTAGAGTTGGCAGAGGAAGACGAATAGATACCTCTAGCTCCAAGCAACCTTTTGAAGGTCATAAGGCTATCTGCCCACGCCACTCCGGAGTTTAAAATGGTCTGATAGCACTGATCAGAATTTATGCTGAGTTGTTCGCCTGGTCACCCCAGAACATGCCGGACTGGACGCCCAGATCATGGAGCATCACCTAGCGGTAGTGCTAGGGTCAAAGCCTATACAGCAAAAATGACAACGTATTACATGGGCAAGAAAAGGAGCAGTGGAGGTAGAAATCAAGATATTGAAGGAAGCCAGATTCATTAGATAAGTCCAATACCCAGAGTGGTTCGCGAACATCATGTTGGTCAAGAAAGCAAGCGGATAGTGGAGGATGTGCATCGACTTTACTAGCCTCAATGACGATTGACCAAAGGATTCATATCCACTCCCAAGTATAGACTAGCTGGTGGATGCCACGTCAAACCATGAAGCCTTGTCCTTCCTCGACATGTTCTCAGGATATCACCAAATCCCACTGGCCAAAGAAGATCAAAAGAAAACGGCCTTCATGACACCGCTGGGAAATTTTTGTTACACAATCATGCCATTCGAACTGAAGAACGCTGGAGCAACTTATTAGTGGATGGTTGGCAGAGTTTTCTAGGATCAAATTGGACATAACATTGAGGCGTATGTAGATGACCTGCTAGTCAAACGCGGACAAGTGAAAGATCATCTGAAAGACTTGAAGAAAACACTCAAGATGTTGAGACAACACAACCTAAGGCTGCACCCCACCAAGTGTGTATTCGGCGCCTCGTCAGGGAAGTTTCTTGGTTTCAAAATCACATGCCGAGGGATTGAGGCCAATCCAAAGTGAATAGAAGCGATCCTACGAACTTGTCCTCTTAGAATAGTGAAAGAGGTGAAGCTTTTCATAGGATAAGTCGTTTCATCTCTTCGGCGTTAGAGCAATCCACCCCATTGTTCAAGACACTTAAGATAGCAGTCAAGTTCGCTTGGATTGAGAAAGCATTCGAATATCTCAAGTAGTTCCTGGCCTCACCCCCAGTCCTAGTGGCTCCAAAACCAGCCGATAAGTTGTTCCTCTACATAGCGGTAGCCCCTTCAGCAATCACCGTGGTGCTTGTATACCGAGAAGGAAAAGAAGAACATCTTGAGTTTTACGTCAGTAAGATGTTGGTGGACGCTGAAGAGAGATATTCGGCCTTAGAGAAAGTGACATACATTGTAATTTGCGCGTCTCGTAAGCTCAGGCCATATTTTCCAGGCGCACATCATCAACGTAGTCACAAGCATCTCGATCAAAACCGCCCTAAGGTTCATGAGCATCGTAGGGCGTATGACGAAGTGGGTCGTCGAACTAAGCGAATACGATGTCCGCTTCCAGCCTCGCACAATAATAAAGACGCAAGTTTTAGCAAACTTTGTGGTGGAAAGATGCGTCAGGGAGACAAACGATGCGAACGCCCGGTGGGACCTGTTTGTCAATGGCGCGTCCAGCCAAAATGGGTCAGGATAGTAATAGTCCTTAAAAGTCCATCAGGTGGCCTCCATGAAGTAACCCTCAGGTTCAGTAAACAAAGGACCAATAATGTAGCTGAGTACAGAGCTCTGATCGCTGGCCTACGCCTAGCTAAGCTGAGTGGTGTAATTTAACAGCGGCCACTTAGCCTATGTTAAATTAGACAGTTTAACAGCGGCCACGTCTAATTTAACAGCGACCGTGGCCGCTGTTAAAATAAAACGTTCTGATTGCTTGAAACCGCTAGACGCCGATAACCCTAAATCTAATTTCATCCATTCATTTAATCATGGTCAATCTCAGCCATCGATTTACTAAAAAACCCTAATCAGCTCCAATCTTATTTCGGAGCCGCCGCCGCTGGAGTTCGAAAACTTTCCTCACCGATCGTCTGTCCTCTTCTTCTTCGTCCACGATCCTCTTCTTCTTCTTCTTTATTCGCTGATTCTTCCTTGCTAATTCTTCTTCTTCTTTTCTTCTTCTTCTTCTTCTTCTTCTTCTTTACTGATTCTTTTTCTTCTTCTTCTTCTTTGTTGATTCTTCTTCTTCTTATTTGTCTTCTTCTTCTTCTTCTTCCTCTTCTTCTTCTTCTTTGCTAACAGCGGCCGAACTTTGAGAATCGAAGGGGTTCCTCCCCCATAGCCATCACCGTCACTGGTTACTTCCGAAGGAGAAAGAAGAATCACCGGAGCTCACCGGAACAAAAGGAAGAGGAAGAAGAAGTAGTGATGGACGGAGGGGGAAGAAGAAGCAGCGACAAAAGGAGGAGGAGCTCGCCGCGTTCCGGAGTTCCTGGGACTAGGGGTTCTGGACTATCGTCGGAGTTCCAGCTCAATAGTCGAAGCTCCGGCTATTACTTTAATCGACGGAGTATTTTAACAGCGGGTATAGGCCGCTGTTAAATAAATCAATTTAATCGCGGCCTACTTAACGATGGCATTCGCGCTGTTAAATAATTTTAGCATTGGTCATTTTAACAGCGGCCTCCGGCTGCTGTTAAACGTTGTTTCTGCCGCTGTTAAATGCAGCATTTTTTGTAGTGATGGTAAACCAAATGAAGGGAACTTTTGAAGTACGAGAGGAGTCATTAATGGCATACAAAGATGAGGCAAAGCTGTTGGTCAATGAGTTAGAAGAGGTAGAAATCAATCATGGACCTAGAGACTGTTCACACGGACGCCTTCTCTAAACTGGTGATGACACTAGATTTATCATGATTATCAGCCCCGTTTATGCGACATTTTATTGCTTGTAACATGACTTTTGGGGTAGTTTAGTGAGTTTTCATTCATTAATGGTATTTCATACTGAATTGGTTACTTTGGCAAGTTTCGGGTCTATTTGATGTGTTTTCTAGTGTCTCGTAGAGTACATAAGTTTTTGCCATCAAGTATGTAGCTATGGGACGTGTTTGGGATGCAATGGAGCATCTAGAAGTGACCCAAAATCAATCCAGAAATCAAACCGATCAAGGAAATAAATCATGCTGCCCATCACATGAGTTCTCAGTGAGAGTATCTAATAATCTCGTCGAGAATATTAGCAAGAAGTCATCAAAAAGTCTCGTCAAGATTTTATAGCTGATTGCAAAGAAGTTCTCGGTGAGAACTTCAAAGTTCTCGCCGAGAATGTCTTCAAAAATCAATGCAAAACTCTTGTCGGCAATTGGAATTACTTTACACTGAATAATTCAGCGGAACTTTACAATATCTCTTCGAAAACTCTTTCCTTTTCCAGCTGTGAGTTGGAAAGATCCCTATTTCAGCAGCCGCTACCCAAATCAGAATTCATATACCTCAAAATACGAAATTCTAGACTTTAGAGCTGATAAGAGAGTTTAGAGCGTATCTTGGAGTTCTAGTAGAGATCCTGACACCATCTTTCCACCTCGGAGTGCTCGGAACTAGCTAAAGATTTCTCGAGTTCAAAGCTTCACCGGATTTCGTCAAAATTAGGTTTTACAGTTGTTCTCTGTTCTTCCTTGTTAAGATGAACTCCTATGTTGTTTTCGATTCTCTTGATTTAGACATGAGTAGCTAAACTTGTTAAGCATAGATTAGATGAACTCTAAGTGACCTGGGGCTTAAAAGCGGACACGGATCAACGATAATTAGATTTTAATTCAGACAATTTCTCTTGCATAATTGATTTGTTCTTCGTGTTGTGTTTCTTTTTTAGCTTGATCACCTACATTAGATTCTTGTTCAAATAAGGATAGTTGGCGAACTCCCTCCTTGTTTTAGAAGATCAAATCAATCAATTAACCTATTCAATGGAGTGTACCTTTCGTAGGAACC
Source organism: Linum lewisii (assembly GCA_034768395.1). Taxonomy (NCBI): domain Eukaryota; kingdom Viridiplantae; phylum Streptophyta; class Magnoliopsida; order Malpighiales; family Linaceae; genus Linum; species Linum lewisii. Next base: position 23,214,290 of record CM068303.1, on the reverse strand, counting down.
ATTTATGGTTAATCCGCTTCTAGAGTAACTCACTAAAATCAATCAATTGCACTAGTTAGTTATTTTTTGCAGAAGTGAACGCACGGACTGTTAATTAATCGTGGTAGTTAGATCCTGATGTGACTTTATTTCATATGTGTTTATCTTACGTTCTACACTTGTTTTCCCCGTGATTTGGTCCCTCTCTATCCTAGTTTGCATGCCTTTCGAGTCTTTTTGCACAAGTTGAGTCATTGTTGCCTGGGGGTAACTTGTGGCCCTATTTGACGTGCTTTGTAGTCTCTTTTTTGTACATTTCAGGCCAGGACGTTGTAGTAGAGATGACAAGGTGTCCATAGGATCAAACGGGAGCCAAATCAGAGCTTGGATGAGGGAGAAACGAGCGAAGCAAAATTGCGGTTTGTGTAGATTTTAGGGTACACGACGTGTAGTCATACACAACGTGTAGTCATACATGGCGTGTAGTCATACACGGCATACATGGCGTGTAGTAATACACAGCGTGTATTCATACATGGCGTTTAGTCATACAGGACGTGTAGTCATACACGACGTGTATGCCCTGCAGAATCCTATTTAAAGACGATTTTTGGGATTCAAATTGATTCTTGACACATCCCTTTGATTCCAATTCAAATAGCCACGACCCCATAAACCCTAGGACACATTTCTGGAGCCAAGTGGAGCTAATTGGAGCAATTGGAGCTTGGATTGAAGTCAACAAACCTTGGGAGAGGTGCTTACGAGTGGAGAATTGAAGATCATCTCAAGGATTCATTCCATGGTGTTCTTAGTGATCAATCTTCCTTCTCTTCTCTTTTCTTTACTTCCTTGGCCATGTGTGGCTAAGTCCCTAGGTTCATCTTGGTTGGGTAGATTAGTTGTGCCATGATAGAGACATGATAGTATACATTGGCCATGATTGATCTTGGTTGTATGAGGACGATTTCTAGACTTGTCCTTAATGCCATTTTATGCCATGTTTGCTTGATTTGGTCTATTCAATGTGATTTGATGCATGAGAGTGCTAGGATTGCATGGATTGTAGGTCTAGGAATTGAAGTGAGTGTGTTCTAAGAGATTAGATCATCTTATTTCAACCATAGTTGCATGATTTCTCTCTTAGACATTTTATCGAACACTTGGTGTGCACTTGGTTTTTCATTCAATTGAGCTTTAATAGGTCTTTTGGTGATTCTCTTAGTGTTAAGACATTTATATGAGAGTGTTGTGCCTACCCTTGTGGTCATAGAGTTCTAGGAGAGGGTTTTGTGACTTAGCATTTCATCAAACACTTAGAATGCATCATTAGTCACTTAGCTTGAGAGCGAGAGCCTAAGTTGAGTGGTGATAGGGTAGGGATTTGGTGCTACAAGAGTGCATTGAGTATATAGAAGTGAATTGCATGGTCATCTGATTGCAAACTCACCCTTGATTGGCTTGTTTGTTCAATTGGTCCTCTTGAGCATGATGAATTTATCCTTGCAAGTGAACCTCCTTTGTCTTTGATTTGAACCACTTTGCTCTCTTGTTTGAATCTTTATCTTGTTTGATTCCGTTTTCTTATGCTTTTGAATCGTGTAACACCCCAATTTTATGAAACGTAAAACTACAACGTGTCCCGGGACAGACGATGACTCAAAGGTTGAAAAATACAACTTTGACCAACTACTTTCAAACCAATCATAAAACTAGGGTATTAACCGTCAAATCATTTAAAGCGGAATTGGGCCCAAAGACTTGAGTGCAATCCTCCAAGCCGCCAATACACCGTCTCATGATCCACTGCTCCGGCCCGCCTTAAGAAACTCAGGTGGTCCGTTGTGTAACACCCGTCCCGAATCGACACGAATTTACAAGTGGTCGAACCGATATGAGTGCTACTCGAAGAACCAACATTTAAAATAACAAGTAAAAAGGCAGCGGAAACCGAAACAACCCTTAATAAAAGTTCAAAATCAACGAAGGCCTTCATTAAAAAAATCCAAAATACAATCTAAAATACCAAAATCCAATAACCGATAAAAAAAGATCCAAAATCCGATCCACAACCAATTACAAAATCTCCCAACCCAAAATGTCAACTGAAACATAAAACCAAAATAGACGGTCAACTCCAAAGTAGTTCACTAATCTTCACCTCAAAGCACCAACCTGCAACTCCACTGAATTCAACCGAACAGTTCCTTACTTCAACTCACTCTCACCAACCACGAGCACCTGAAAGGGAACTGGAGGGGGATCAATTTCCTATTGAAATTGAGTGAACCCACTGGGTTTAACTATGAGCCGAACCTAACCTGAAGAAGCGATCCCAAACTTCTCACGAAACACCAACAATGGACTCAGACTCAACCTTTACCAGTTTTAATTCCCTAAACAGTCTAAGTGATCACATAGGTGCAGTTCCCAATCAACACTTACCATCCTCAATAACATCCATGAATAACAGAGAATCATAAATCATACAGTTCAACATTATAATACAATACCACTCAAGATCATAGTCAGCATTTGCACATACACAACAGTCACACACACATTCACATTTAACACACACATTAATCCCACCTCAATTCACTAAGTGAGCTATTAATCATCCCTAAGCAAATCTAGGTTATCATTCAAGTGCATATCTCTATACTAACCATCCACAATTCATATCATCATCATAATCATCAACCACTCCAACATCTATCCCACAGCTCGTCACATTAACACAACTCAATTCACAGATCAATCCAACACAGATCACAACGCATCACATATCAGTTCACAACCGAGTCCAGCACAACACACACATACACATAACTTTACACTTCTTTTATCTAGGTGAGTTAATTAGGCGCCATAAGGAGTTATTCTTCCGCTACCCCGCCGGCCATCACATCATCCAGACGCATCCATAAAGGATCCTTCCCCGAAGGAGTATACCATCAAATGCATCTATATAGGATCCTTCCACGAAGGAGAACAACAACCGACCTTGGTAACCCAACCAAGGGATTCACCCCAGTGAATTAGACTCAATTCTCAACCAGTATCTCGTGTGGGGTAACGTTGGCTCCTTCCAGTTCTATCAATTAATTCCATTAAACATAACTACATCGATCACACACATCAACAATTCAATTCCATATCACAATTCCACAATTCAGGTTCAACACATAATTCCACAATCCAAGTCCACAAAATAATTCCACATCACCATTCCATGTACCAATTCCATATTCCAATTCCATTCAACCAATTCCACATAGCAATTCCACTTGACAATTCCATCCAACCAATTCTACGTACCCATTTCCATATTACAATTCCACACTAACCATAACCGATAACAATAGGTACAATCACAGAAATTCTGCTCATCTCATCCCATCCTATCTCACATTTCTATATTAAATACATTAGTCATCATCTTTCATCCCAATTCCCCACATCACACATCAATCATCACATTCATCAGCACATTCATCAAACAGTAATCACAAGATAGTTATCCAGTTTTACTCTCAAAGGTTCATGCAAGACCTAATTCATCCTAAGTCCAGTTTCAACTCCTCACTCCCATTTCTAGCCACCTAGTCGACCGTACATTCACACAAGTCAACCACACGTGTGGACAAGTCGATCATACACTTTAACAAGTCAACTCAACACCACAAAATAACAACAATCACAACAACAATTTACCATTCAACTCTCCATTTCTAGCATTCCTAGATTAACCACATAATCTTTCTAGTTCACATATTTCATCAACACGGTTCCTAGCCACAAACCGTCCAATTTCGACAACCTCAACCAACTTCTAAACCACATTCAAGACTCCAACCGTAATATAATGACCACATAACACACTAGCAATCACCATCAAACACGAGCCATCCACTTCACTCAAATCAATCACACAACATAAATCAACCAATTCATGTAATCACACCACCCAATTCCAATACTCAATCCCCTTACTGCTTCTATATCATAAACCAACACCCCAATCACATTATAGACCCCTCATTACACATATCATCCACATCACCCCAAAACAACACATATCATTCAATTCATCCAGACATGCATAACATCAAATCATCCAATCTCACATTCACATTCACATTCCACTACATTCCTCATTTCACCAAGCTCTATTGTCTAGTCCCACTAACTAATTCCATTAGACAATTCCATGTACCATTTCTATTGTCCGCTTACATGCACAAATTCCCTTACCAGTTCTATTAGCCAATTCTAAGTCATCAGTCTACCACCTTAAACACATTAACAACCATCTTCACACACAACATCAATTCTACCTAAAAGGCACGTTGCATAATTCATACATCAACACCTAGCATCATCTCAATCCCAACATCACATAGACCAACACAACCCAAATCATTCAGTAATCCCACATCACACCTAACCACACATCACAAGACATTCAACTCCTCCCACGACACAAACAGTTTAAGGGTAAACGGCTAGCTCAGCGGCCACCCCCACCTGCAAGTACAGGGGAAGCCATGTCATGAGTCGTAGGGTTACCCTCCTGTACGTCCTTCATTGAACGACCCCACATTGGTGGAGCCATCCACCTATTCATCAATTAAGGGCGACCCCACATTGGCAGGACCACCCTCCTGCAACCACAGATTAACAATTCCAAGCAGAAATGCACTTACAACATCATACCCCAACCCTCCTACACTCTTCACTAAATCCAATCCATTAATCATCAAGGTTAATATTTCCCCCATTCATGGCACATAACAAACAGCCCGCTATCATCACACAATTCATCATATCAACAAGCATACAACAACCATCAATCATCACAGATATATAGCAATCAATTGCAGAACAAAATCCCCTTTTACTCTCTTCCAATTCATGCAATCCTATGTTCATCTAGATTGAAATTGCAACTCCTCACACCGACCATACTACCTATCATACGCTAAACCCTCACCTGACAAGAAGACGAGGCTCTAAAACAACTCCTGGAACCCAAACCGCCAATTCTACAACTTCAAACTCGTAGCTCTTCCTCCTGACACTGACAACACCTCGATCCGAAATACCCAAAACCACGACTACCGATCTCTTCCTCTCGATGCCAAAAACGCGTAGCAAGAAACGATCGTCAATCAGACCTCCGTAGCTCTCGGAATTGAGGTTTGAAGTTAGGGGAAGTTTGGTTCGTCAAAGGGGTTTTCGAAGAGAGAGAGGATGAAAAAGCTGAAGAAACTCATAAAAATCCGAATTTTAAACACCCAGTGCATGATACACGACCATGTATTATGATACACGGCCGTGTATCATGATACACGGCGTGTACTACAAGTACACGACCGTGTACCATCAACTACACCCTTAAAGTGTTTTAAACTCAACCCAGCTCAAATTTGAACGTCCCGAACTTCGATGGGACCTCAAGAACACTGTTTCCAATGCCTCAATCACCCGAACTCGAGTTCCAAATCATTCGGTTGGGCGGGGATGTTACAAGTCCCCACAACTTCAAGAGATTTCGTCCCCGAAATCACAACCCAACTCGCTCTAGCAACGCAAGCAACACAGGGATCACATCACCTCCCGAAACTCCCTCTTAACGGCTCTAGCAACACACACCTTCTAAGGGCATTACTCCCACACTATCTCGAACTTCTACCTAACAGACACGCACAACCGAACCTCGACGGCACTACTCACCACAAGAACACAACCAACCACAACTCACACAAGAGCATAACCACAATGCAAGAGCACAAGTCAAGCAAAGCAAGAAAACTACCAACCAACACCTCTAACCAGAACTTCCCACTCCTCAAACACTCCACCAACCCAGCCAAAATCTACAACAGCTCTACTCCTCCAACCAACCTCCTAGTCTACTACCACTTCCACTCCTATACTACTCCGATACCCTCTTCACTACAGGAGGACACGAAAACGTTTCAGTTGACCAATTTCAGAAATCGACATTGCATTTCAAATCACTTTTTCTTTCAAATTCATAACACTTTTCCGTTCAAAACCTCCCACCCACTTCAAAAAAATTTGAAAATCCCTAGAAAGTTGGTCATGTGCCGATGCTCCATCCCTTCTCCCTATGAGGTCAATCACCCTCCAGAAGAAGAGACGAATCACCAACACAACAGCAACTAACCAGGCTCTGATACCATCTGTAACACCCGTCCTGAATCGACCCGAATTTACCTGTGGTCGAACCGATATGAGTGCTACTCGAAGAACCAGCATTTAAAATAACAAGTAAAAAGGCAGCGGAAACTGAAACAACCCTTAATAAAAGTTCAAAATCAACGAAGGCCTTCATTAAATAAAATCTAAAATACAATCTGAAATACCAAAATCCAACAACCGATAAAAAAAAGATCCAAATCCGATCCACAACCAATTACAAAATCTCCCAACCCAAAATGTCAATGAAACATAAAACCGAAATAGACGGTCAACTCCAAAGTAGTTCACTAATCTTCACCTCATAGCTCCAACCTGCAACTCCACTGAATTCAACCGAATACTTCCTTACTTCAACTCACTCTCACCAACCACGAGCACCTGAAAGGGAATTGGAGGGGGATCAATTTCCTATTGAAATTGAGTGAACCCAGTGGGTTTAACTATGCGTCAAACCTAACCTGAAGAAGCGATCCCAAACTTCTCACGAAACACCAACAATGGAATCAGACTCAACCTTTACCAGTTTTAATTCCCTAAACAGTCTAAGTGATCACATAGGTGCAGTTCCCAATCAACACTTACCATCCTCAGTAACATCCATGAATAATAGAGAATCATAAATCATACAATTCAACATTATAATACAATACCACTCAAGATCATAGTCAGCATTTCCACATACACAACAGTCACACACACATTCACATTTAACACACACATTAATCCCACCTCAATTCACTAAGTGAGCTATTAATCATCCCTAAGCAAATCTAGGTTATCATTCAAGTGCATATCTCTATACTAACCATCCACAATTCATATCATCATCATAATCATCAACCACTCCAACATCTATCCCACAGCTCGTCACATTAACACAACTCAATTCACAGATCAATCCAACACAGATCACAACGCATCACATATCAGTTCACAACCAAGTCCAGCACAACACGCACATACATATAACTTTACACTTCTTTTATCTAGGTGAGTTAATTAGGCGCCATAAGGAGTTGTTCCCCCGCTACCCTGCCGACCATCACATCATCCAAACGCATCCATAAAGGATCCTTCTCCGAAGGAGTATACCATCAGACGCATCCATATAGGATCCTTCCACGAAGGAGAACAACAACCGACCTTGGTAACCCAACCAAGGGATTCACCCCAGTGAATCAGACTCAATTCTCAACCAGTATCTCATGTGGGTAACGTTGGATCCTTCCAGTTCTATCAATTAATTCCATTAAACATAACTACATCGATCACACACATCAACAATTCAATTCCATATCACAATTCCACAATTCAGGTTCACCACATAATTCCACAATCCAAGTCCACAACACAATTCCACATCACCATTCCATGTACCAATTCCATGTTCCAATTCCATTCAACCAATTCCACATAGCAATTCCATCCAACCAATTCCACGTGCCCATTTCCATATTACAATTCCAAACTAACCACAACCGATAACAATAGGTACAATCACAGAAATTCTGCTCATCCCATCCCAAACTATCTCACATTTCTATATTAAATACATTAGTCATCATCTTTCATCCCAATTCCCCACATCACACATCAATCATCACATTCAACAGCACATTAATCAAACAGTAATCACAAGACAGTTATCCAGTTTTACTCTCAAAGGTTCATGCAAGACCTAATTCATCCTAAGTCCAGTTTCAACTCCTCACTCCCATTTCTAGCCACCTAGTCAATCGTACATTCACACAAGTCAACCACACGTGTGGACAAGTCGATCATCCACTTAAACAAGTCAACTCAACACCACAAAACAACAACAATCACAACAACAACAATTTACCATTCAACTCTCCATTTCTAGCATTCCTAGATTAACCACATAATCTATCTAGTTCACATATTTCATCAACACTGTTCCTAGCCACAAACCGTCCAATTTCGACATCCTCATTCTTCTCAACCAACTTCTAAACCACATTGAAGACTCCAACCGTAATATAATGACCACATAACACGCTAGCAATCACCATCACTTACGAGCCATCCACTTCACTCAAATCAATCACACAACATAAATCAACCAATTCATGTAATCACACCACCCAATTCCAATACTCATTCCCCTTACTGCTTCTATATCATAAACCAACACCCCAATCACATTATAGACCCCTCATTACACATATCATCCACATCACCCCAAAACAACAAATAACATTCAATTCATCCAGACATGCATAACATCAAATAATCCAATCTCACATTCACATTCACATTCCACTACATTCCTCATTTCACCAAGCTCTATTGTCTAGTCCCACTAACTAATTCCATTAGACAATTCCATGTACCATTTCGATTGTCCACTTACATGTACAAATTCCCTTACCTATTCTATTAGCCAATTCTAAGTCATCAGTCTACCACCTTAATCACATTAACAACCATCTTCACACACAACATCAATTCTACCTAAAAGGCACGTTGCATAATTCATACATCAACACCTAGCATCATCTCAATCCCAACATCACAAACACCAACACAACCCAAATCATTCAGTAATCCCACATCACACCTAACCACACATCACAAGACATTCAACGCCTCCCACGGCACAAACAGTTTAAGGGTAAACGGCTAGCTCACCGGCCACCCCCACCTGCAAGTACAGGGGAAGCCATGTCATGAGTCGTAGGGTTACCCTCCTGTACGTCCTTCATTGAACGACCCCACACTGGTGGAGCCATCCACATGTTCATCAATTGAGGGCGACCCCACATTGGCAGGACCCCCTCCTGCAACCACAGATTAACAATTCCAAGCAGAAATGCACTTACAGCATCATACCCCAACCCTCCTACACTCTTCACTACACCCAATCCATTAATCATCAAGGTTAATCTTTCCCCCATTCATGGCACATAACAAACAGCCCGCTATCATCACACAATTCATCATATCAACAAGCATACAACAACCATAAATCATCACAGATATATAGCAATCAATTGCAGAACAAATTCAACTCCTCACACCAACCATACTACCTATCGTACACTAAACCCTCACCTGACAAGAAGACGAGGCTCTAAAACAACTCCCGGAACCCGAACCGCCAAGCTCTACAACTCCAAACTCGTAGCCCTTCCTCCTGCCACTGATAGCAGCTCGATCCGAAATACCCAGAACCACGACTAGCGATCTCTTCCTCTGGATACCACGAACGCGTAGCAAGAAACGGATCGTCAATCAAACCTTCGTAGCTCTCGGAATCGAGGTTTGAAGTTAGGGGAAGTTTGGTTCGTCAAAGGGGTTTTCGGAGAGAGAGATAGATGAAAAAGCTGAAGAAACTCATAAAAATCCTAATTTTAAACACCAAGTGCATGATACACGGCCATGTATCATGATACACCATGGCCGTGTATCATGATACACGGCATGTACAACAAGTACACGGCCGTGTACCATCAACTGCACCCTTAAAGTGTCTTAAACTCAACCCAGCTCAAATTTGAACGTCCCGAACTTCGATGGGACCTCAAGAACACTGTTTCCAATGCCTCAATCACCCGAACTCGAGTTCCAAATCGTTCGGTTGGGCGGGGATGTTACACGTTGCTTGTCCAGGAAATTCCTGCAAAACTGGTGGGTGGCTCGGGGTCAGTCCGTTATCGTGATTAATCCGTATGAACAGAAATAAACACATTTAATGGAATTAACAACGCAAACCAGTAATTCCATAATCATCCTTCCGTAACAAAGATTACTGTTACCGTTTATCAAATGACCCATCACAAGGAATATTAATCCAACATCCCAATCATGGCCTATATGTGAGACATTAACACACATAATCACAAGTCATTATGACATCCCATGAACTATTCTAATAGTACCACACAACATTGAGATCAACTCGATCAACTTTAATTAAACAATAGGGCGTCCCCTCTTCCTGCCTAGCTAACCTCTACGCCATCATCGATAAGGCTTACTTCTGAGCCTGTAATAGGGACTTCACAAGATTCGCTATTCTTTCCGACTACCATGAATCGATTGGGGCTATCAATACCCAACTCCCATCATTCGGTCGAGGCTAATTCCACCCAACTCTTATCATCCGGTTGGGGCTATCCGTACCCATCTACTGTGAATCGATTGGGGCTAACAATACCCAACTCCCATCACCCGGTAGGAACCCGTATCCATCGATGTTCCCGGCGGAGGACTAGCTAGCGAGGCTTTACTTTCCACCTGTATACACAAGGTGCCAAACATCATCAGATAACATCACGATTTAACCATAGTCGAATTAAACATAATTAGGTATAAAACCGATGGTTCCGGAAAGATAGAACTTTCCGTAGAAACGACACATTGTTGACAAAACTAAGACTTTCCGTCTTAATTTCCAGGTAAGTAGGGGAGTCACTCGGGCTACTTAAGTCCCTATAACCTTAGGCATCATAACTTTATAAACCGGAATTAATGAGGATCCGCGTCGCTCATTACTCTGAACAACCAACAAACAACAGTTAGTCATCCAAATCATCAAGGTATTATAGTACTTACAAGTAATAGATTTATAGTTTATATGGATTTAACAATCCATCACGTCCAATGTAGTTAAAATCGTGATTCCACGTGAAATCGAAAACACGGGTGAAATCGGAATCGTAGTTTTTAGTCGTAAAATCGTAAGATTTTATGAACTACTATCAGAACATTTAAGTCAACAACATATTAAGAATAAGAAGACCATTACCTAAGTTTGAAAAGTCTAGATAAGAAAAAAGAGAGAATTTCGGCTCTTAAGCAGTCATTCGAGGAAGTAATAATTAGATTTTAGACACTTTTTAGTAATAACTTCTAACTTAATAAATCAAAATCTAAAAAAAATCAATTTAATTTAATTGTCTTTGTTCTGACTTATATGTAGTTGTACAAACTAGTAATTTCCCATAGAAAGTGAAATCGTAAAATACAAGAAAAATCATTGATTTTATATGATTCTAAGATTTTGATCAAGATTTTACTAGATTTTACGACCCATAGATTTTTCGTGGAATCAAGATCGCTAGAGACCAGTGAAATCGTAAAACCGTAAGATTTTAAGATTAAAATCGGGATTTTGACTACATTGATCACGTCATCCATTGGTTTAACTAACCACCAAAGCAATCGAAGCCACATCGTTTCACATGTGATCTTATTCCGAGTTAAATCTAACCCTCGGAAGATAGCTGATTGAATAGGAGTTATGGGTGATATATAAGTCCTTGTAATAATATCATAACAATTATTACGTCATACTAAGGAACTAATATTCCCTAAGGAGTATAACACTTATCCAATAATCCAACACTTCTATTCATCCGATAAATCCAATGTTCCATGTTAAGGTGATTACCGAAGCTCATTTCCAAAATAAATGGGAATGAGAATACTTAATTAAACAATTTTAGTTAATGGAATGTAAATTAACTAATAAAAATATTAGGAATTTACTCCCTTGAACCAACCCACCTATCGAGTCGGTTGACTTGGAAATCGGTTCCATAGCTTGAATCGGATGGAAATAAGGAGTTAACGAACCGTCGTAACTCCCGGGCCAAATTGTACTAACTGGAAAGTTAGTTGGGCCAAATCTGTCACCATTTAGAGTTTAGGATTAAACTAAGAGAATAGAATATCTGAGGGCCAAACTGTCAAAGACTAATAGGCTTGGACCACGATAGTAATTAAATTAAATTGGAGGACTGAACTGACATAGAGACTTGGGTGACCAAACTGCAACTATTCCATCTTCTTCTTCAATTTGCAGGAGACAATTCCCTCCTTTTTGGTGAAGCTCCGATGAAGCTCCGGTGAAGCTCAGATTCCCCTAATTCTCGCACGAAACTACCTTTTGAAGGTTGGAAAAGATTTCCATGCTTAAGACGATGTCGGGTTTGTATTTTCCAAGGGTTGGGCATGCTTGGAACGCTCCGCCGCAACTCTCGTCGGAGCTACGACGGTGAGGTTCCGTGACTCAAAGTCGAAGGCTTGTTGGCTTTTATAGCCGACTCAGAAGCCTCTCGATGCCCTCTGGAGTACCCAAAAGTCAAGGTCACGAGAAAGAAAGGAGTGAAAGGCTGTTATTAGTGTGGTCGACGGTAGCTTCGTTTTGGCGATATTCAGGCCAATAATGGAGCTGTAGGGGTCGGAATTCACGTGGTGATGATTTACAATCATCAAAACCCGACAAACATCCATTATATGATGGATTGGGCATGCTTGGAACAGAGAAGCGGCGGCGGCTTCTGCAAATTGGAGAAGGAGATGCTGAGAAGGAGAACCTGGACCGAGATGATTGATATAAGGGATGAGCACGGGTCTCCGGAGCTGGAAGGGAATCTACCAAAGCGAGAGGGAATCTACCAAAACTCTGGCTACAAAACAAAAACAAATGAAAGATAAAAAGGAGACCGGGACAAGTGCCCCGGATCCAGACAGAAAAAAGTTGGATCGAAATTCGAAAAGAATAAATAAAAAAGGAAGACAAGGAAGAGGATACAACCCAATCACTGCTGGTCAGGTGCATCACGAAGTGGGAAATGGAAGAAGTTTGTGACCCGCTGCTGCTATAACACCCTCAGTTTTGAAATAAGGGGATTTACCAAAATACCCTTACAGCAGCGGAAAACCAGAAAAGGACACGAGGGTGCTACGCTTAAATAATAAATATCTAATAAAATGCCCTGGCCAGGGAACTTGAAAATGAAATAAAATAAAACTTATAAAACTCTTTATAAAATATTCAACTTGATAACTAAGCCTTAAACACTTGGGAAAAACTTTAGTGAAAACAAGTCTCGAAGTAAACATTAAAACTTTTGTCTCAAGTCCAAGTCTTACATCACTGAAGACACCACTCCACATACTGAATCAACTCCTCAAGGCTCAAGCTCGAATACAACTTCTAACAACCTGGTGGGTGGCTCGGGGTCAGTCTTTCGTGCTCAAAACAATAATGAACTATGATAGAGATCCCAAGGAATTAGGATCAACCATCATATAACAATAACACAAAGCATTCATCATAGAGTTATCCATAATATAATACACAACCTTACTCGTGGCACCATCCATGACTTAACTCAAGATTGTTCTTATGACATTCACACCTTAACTTTATTAATCACATTATAAGACTCGTAGACTCGTAGACTCATACTCGTCAACGTGGCACCTAACTTATTAGGATTCTTTAAACATTGATAAGTAGAGATTACAACCTTTAAGTCTTAATCATATCATAGAGAGCATTATCAATAAACTCAACATCATCATGACTCGAACTCAACAAGGATGCACCAATCATATAATAGAACAAGCACGTAACATGACTTAATACAATATCACTTATCATAACTCAACATGAACACATATCCTTATCATATCATTGATCATGATCTGAAACTGAAGAGCATATCTCACATAATGTATCATTTCAAGACATCATTCATCATCATAAGACATATAACATGTCATCTCAAGACTTCATTCATCATCTTACTATTCATCTTTTAGGTAGGGGCCCCAACTCAACTAACCAGCCTTACCGCCCCCTGAACTGACACACTGCCCAGAGCACGTTTCTGACCGACAGTGGTAACTGATAAGGACTCTCTGATCCACTGAACTGAGGGGCAAATCTGGCCCAATGGGTCTCTGATGGCCCAATAACATATTGAGGTCTCTAGCGACCATAACTGAAACTGAGGTGGGACGGAGGTCTAGCTAGTGAGCACCAATTATTAATCCACCTATTACTTGACTATGTGAGGTGTGTGACGATCCTAATCATACAACCTTAATCACATGAATAGAAGCATAACATGAACATGTAGATCCATCATAATTAACATGACTAGGACCATAACCAACCATAACTTTAATCACATGAAATAATCATACACATGTAAACAAATCATCATCAACATAGCTTGAGAGACACATTATTAATTCATCTAATAATTGTCTATGTGAAGAATTACTAGCTAGCACTGACATGTCATGTACATAACATTATAACACAACCAATCCACCTATACTCGTCTATGTGAGGCATGACACTCAATCATGGATACAACCTAATAATAACAACATGAACAATTTATTCATACTTAATGATAAAAACATGCTTAATTCATTCATAGAAACATGGCATATAAATAACCATATTACATAACTAAAACATGGAAAATATCAACTAATCATAGATCATGAAATTAAACGTACACAATAAAAGCATAACATAATTAACGACGTAAAGTAACTAGCAACGACAAGATATTACCCCCTTTAACCAACCCACCTTTAAATAAGCGGGAGAACCTCAACGTAGAAGTCTGGTCTATGGAGCTGATCGTCTTTAAGAACCTAAAGACGAGAAATTTGATTAGACTGAGACCAATTATTGATGGAACAGTCCTGGGCGACGGTTTGGCGACTTGGGAAGGACCACTTCACAACTTATTGTGAAGTGAGACAGCGGCTTAACTTGTCGACGATTATCATCAATTAATTTACTAACCCAGGGAAGTAATTTATTAATTTAAAATTCTTTCCATTAATCCCTTGATCAATCTTCTAAAATAAATTATTACTCAATTTAATATTCTAAGTTGGAGACAAGGAGGAAAAGAGAATTTACCACCAAGTTCATTACTAATTTCTAGGTTTCACCCTTATTAGTATTATCCAACTTATTATTGATAAACCCTATTTCCATCGTACTTAAATTATAAAATCATTCAATCCATTTAATCATTTGACTAATCAAACCATAATTTAATTATATATTCATCTCCTAAGTCTAATTATTCTCAAAGAAGTATATTATTATTCATAACCCAATTTCATACTAATTTGAGAGAGAAGGATTCAGTTTATTCCTACCCTCGATTATTACGAACCTTCAATTCCCTAGCTGATATCCTTTTTATTAAACATGAGTTTTAACTATTATTTCAGTATTATTTACTTAATTTTCATAGTAACCAAACTATATAATCTTTGTCTATTAATTAAATTTATAATTTAAGTCACTTGAACCATAACATACTTTCTAAATCAAAGTATCAAATATTTCCAATCCTAACTTAATATTATTATGAAAATATAATTTGTTTATTTTCTAAGAATAAAATGTCACAAGTATTCTAATTATTGAACTCCAATATTGACCTATTAACATAATCGTTAATCGAATAAATATTCATTATTTCACCTAAAAGTCATTTTATTTGATTCTAATTTATTATAACAAATAATCTCTATAATATTCTGATAGAAATTATTCCATTATTAATATTTTACTTAAGCTAGGATTCGATTTAAGCTTTATAAGATCGATGGTTAACGAACTAACTGGATTCGTAGCTATTGGACTAAACTGAACTAACTGAGAAAGTTAGTTGGGTTCGTTTTAACAAAAATCGAAAGTCACAGACCACTAGGGTAACACGGGATGAATGGTTCGGAGCCTAACATATTTTCAGTGACCTTTATTGTAATTGTGGAAACTATGGTAATCTATATGCACTGATTCTATTTTTCTTTAATCCAACCAGAACTGGTCTGACCGAACTGATCAGAACCAGAGCGGTTGGACCATCGTCTTCAACCCACAGCCTTCCCAGAAAATTGGAACCCGCTGGCGGAATCGCAGATTCCGACGAGCCTAAAGAATACTACTCCGGCGAGCACTAAACGTACGTTTAACAAGACAAAGTGAAGGATTACCACGCTAGGGTCGATCCAGATGACTTAGGGGGAAGACGGAGCTCACTTAGAGTTGGAAACGAGGTGGGAGAGTTTGCTGGTAACACCTCGACCGAAGTCCCTCGTCGGAGCATGAAATTGGCAAACATAATTTAGAGTTTAGAGCTTGATTCCTTCGCTAAAAGGGGTTAGAACTAATTACTACGTTTGTTCTTACCCCTCCACGACTAAGAACTGCATTGAAATGGGGTTTCGTCGGAGTTTCAAAGCTCGCCGCCGCCGAACAGAGTAAGGAGTTGTTAGGCCCCAAGGGTTGTAGTTGCGTGCCAACCCAAGGAAAAAGATCGAATATGTATTTAATCACTATTCCTAGGCTCCATGAATCATAACGGCTGGACTAAGAGATCGATTAAACTAGAGTTAATTTCCAAAACCTCCGTAACGGCCGGCGGCGACATTAATGGACAGGGAAAGGGATCCGACGCATAGGTTTAAGGAGGAAGGGGACGATCCAAAACTACGCCGTTGCGTCAAATGGTGGGGCTTCAAACGACACGACGTCGTTTTGATGCAGGGGTGGAGGGCTGGAAACTAAAACAAAAATGCGGGGCTGCAGATGGATTCGAAAAGGACCTCGCGGATGGAGGACGGTCAAAGTCCGCTGGACCACAGCCCAATATTCGAATAACCTTAACTCTTACATGTACTACTCACGAACTTCCCCCCTCCTAAGAACGACATTGTTTTCACGAAATGTTAATTATTAACAGACATTCATCAGAATAATATTTCATGACAACACAATATTCCAAGTCTCTGATAATTTCTTAATACTTAGAAAATTTTACTAAGGGTATTTTTGGGATTTTGCACAATATTCCTATAGCTAGGTTCGGGGTGTAACAGCTGCCACGCCAGCTGTGCCTCATACCTCTCTTCCTGCACACGCATGTGCCTCTGAGTAATAAGCCATCTGGCGTCTTGGGTGGCGTTGTCCTCTACTCGCCACTCCTGGAGTCGATCCAACATCTCGCCAAAGTCTCCTGAAGGCGGTCGGGGATGTGGATGCGGCATCTGGAATGGATCCTGGAGGGGCGCCTGCTGCTGATATGCATACCCCGCAGACGGCTGTGGCGAGGGTATATGGTGGTGAAACTCCTGCTCTGGCTGAGGCTGCTGCTCCTCAGAATCATCTTCTTCCTCCCACTCGACCTCTTGGGGGTGGAGGTAGAATAGCCGCCTCTTGTGGACTGTAGTCCAATTGGAGGTCGTATTCGACTGGCTTGTACTACACAGCACGGGACGTCAAGTCCCCACGACTGGCTGAGGCCGAGGTTAATGATGAGGCGGCCCACGAAGTTACCACCAAGGAGGGAGCGAGGTGTCTTGGTCGTCATAGTCTTCTGGTAGAAGAGGCATGCAAGCACCCATCCTGGATGAAGCGGATAGGCCTCTCGGATGGCACGGAGAAGTAAGAGCTCCTCTTTGCTGATGTGGTGGCGATCCTTCTCTGGATCAAATTGTAACATCCCGTTCCAATCACACCGAAAATATCGATCAATTCGATGTAGTACCGAATTATCAGTAACTATCATAATTATATATGTAGTGTTCAAAGGCATTAAGAAACGAGGGATGAATGTGTTGCTTTCATCTTTGAAGGCTTTTGTTTTAGTGCGAGAAGGTTGTGAAGCATATCTCGCTCATGTCATAGTGGATAAGGAAGTAAGGTTAGAAGATGTAGAAGTTGTGAAAGAATTTTCGGATGTATTTCCTAAGGAATTTCCTGGTCTCCCACCTGAACGGGAAATTGATTTTGACATTGAGCTTGTGCCTGGAACGACACCAATTTCTATTGCACCATATAGAATGGCACCGGTAGAACTGAAGGAACTGAAAGTACAATTGCAAGACTTATTGGATAAAGGTTTTATCCGGCCCAGTATTTCACCTTGGGGTGCACCAGTGTTATTTGTTAAAAAGAAAGATGGCACAATGAGGATGTGTATTGATTACAGGAGGTTGAATAAGGCAACAATCAAGAACCGTTACCCTCTTCCAAGAATTGATGATTTGTTTGATCAATTGCAAGGTGCATCTGTCTTTTCTAAGATTGACTTAAGGTCCAGTTATCACCAATTGAGGGTGGCTGAAGAAGCAATTCCTAAGACAGCGTTCCGAACCAGATATGGGAATTATGAGTATGTGGTAATGCCATTTGGACTCACGAATGCACCTGCAGCATTTATGGCTCTCATGAATAAAGTCTTCCATGAATATCTTGATAAATTTGTCATCGTACTCATTGACGACATTCTCATTTATTCTAAGAGCAAGGAGGAACACAGTGAACACCTTAGAATTGTGTTACAAACCTTAAGGGAGAAGCAACTATATGCCAAGTTCTCAAAGTGTGCTTTTTGGCTGGAAGAAGTCTTATTTTTGGGGCATGTGATATCAGGAAAAGGGATTGAGGTGGACCCTAAGAAGATAGAAGTTGTAGTTAATTGGGTTCCACCAAAGGACGTGTCTAAGTTGAGAAGTTTTCTTGGTATGGCAGGCTATTACAGGAAACTTTTTGAAGGATTCTCAAAGATTGCAGCACCTTTGACCAAGTTGTTAAGAAAGAATACCAAATATGTATGGAATGAGGCATGTCAAACGAGTTTTAATGAACTAAAGGAGAGGTTGACTACTGCACCTGTACTTGCTCTACCTTCTAACTCAGTGCAGTGGTGTATAGTGACACATCATATCAAGGTTTAGGATGTGTGCTAATGTAGGATGGTAAGGTTATAGCTTATGCCTCAAGGCAATTGTGACCCCATGAGATTAATTACCCTACTCACGACTTGGAATTGGCAGCAGTGGTGTTTTCCCTGAAGATATGGAGACATTACTTATATGGTGAAACTTTTAAGATTCTTACTGATCATAAGAGTCTTAAGTACTTAATGGACCAAAAAGAGTTGAACAGTCGACAAAGGAGGTGGATTGAGTTATTGAAGGACTATGATGGCACGATTGATTATCATCCTGGTAAGGCTAATGTGGTGGCTGATGCTTTAAGTAGGAAGGGCAAGAAAAACATGATTGATTTAGTGGATTTGAGAGCAATGAATGTAGAAGTGGAAGTGGATGGTTTATCAGGGTTATTGGCTCGGTTGAACATTCGACCATTACTTCACGATAAGATACGTGAGAAACAAAAGGAGGATGAGAACTTAGCTGGAATTATTTCAGATATTGAACAAGGTAAAGAGAGCCCATTTAAGTTTGTAGATGGCATGCTACGGTACAATGGTCGGGCGTCTGTACCTAATGTCGAAAACTTAAGAAAAGAGATTCTTGATGAAGCTCATTCTTCCGCTTATGCACCCAGGAGCAACTAAAATGTATCATACGATCAAACCTTATTATTGGTGGCCAGGGATGAAGAAGGAAGCAGCTGAGCATGTCTTCAAATGCCTAGTATGCCAAAAGGTTAAGGCAGAACATCGAGCACCCGCAGGAAGGTTACAACCACTACCAATTCCCAAATGGAAATGGGAAAGAATTTCCATGGATTTTGTTTATGGACTTCTACCAGCTAAGGGCAAAGATGCAGTTTGGGTAATAGTAGACCGTTTAACCAAGGCGGCTCACTTTATACCTATTAAATGGAAGCGACAACTTGAAACGTTAGCTGATTTGTACATCAAGGAAATTGTAAGGTTACATGGTGTTCCATTGTCGATAGTTTCTGATCGAGATCCAAGTTTCACATCTCGATTCTGGGAAAGTCTACATGCAGCTTTGGGAACAAAACTTCATTTTACTTCAGCCTACCATCCCGAGTCAGATGGTCAAACGGAAAGAACCATTCTTACATTGGAGGAACTACTTCGATCTTGTGTGACGGATTGGAAGGGATCATGGGCAAATCATTTACCATTGATTGAATTCGCTTATAACAACCAATACCATAGTAGTTTGGGTGTTTCTCCTTACGAAGCACTTTATGGGAGGAAGTGTAGGACACCTTTATGTTGGGATGAGGAAGGTTTGAGACAAATCGAAGGACCAAAAATTGTTCAAATCACGAAGGATAAGGTTAAGATGATAAAGGATCGTTTAAGAGTGGCGCAAGATCGGCAAAAGGTTTATGTTGATACTCATAAGCGTGAGGTGAATTATGATGTGGGTGAGAAGGTATTTCTCAAATTTCTCCTTGGAAAGGTGTAATGAGGTTTGGAAAGAAAGGCAAGTTAAGTTCCTAGGTTTATAGGGCCGTATGAAATTCTTGAGAAGATTGGACCAGTGGCATATAGGTTAGCCCTACCACCTGAATTGGCACTAATCCACAATGTATTTCACGTAAGCATGCTAAAGAAGTATTGTGGAGATCATTCACATGTGTTAAGACCTGAGGAAGTGGAGTTGAACCCTGACCTTACATTTGAAGAGGTCCCAGTGGAGATAGTTGATCGTACTATTAAGACTCTTCGTAAGAAGGAGATTCCAATGTTGAAAGTGGTTTGGAGGAACCAAGGTAGTGAAGGTGCCACATGGGAAACAGAGATGACTATGAGAGAGAAGTTCCCTAAGCTTGTAGAGACCTACTTAGCAGGTTAACTTGTTGTTTCATGTTTTGATTGATGTTCTTATGATATGATCACATAGTATAGGTGCCATATAACTGAAAACATGGAAAACTAACATGCTATGTGAGTTCCTGTTGATGTGAATCACCTAAGTAAGGAACAATAAATGGTTAGATACATGATAAGCTAAGTTAAGGATGAATTTCGAGGACGAAATCTTTTAAGAGTGGAGGAATTGTAACATCCCGTTCCAATCACACCGATAATATCGATCAATTCGATGTAGTACCGAATTATCAGTAACTATCATGATTATATATGTATACATATTACACATTACATATTACTAAATATATACATACATATTCGTATCAAAAAGGGTAATGTGGGGGGAGAAGAATCTCCGCATCATCATTTTCATTATCCTTATCAATACTAATTAACATTAAAACTATTTTTCACACATAGAAAAATGTGGCAAAAGAAAATAAGACAACATCTCATCATTCACGTTGGCATGTGATGATTATATCATCAATTGTCTTTAGTCTTAAGCAAAAAGGTAGACATTCACTTAGTATAAAGGAAGGCGTTATCCTTAGTTAGGAAAACAAGAGATGGGGAGTGCGTCTGAAGAAGAAAATCAGAGACAGGGGCGAAAGCTTCTGTGAAAAATAGAAAGTGAGATTTTGACACATAAGAAGGTGAATTCATACACAGTTCGTGTACGGAGGTTGTTCTAAAGTAGGGTTCCGACAAAGAAGATAGTATCGAAGTTCCGTCAATCAGAATCGGTGAGGGATTAGCACGGCATTCTGGGTTTGTTGTATCGTGTTAATTACGTTTATTCTTAGTATGAACCTAGGAGAATTAGACCGACTGCTTAGGGGTGTATGGAATTACATGTTATATGTGGAATAATGATTGATACGTGTTTTAATTGTCGTGCCTATCAATAAGTGTTTTATATGATTCCATGTTTCATGCTTCCTTTAATATCGTTATTATGTGCTACGATATTTAAAATTAGTAATTTGCTCATATCGCTGTTATTTGCGATGTTAGTGTTGGTTGCTAAATTGGATTCATGATTAGGAGAATGACCCGGTACGAGGGATAGACCCGATGAAGTACTACTATGGGACTCCTAAGTTATTATAAGTCATGTCAAGTATTGTTATGTCAAGAATATACAAGTCAAGTGCATTAAATGATCGAGTTAAGGTTAAGGAATATCAATTTAAGAATCATGAACAAGAACACAAGTCATATATGGTTTGGTCTCATGGTCATTCACGTAGCAATTAGGGCTCCCCATGCTATTACTCAATTATCAAGTCAAGTTTATAGTTGCACCCTTTGTATGGTGTAACTCATTCATGAAATCAAGTTTATAACCTCACTCTTGGTACGGTGAAGGTTCTTTTACAAGTCATGATCACACCCTTAGTGGTGTTGAATATCAAGCAGGCAAGCAAGCCCGGGAGAGCTAATAGCATGGGAATAGCAGGCACATAATAATTAAAATATGATAAGACGCATGTGCATATGTCAAGGTGGTTGAGTCTTTTGCCTATTGGGATGTCAGGATAGCTGAGATTACATCCTAGTGTTTTGGCTTATGTGCTAGATACATGTTAGGGGTATGCTTGTTATGAACTCACGATGCTATGATTACACTCACTCAGCTATGAGCTGACCCTTTTCTTTATTATCTTTTCCTCTGCTTATCCTTGTCGGTGAGCAACCAGCAGCAGCAGTAGAGATCCTTGCAGCTTCCAGTATGTCTAGGAGTTGAAGGCTTGATGAGGTACGGTCTTCAACTACTCCATGCTTGGACGTCTACGAGGGAGTGCATTTTGGCCAAAGATCCATGTTTTCACTTTCATATGTTTTTGACACATTTTCATGCATATGTTAGACCCTTATGCAGGTGTGGCATGTAAAGGCACGTTGTAGTTATCATGTGATCTATGTGTATATAGTGCAGATGTATAGGTGGTTTGCAGGATTGTAAGGATATATATAGTGGTAGTGTGTCTGTAGTAGTGGCATGAGCTAATAACGGTATTGGATGTTGTGGATAATTATAGTATGTATATTTAGAAACATGTTAAGTTTTATGCAGGTATGATTAGAAGAACTGTTAGTCCATTATACGAATACTTCATGTCGAAATTTTCAAGAAAATATCAAGCTAATAAGCAAGTTAATGTAACACCCAAATCATGTTCCACTGTAATTATGTTAATTCACGGTTATGTGTCATGTATAGGTTAGGGCGTTACACAAATAAAAGGGATCTACGCCAAACCATATGAATGAAACGAAAGAGAGGGTGAGAGAGTGACCTGACGGAGTTATGAGCCGTTGTCCGAGCACCTGGCACTCTAGTGATGTGGCTCCAGAGCGCGTCATAGTCTGAGCCTTTGCCCGAGTTGTCCTCCCAACTGAGGTGGTGGCCTTGGTAGTGCTCGTGTGGTATGCCGAGGTGGGCTGCAAACTCGTCGTATGTGAAGTCTTTGTACACCCCACCGAGATAGAAGGAGATGACCTTCTTGTGCTATCTCCTCTTGTGCTCGTCGAGCTCAAAGGTAGCCTAGAATTCCTGAAGCGCGATGTCGGGGAAGTCATCAGCTATGGTGGTCAGCTCCAAAAGACCTGTAGCTGCCAGAGAGTTGAGCACGTTCCTATGTCAATCCTCGTCATACTCGAAGAGGGACTCCAGAGAAAGTGGTCGCACGTCGGCGGCGGGAGTGTGCTGGAACTGCTGGTAGCGCTCGAAGTAGTGCGCTGGCAAGCGAGCAACGGTGGAGTGGTGCCCGATGCGGTCTGGGAATGCTGGAGGAGGACCGTGGACGGCGGGTGTGACTGGAGCAGGTGCTCTGGAGCTAGACCCGGTATCTAGTCTGGCCTTTGTCCTTCGCTCCGTGTCTACATGCCAGATTAGTCAAACTAAGAACCTACCCCACACTTAGTCGAAAAACTCAATTTCTCAAAGAAATGAGGAAAACCGAGTGAGGGTAAGTAAAGCGAGTAACCGGTAAGTACATTTGGTCATAAAACACGCATAAGATCAGCTAGAGCGTCAGAATCACAAACTAAGTTCACATGTCAACCCGACATTCAAAAAGTCAACATTATAGCAAATGGAACCCTAACCTTAGCAATCTACGAGCACGAAGCATTGAATCATTGAAAAACTTGGTCTCATAGGGTGAACACAGCAATATTAAATTCAGTGAATAAGCATGGCAGCCAAATAAGCAGCAATAGTTCATGGTCAAACCGACATTTCACACAAGTCAATACCACAACAGAATGAAGCTCTAAGTATGGCAATTCAAGGCTAAACGAGATTAGAATGCAGCATACTTCTCCCTAGACATGCTAGAACAGTCCAAAGCAATCAGTTCACCAAAATTCTCACGAAACAGTCGGCACGTAAATCGAGGTAGACCGAAAAGTCAACTGAAGTCAACCCCAACGAAATTCAGCATTCTATATGTCAAAAGACTCGCAATGAAAAACTCTACAACTTACCTTGAAGTCATGGCGGCTGAAAACGAACGAAAGAAGAGGAATCGGTGAAAAAACTCAAAAATTTAGGTTTTGGCGGAACTGAAGCTCTAGAGCTCCGAGTCGGATGTTCTTTAGCTCGAAATGATTAGGGAAGGAAGAGGGACTGAGCGGCGGCGGCGGCGTGGTGGTTTTGGGCAGTGGTGGCGAGGTTGGTTCGATCGAAAAATATGAGGGGGAGAGAGAAAACGTCCGGAAAAAAAGAAAGAAAGAAAGAAAGGGGAAAAGATTTTTGGATTTTTAGAAAGTTTTCGGCGAAAAAAGGTGCAAGTTGTCGCTAAAAAGTTTAGTTCAAATTGTCTGCCGGATTTCAAAGTGAGTTTTCGCCGAAACGTATGAAACTTTTCTCCATAAAGTTTGTCTATAACTGGCCAGAAAACACAGTGGGTTTTAAAAGAGAGTTTTCGCCGAAAAAAGTGCAAGTTTTCGGCTAAAACTTTGACCTGCATTTTTAAATTATTTTCGCAATTCCGACAAACTTCATAAAATCAGAACTAATTTAACAAAAAATTGGAACAACGTCAAACAACCTGGTATTGAACCGAGGACACACAAATTACACATGAAAAATAAGAAATCATGCAACTGACACTTTTGGCTCCCCCGAACCGACTCTAAAATACTGAGTTCGACACAAATTAAAAACTGAATCCAGCCGTGGGTTGCCTCCCACGAAGCGCTCTTGATTAACGTCCTTGAGTTGGACGATACCTGGACGGTGTTAGGAGACATCCCAACTCAGGATCTCCTTAACGCTTGCGTCGAAATTCATGAAATAGAGCTTCGGGGTATCTACGGCGAGTGTGAATTTCTTCCCGTTAGCATGAATGAGTTTGGTACGTCCATCGGGAAGATAGCCGGTAATCTTGAACGGCCCGAACAGTTCTCTTGAGGGATCATCCCTTGCAAGTGTGATAGTAGAAGGAATGAGAACAGTCGACTTTGTCTTCTCTTTAGCCTCCGGCTTCATTTCACCGGGATCTGTGAACTTTGGTGCTTCTTTGGGAGATGCTCTCGGTTTTTCCTTTTTTAGTGGTTCTGCGCCCGCGGCTTGACAGGAATCGGTGGTGCAACTGGCTCGGAAGAGGATGGCGGAGCAACTGGCCTCCAGACCATTTGAGTCTTCTTTTGATTCTTCTTCCGTAACCTGCCAGGTTCTTTGCTTGGCGATGATTGAGAAGAAGAGGCTTTTAGTTCCTTCTTCTTCTGCGGCTTCTGTGCCTGATGAACGTTGTAATGCGTGCAATCAAATACTACAAAGCAAACAGGCTAAGTAGATCGTATTCCACGTGTCTTCTAATAATTGTCTACTCAAATGGAAAGGCAGATTATTCAGGTTTAACACGTTGTGCGTGGTGTGAGTTCCACGACTTCTATTCTAGAAAATGCAAGCAAATTAAAAACTAAACTGAAAGAAAGATTGAAAGATTTGTTGACTTAACAAAGACGACAGACAAGCTTAGACTTCGAATCCCCCTTAGTTCACCAGAGCATTGGCAATCAACAGATCAGTGGATTTCATTTATCGTTCAATCAATTCTCAGACACCACCATAACTCCTGACCCTTAGGTTTAAGACTGGCGAACGTTCGCTCTATCCGATCTAGCTACCAAGATTAATTAGCCGCCCGAGTACGGTCGCTTCTTGCGACGACTAAACTAACTGGTGGAATTACTAACGATTTATGAGTTACTCTTGCAGTGGATTAACCCTAACTGGTTCCTACGAAAGGCACACTCCAATTAATAGGTTAATTGTTGATTTGATGTTTTAAAGTAAGGCGAGTGTTCGGTTCTATCCTTAGCTTAACAAGAATCTAATCTAGGTGATCAATCCAGACAAAAAACATAAACAACGAAGAACAAATCGAACATGAAAGAGAAACTGATTGAACTTTGAATCTAATCACCGTCGATCCGTGACCGCTTTAAAGCCCTGGTTCACTTAGGGTTCATCTAGTCTAAGCTCTACAAGTTTAGCTACTCATGTTCATAACGACAGAATCAAAGACAGAAACAGAGTTCATCATGAAAAGGAAGAATAGATAGAAACTGTAAAACCTAATTAAGACGACTTTGGCAAAGTTTCGCTCTCCGGTAATCTTCAATCCTAGCTCCGAGTCTCCGAGGTGAAGGGATGGCGTCACGATCTCTTCCTGGCTCGTCGAACTCTAAAACTCTGCTCTCTCAAACTTCTTAGGTCTAGAACTCGTGAAAGTTCTGAATTATGAGATGTGTTATGATGTTCTCTTGATTTGGGCCGCCGGTTAAGTATATACTTAACCCTAAGTCCCCAGATTTGTTAAGGATTTTTTGGCGAAATCTTGATGAGTTTTCACCGAAAACTTCTTTGTAAATTGCTGCTTCCGTCGACTGATTCTCCTTTGAGTTTAAAGTCCTAAGTTTTCGGCGAGAACTTTGACTTCTCGCTGAAAACTTCTTCTTGTGAGCTCTGCCGATTTCTTCTGGAGTTTTCACTGAAAACCTGAGGAGTTTTCGCTGAAAATTGTAGTGTAAATCGGGGCAGGATTTCTGTTGACCTGATTGACTTCTTGAACTGGTTCTGGTGCGGTTCCTCGAGGTTCCTATGCTTTAGACACGTCCTTGGCTTCATTATCTGACGGTAAAAACCTGTGCTATCATGAAAACACTAGAAAACCATCAAATAGACCCGAAACGGGCCAAAGTAACACAAATGGAACGAGATAGAGTATTTGAGTGAATATTCGCTATTCTACCCTAAAAATCATATCTTAAGCAAGGAAATGTCGCTTAAATGAGGCTGATAATCACGTCAAATCGAGTGTCATCAGTGCTGTAGGTCCGATCTTCTGTTTGATGACCTGTTCAGCACCTGCGACAACAGACTTTGGAGGAGCACAGGAAGAGATATCAGTAACGGAGTTGACCGAGGTCAACTCCACAATTTCAACAGAAAGACAGTGAGGTTCTTCCTCCATAGGAGTATATTTCATACCGTCCTTAAGGCGGAATGTTATTGTATCCTTACCAACCCTCAAGGTCAAAGAACCACTCGGGACATTGATTTGCATCCCGGTTGTTGCCATGAAGGGTCGACCTATAGGATAGTAGAATCCTCCTCTTGAGTATCTATAACTAGAAAATCAGCTAGGAAAGTGAAAGGACCACATCTAGTGACAACATCTTTAATCTCTCCTCTAGGCGTGTTCAATGATCTATCAGCAAAGACAAGTTTCATGCTAGTTGGTTTAAGTTCTCCTAAATTTAGTTTTTCATCGAAATCTCCTTTGTAAAGCTGGGTAGGATTTGTGTTGACTTGATTGACTCCTTGGATCGATTCCGGTGCGATTCCTCGAGGTTCCAATACCTTAGACACGTCCTTGGTTACATTATTTGATGGCAAAAACCTGTGCTATTACGAAAACACTAGAAAACCATCAAATAGACCCGAAACGGGCCAAAGTAACACAAATGGCATGAGATAGAGCAGTTGAGTGAACATTCGCTATTCTACCCTAAAAACCATGTCTTAAGACAAGAAATATTGCTTAAATGAGGCTGATAATCACCTCAAATCGAGTGTCATCAATGATCTTGTTTGTTTTTCTGTGATTCCGTGGTGCATTGACTTTTGATGTTAAGTTGACTTCAATTTTTCACAATGACGCTTAGACTGTTCCACTTAGAACCTGTAACCAGCATGACGGCACTGATATTAAATGAGTCTAGGTCAAATCAGATATTGAATCACTCTTGTAGTTGAAGTTTTAATTGATTGACTTAATACTTGTTTAAAACCGTGCGATAACACCATTCTAAGATGACAAAGGCACTTAGAATTTCACCACTTTCAACCAAAAATCCTACCCGAATCAGTTTCCTTTAGAAATCTTATGTAAAAGTTATAACTAGCTAGGATCAATGGCTAAATTCCATAATCAAGTAGCTGAATTTTAAAAGTTGTGAAGAAAATGTTTGTTTTATTTCAAAGCATAGCAACTAATTTAAAAATTGGATTAAGTGCTGAAAATAAAGCTAGACCGACCCGACACCTAAGTGAAGTGTCTGGTGAGAGCATTAGCATAGGCACAAAAGTTGTGAGCTAGGCATGTCCAACACCTAAGCGAAGTGTTCGGATTGAGCACTAGTATGCAGTAATTGGTTAGAAGAAATTAAAATCTTGAAATTAATGTTGGAATCGGTCCTAGCTAGAACATGTATTGTGAAGGTGTAAAAGCGGATGAAGCTGAGTCGATAGCTACATCACTTTCACCCACTACTCCTTAAATATCTCCTACCTTCACCTAATCATCATCATGGCCCGAGCTCAAGACCTTTTGATTAGAGTTGGTGTTGTTGTGGTCGGATAATTTGTGATCAATTATTTTGGCAAGAAACGCGTTATAATTAACTACTACTTGAATTGTGTAGAAAACATTGAGGTCTAGACTTGTTTGATTGATGTTCTTGCATGTGTAGGTTAAGTTTTTACGTGGAACAGTCTAAGCCAAATTGTTAGGATTGAACTTCAATTTAACCGATCTTGTCAGTTGTGAACTTGAGTGTGATCTTATTCAGTTTGCTCGATGACAAGCAAAAGGTTAAGTGTGGGGTAGTTTGATGACACTATATTTATCGTGATTACCAGCCCCGTTTAAGTGACATTTCATTGCTTGTACCACGACTTTTGGGGTAGTTTAGTGAGTTTTCATTCATTAATGCTATTTCATACCGAATTGGTTACTTTGGCCCATTTCGGGTCTATTTGATGTGTTTTTCTAGTGTCTCGTAGAGTACACAGGTTTTTGCCGTCAAGTATGTAGCTGTCAGACGTGTTCGGGATACAATGGAGCATCTAAAAGTGACCTGAAATCAATCCAGAAATCAAACCGATCAAGGAACACTACAAGAAAATAATGGATTAGTCACGGATTTTTAGTCACGGTTTTGGAAACCATGACAAGTTAATCATGGTTTTCTGAAACCGTGATAAGTTAGTCAAGGTTTTTTTTGTAAACCGTGACTAACTTGTCACGGTTTTTATAAAACCGTGACTAATTAGTCACGGTTTATTAAAACTGTGACTAATTTTTCACGGTTTTATAAAAACCGTGACTAATTTGTCACGGTTTTATAAAAACCATGACAAGTTAGTCACGGTTTTTTATTCAAACCGTGACAAAATAATCCATGTTGGCAATCCAACTTGCTGACCCATATATACTCGATTTCCGTGCCTGGACCCTCTTTCTCCCTAGTCACGGTTTTGTACTCAAACCGTGACAAAATATATCCTCGATTTTCGTGCCTGGACCCTCTCTTTCTCCCTCTTTCCTTTTCTTTTCCGATATTTGTTCTTCTTCGCTTCTTCTCCCTCTTCAATCCTTCCTGCCTTTTAATCCTTCATATCCGGCAGCATCTCAGCATCTGCGTCCTCTCTTCTTCTTCGCTTCTTCTCCCTCTTCAATCCTTCTTTACTTCTTCTCTTCTCTTTGCCTTCACCTTCTTTGTCTTCCTCCAACACCACACTGCCGCCGCCTTCTTCCTCCAGCACCACACCGCCGTCGTTGTAGTCGATTTCCTCCATCACCACGCCGCTGCCGCAACTCCGACGAGGTCTACATCATCTTTCTCTCCGCCTCCCCTTAACATCCCTAACGATCTAGATCCATCAACGGACTCCGACGGTAAAAAATTTAGTGACCAAATAACAATAATAAAAAAGTAAAGTGATTGCCCCAAAACGAAGAGGGATATTTAGTGACCAGAAAGTAATAATGAAAAAGTGAAGTGACTGTCCCAGAAACGAAGAGGGATGAAACAAAAAAATCCAAATCATTAGTGACCAGACAGTAATAATCAAAAAGTAACAATAATGAAAATCAGGTGACTATAATGTAATTTGGGGGACCAATTTTGTCACGGTTTCCTTATAAACCGTGACTAATATTAGTCACGGTTTACAAAGAAACCGTGACAAATATTAGTCACGGTTTGTAAGGAAATCGTGACTATATCAACCAAATTTTGTCACGGTTTTCCTATAAACCGTGACTAATTTTAGTCACGGTTTATAAGAAAACCGTGACAAAATTTAGTCACGATTTATAGGAAAACCGTGACTAATTTTAGTCACGGTTTATAGGAAAACCGTGACAAAATTTGGTTGATATAGTCACGGTTCATTAAACCGTGACTAAATTTTTTAGTCACGATTTTTACCGTGACTAAAGGTGCCTAAAAACCGTGACAAAAACCTGATTTCTTGTAGTGGAAACAAATTATGCTGCCCAGCACATGAGTTCTCGGGAAAGTATCCAATAATCTCACTGAGAATATTAGCAAGAAGTCATCAAAAAGTCTCGTCGAGATTCTACAGCTGATTGCAAAGAAGTTCTCGGCGAGAACTTCAAAGTTCTCACCGAGAATGTCTTCAAAAATCAATGCAAAACTCTCGTCGACAATTGGAATTACTTTACACTGAATATTTTGGCGAGAACTTGTACCCCAAAAACTCTTCCCTTTTCCGGCTGTGAGTTGGAAAGATCCGTATTTAAGCAGTCGCTACCTAAATCAGAATTCATATACCTCATAATACGAAATTCCAGACATTAGAGCTGATAGAGAGAGTTTAGAGCGTATCTCAGAGTTCCCGGAGAGATCCTGACACCGTCTTTCCACCTCGGAGTGCTCGGAGCTAAGAGTGAAGATTTCTCGAGTTCGAATCTTCGTTGGAGTTGTCAAAATTAGGTTTTACAGTTCTTCTCTGTTCTTCCTTGTTAAGATGAACTCCAATGTTGTTTTCGATTCTCTTGATTTTGACATGACTAGCTAAACTTGTTAAACTTAGATTATATGAACATAACTGACCTGGGACTTTAAAGCGGTCACGGATCGATGGTAATTAGATTTTAATTCATACAGTTTCTCTTGCATAATTGATTTGTTCTCCGTGTTGTGTTTCTTTTCTAGCTTGATCACCTAGATTAGATTCTTGTTGAAATAAGGATAGTTGGTGAACGTCCACCTTGTTTTAGAACATCAAATCAATCAATTAACCTATTCAATGGAGTGTGCCTTTCGTAGGAACCATTTAGGGTTAATCCATTTCTAGAGTAAACTCACTAAAATCAATCAATTGTAATAGTTAGTTATCCATTGCAGAAGTGAATGCACCAATAGTTAATTAATCATGGCAGTTAGATCCGATAGAGCGAACGTTCGCGGACTTAGACCTAAGGGTAAGGAGTTATGGTGGTGTCTGAGAACTGAATTAATTAGAACCAAAGATCACCGACTTTGTGATCGCCAATGTCCTAGTAATCTTAGGGGGATTGAAGTCTAAGCTTTGTCTGTCAAATCATTAGTCAATCTTTATTAATCAATCTTTCTTTTAATTCAATTTCATTTCATCTGCATAATAGATTAGAAGTCGTGGAACTCACACCACTCAACTTGTTTAAACCCGAATAATTTTCCAATTCCTTTGAGTAAACAATTAGAAGAAACCCGTGGAATACGATCTATCTTGCTTTTAGCTTGGTAGTATTCGATACCCTGTTTTTCATGCTATCAACTTGCCACAACGATGAGCTTCGATGAAGGACGAATGGTGACGATAGAGCTAGAAAAAGAAGAGGTCACGTGCATGGCGAACGATCAAGATGAAGCGAACGAAAATGATAGGACACTAGATGCACGATACTAGAGGACAATTTATATCGACGGTCCTTCGCTGGTGCTTATCTTAAATCCCTAATTGAATAAGAGGCAGACTATGTCCTCTGCAAAATCCATCACGGGATGTGCGAAATGCACATCGGGGAAAAAAGCCTCGAATAGAACGTATTGCACTAGGGATACTACTGGCCAACCATACGCCAGGACGCGGAGAGCATGGTCAGACAGTGCAAGAAATGCCATTTGTTCGTTGTACAACATCACCTCCCAGCTACAGCTCTTCAACCAATTGTGTCACCATGGTCATTCTCCTTCTAGGGTATGAACCTGTTGGGGACTTTCCCCGAAGCAACCGGTAAAAGCATGTATTTGGTCGTAGCGGTAGACTATTTCACCAAGTGTGTAGAAGCAAAAGGCATTAGCATCCATTATTGCGTTCCAGATCCATAAGTTCGTCATCTCTCACATCATCACCAGATTTAGTCTTCCTAAGGGATTCATCTGCGATCACAGAACTCAGTTCGACTGTGCATCATTCCTGGAATTTTGCGAATAACACAAGATCGCGGTACACTTGGCCTCCGTGGCGTATCCTCAGGTGAATGGATAGGCGGAAGCCATGAACAAGATAATCCTCAAGGGTCCGAAGAAGATAGTGGATGATGCAAACAGATAATGGGTGGAACAGCTCCCTTACATCCTGTGGGCACACCACACCTCGTTCAAAACCGTGACAGAAGAAACTCCGTATGCCCTAGTATACGAGACGGATGTTGATCTCCTAGTGGATCTAGGATCACCAAGTGATCGAGTCAGCAATTGGGAAGACCTAGAGAACTTATAAAGTCAGCTCGATAACCTTGACATGATAGAAGATATCTGAGAGATTGCCAACATACGCCTACTGGTGGAAAAGGCACAACTAGCAAGAACGGTGAACGCCCATCTCATACCTCACCGCCTCTAGGAGGGCTACTTGGTCGTCTGAAAGGTTTCCTCCCTATCCCTCCATATAAAAAATTAAACGCCAACTGGGAAGGACCATAAAAGATAAGAGGAGTGGTAGGCCCAAGCACGTTCAAACTGGAGAGCATGATGGGCGAACCAATTTCAAAAACTTGGAACGCCATGCATCTCCGGAAATATGAGGCAAGGGCAGAAGAGTAGTTAGTTTCCATATTTTTTCTATGTAATGGTTTCAACCAGTCTATCCATTTCCTAGTTTATCGGATTAGTTTTTTCTGAATAAATTTATGGCACGGCACTCTCAAGTCTAACTCCTCTCGAAGATCTAAGGCGTACATTAAATGTTGAGGCTTTGGGCGAACTCTCCAGTTGCGAAGGGAAGTCTAACTCCTCTTGAAGTTTTAAGACTCACATTAAACATCAAGGCTCAGGTAAATCTCTCGAGTGTGGAGGGGAGTCTAACTCCTCTTAAAGTTTTAAGGCGTACATTAAACGTCGAGGCTCTAGGCGAACTCTCTAGTGCGGAGGGGAGTCTAACTCCTATCGAAGATTTAAGATGTGCATTAAATGTCGAGGCTCTAGGCGAACTCTCTAGTGCGCAGGAAAGTCTAAATCCTCTTGAATTTTTAAGGAATACATTAAACACTGAGGCTCTAGGTGAATTCTCCAGCGCGGAGGAAAGTCTAATCTTCTCGAAGATTTAAGACATGCATTAAACGTCGAGGCTAGGGCTGTTAACGAATAGAGCCGCTCGAGATTCGCTCGGCATTCGACTTGGTAAAAATGCGTTCTTGACTCGATTCGGTTCGAAACGAACATGTTCGCGAACAGGTTCATTTATAAATGAGCCAAAACCAAGCCTAAGTCGGGTTCGGCTGGATTGTTCGCGAACATGTTTGGCTCGGAAGCTCGACGAGCCTTGTTCGTGAACAGGCTCGTTTATTATTCGCGAACATATTCGTGTAATAGTTCGTGAACATGTTCGATAAGAGTTCATGAAGTGATTCGTTTATATAGGTTTGTGAATAAGATTGTACGTATATATTGTAACATCCCAACCTTTTCTGACAAGATATTGTCCGCTTTGGGTCTCCCCCCCTCACGGATTTGTTTTTGGGCGTTGGTGGGATTCGAACCCATGACCTCCTCCTCTCAAGATCAAGCTCCCACCACTACGCCCCAAAACGCGTCATGTCAGTTAAAGTTGAACTATTCCACATAACCCATGGATCTCCCCCGTGCTTTGTCGATGTGGGATTTGCCTAGGATGTCACATATATGTTCATGAACGCAATTGATAGAATTAAGGCTAATTAACATATTTGTAATAATATCCTTTAACTACTATAAAAGTTAATCGAACGAATCACACTTTTACCACTAAATTTGGATTATGTGTAGAAAATAACTTTTTGTCGAGCAAGACAATTAGACGTGATCAATATATAGTTGGACTTTTGATTTGTTGATATATTTAAATTATCTATTGCATTTTTGGCAAGCTAACATATCATAAAGTTCAATGAATTAGGGTTCATAACAAATGATAGAGTTTAGTGAATTGAGTTTTACGATAATACGTTATATAGTATGGTGAATTAGGGTTTGACAATAACACGTGATAGACTTAGTGTTATGAACTTAGAATTACATAGATCTGAATTGACATTATATCTTACTAATTTTAGGGTTTAGGGTGTAGGGTTTAAAGCTTATAAACAAGACGAACCATAAACGAGCCAAGTTTTTTAAATGAGCTCGAATTAGCACATCAAACGAGCCGGCTCGTTGAAAGGTTCATTTACAAATTTTAACGAACGAGCTCGAATCGAGCTCGAGCTCTAGCTCGTTTAAAGGTTCGTTTACGAATCTTAACGAACGAGCTCGAATCGAGCTCGAACTCGGCTCGTTTAAAGGTTCGTTTACTAATCTTAACGATCAAGCTCGCATCGAGCTCGAGCCGAGCCCGAATCGAGCAAATATTAAACAAACCGAGCTCGAGCTTGATTATCGAAGCTCGATTCAAATCCGAGCCGAGCTCGAGCCGGACAAAAAATAATCGAGCCGAACTCGAGCCTGGGAAAGTTCGGCTCGATTCGGCTCGTTTGCAGCCCTAGTCGAGGCTCTAGGTGAACTCTCCAGTGCGGAGGGAAGTCTAACTCCTCTTGAAGTTTTAAGGCGTACGTTAAACGTCGAGGCTCTGGACGAAATCTCCAGTGCAGAGGGAAGTCTAAATCCTCTCGAAGTTCTCCTAAGGCGTTACCTTAAACGCCAAAGATCTAAGCAAACTCTCCTAAAGGACAGAAAATTACCATATGCGCCCTTCGGAACTCCCAAAGCAACCAAGCATAAGGATAAAGCAGAAAGGATACACAAATTAAACGCCCCACGGCCAAAGCATTCGCCAAAGCAAAAAGGTGTACGAGGACGTAGTGTCTAAATAATAAAATAAAAGTGCACAAAGGCGCAACATCCAGAAATTAAAAATAAAAGACGCACGGGCGCGCCATTGTTCGAAAATGGTACAAAAAGAAAGTGAAGCCACATATCAAGAATTCAAGGTGCAGGGTCAGCGGTAGGAGCCATCGAGGCGCTGGGTTCGCCGGGGGGACCGCAAATGCTTGACGAGCGGAAGGCCGTAAGGTGACTTCTCACCGCCCTTAAAAGATCATGCTCGTCGCATTCGGGCTCAGAGTATGCGTCCATGATGCCATACTGGGTCTCCACCTGACGCTCGATGATGGCCGTCATGATCTTAGTTTGGTCCCAGACAAAGTCGTGATGCACCCGATGCATATGGTGACGCAAGGCACTCATAGTCACGTGCATGGCCACACTAGCATGCTCCTTGACATGTGCTCTCAATTTTGCTCTCTTAGCCTCCTCGCATCCCCAGGCCACTTCCAGCTCACACTCTAGGCGAGACACTATGGAGTCCAAGTCCGTCGGGCACATCTTGATGTGAACCGCCGCAATCGTGGGCAGACGACCCTTAAACACCACAAGCTGATCTCCAAGCACTCGTGAAGAACCTATGGAACCGGATGGAAGAGGACTTTGACCCACTAGCTATAAAGGAGCTAGGAACCACAAGTATCAAGTCAAGGGCGCCACGCCAAGAGATGGATGCTCTTGATGATAAGCCTAACCTTTAGTAATGCATCAAGCAAATACTCGAAGGTTTAGAACAAAATTATGAAGGGGTTTATTGATTGAAAAAGTCATAATACGAAAGGGTCGCCGATGGCCTCATTATATAGGGAAGGAACAAGCTCTCCTCCTTATTGACTAATTCCTAATCTAGAATTAAAATAATCTAAATACTAATTATGACTCTTAAAATACTTAAAATAATCCTACTTATCAAAGACTAGAAAGTAAAACACAAAACAAGTCAAAAGGAGTCTTGGAACCGAAGTAATAATGCTAAATAGGCAAAACTGGCAAAATTTTGGACAAGCCCTAATCAGGGTAGCGTTCGTTGCGGTCGGGCAAGTCTTGGGCTAGTTGGACGGGGATTCTGACTCGGATTAGGCACTCCCCTCATGCCTCAGACCTAGAAGGACTTAGGAACGCAGTCTTCTGGACGTGAGATTGCATGTATGGACCCGAATCGTGTATGAGCACTTCCCTACGTGGCTCCTCCCTCATTTCTCCTCCAAATGCAGCACCGTCGGTTGGAGATTGATCATGGGTCTTTAGAGTATCCAGTGCCATTGGAATTTCCCAAAAGTCTCGATCCAATTGCTTGCTCGGCCCTGAGCGCTCCTATGTGGCGCCAGGCGCCCGGGGCTGCATCAAGACTCGGCCTTCTTCATTTCTGGCCAAGCCTTTTGCTTTCTGCTTCGGCCAAGTCTTCAGAAATGTTCTCAGAGGGTCTTCAAGGGCTGGTGCTGGTCCGGGGCTCATGGCATTTGGCTTGGGGCCTAGTTCTTGCATTTGGCTCGGTCCAGGGCTCGTACCGGGGCCTATCTTCAGGTGCCAGCCTCTTCTAGTCAAGAAATTCCTCTGTCCTCTGTTGCCTATACTCCAAAAAATCTCCAGAGGATCCCAGGACTGGTCATTACCTCCAGGGCTCACGGGAATTATGCTAGGGCCTAGTTGAGGCCATCGCTCGGGGCTGCACTTGGTGCTAGGCTTGGCCCTAAGCTTGGCCCGGGGCCTGTACCTGGGGCTTTGGCCAACATCAAGGCCTGGCGTGGCCTCACGCTCATCCTTGCTTGCCTAGCTACTGGTGGAGGCCGGAGCATGTACTTAGTCACATATCTCGGCCTCATGAAGGGTTGGAGAGCTCGGTTGTGAGTTTTCCTGGCCCTAGACGATTCTTGTATGGCCCTAGGGTTCTTCCCTTGACTGGTGACTCTGGTGGGGTGTAGGCATACCTGTGGGCGGGATCACGTCACATCTCCAACAAGGCGACAACATTCTTTTGTTCCAAGATCTCGGCGTCCTTCGCCATGATGAGCTTGTCCACCTCTACTTGCACATGGAAGGGAAGTCAGATATAGAGAAAGTGAAAGGAAATTAAAAAAATCAGGAAAAGGACATGAAGGCTATCTTCGCTGCTCTGAGCTCCTTCGCGACCGCCCGTAGTGTCTCCGCCTCCTTCTCTAGGTCTAGGATGCGCTGACCCTGTCCAGGCGTCCCGACCTGGCTACCAACTCTCTTGTCAACAAGATAACGGGCGTGTCTGGCGCTCGCGTTTGCGAAGTTATGGGAATGAGTAAAAAAGGAGTTCCGACAAGGTGCTCTATCAAACAAAGATAGACGGAAAGGAGTTTTTAGAGACGAGCTTACCCGAAGGTAGTAGATGGCCTCGATAGCTGCCGCACCCTCTTCATCGCTGTCTAAGGGGGTTGTCCAGCCCTCACTCAGGTGCGACCCGTTCGGTGAGGCCTAGGATTGACGACAAACGACCCTCGCTAGGATTGACCCGAGGAAATCGCACGTTATTAAAAGAAGAGGACGAGCTAGCAGGTCGGCGTCCTCATTGAGGAAGACAGCTCCAACGGCTCAGAAGACTTCCCGGGCTTTCCTGACTTCCTTGCAACAGTCTTCCGCGTTTTCCCAGATGGATATGACACTCGATTTGATGTGATTATCAGCCTCATTCAAGCGACATTTCCTTGCTTAAGACATGGTTTCTAGGGTAGAATAGCGAATATTCAATCGATTGCTCTATCTCGTGCCATTTGTGTTACTTTGGCCCGTTTCGGGTCTATTTGATGGTTTTCTAGTGTTTCCATGTAAGCACATGTTTTTGCCGTCATATAAAGTAGCCAAGGACGTGTCTAAGGCATTGGAACCTCGAGGAATTGAACCGAAATCGATCCAAGGAGTCAATCAAACCGAACCAAATCCTGCTCCATTTACACTGGAGTTTTGACGAAAATTCAAGAGCAAATCGGCTGATATCAACCAAGGAGAGTTTTCGGGGAAAACTCCAAGTTTTCGCTGAGAACCTGGCGCCGGAAAAACACAGAAGAATTCAGCCGGCGATCAGTCAATTTACAAAGAGATTTTCGCCAAAAATCTCTTCATATTTTCGGTGAAAATGTCAGGCAAAATCGACAGTATTAGGGTTAAGTATAAATACTTAACCGGCGGCCCTAGATCAGAGACAACATAATTCCAACTAATACCAGATACTTCAGAATTCTCTCAAGTTCTGGAGAAGAGTTAGAGTTCGAGGAGCAGGAAGAGATCGTGACGCCATCCCTACCTCTCGAAGACTCGGAGCTAGGATTACAGATTACCGAAGATCAAAGTTCTGCCAGAGTCGTCTCAATTAGGTTTTTTCAGATCCTTTTCTGTTCTTCCTCTGGATGATGAACTCTTTCTTTATCTTTGATTCTTTTGTGATTATCATGAGTAGCTAAACTCGTAGAGCTTAGATTAGATGAACCTAAGTGACCCAGGGCTTTAAAGCGGTCACGGATCGGCTGTAATTAGATTCGAAATTCAATCAGTTTCTCTTTGCATGGTTGTTTTGTTCTTCATTGTTTATGTTTCTTTTCTGGTTGATCGCCTAGATTAGGTTTTTGCAAGCTAGGGTTAGTCGCCAGACGTAGTCACTAGACGTAGTCGTTAGACAGTTCCCTACTTTCGCGCTTAAACCTGTCTTCCTTGATCACCTAGTTTAAATTCTTGTTAAGCTAAGGATAGAAGCGAACGCTCGCCTCTCTTTAAAACATCAATTCAACCAGTTAACCTAATCATTGGAGTGTGCCTTTCGTAGGAACCAGTTAGAATAAATCCGCTTCAAGAGTAACTCATAAATCGTTAGTAATTCCACCAGTTAGTTAAGTCGTTGCGAGAGGCGACCGTACCCGGGCGGCTAATTAATCTTGGTAGCTAGATCGGATAGAGTGAACGTTCGCCAGTCTTAAACCTAAGGGTCAGGAGTTGTGGTGATGTATAGAAATTGATTGAACGATAATTGAAATCCGCTGATCTGTTGATTGCTAATGCTCTGGTGAACGAAGGGGGATTCGAAATCTAAGCTTGTATGTCGTCTGTTTAAACCTACAAATCATTCTGTCTTTTAATTTCATTTTAGTTTTCCTGCATCTTAGTCTAGAAGTCGTGGAGCTCACACCATGCACAAAGTGTTTAAACCTGAATAAATTGTCAGCTTCTTTTAGTAGTCAATTAGAAGAAACCCTGTGGAATACAATCTGCTTAGCTTTTTAGCTTAGTAGTATTTGATCACTGTTCTACAGCTCATCAAATTGGCGCCGTTGCCGGGGACTCTTCTATATTGTTTGAAAGAAGAGTTGGCATTTTATTCTTCTACTTTCCATCTTTCATTTCCCGTCACACTTCAATTTTACACCGGTTGTGTTTGTTTTTGTCTCTTGCAGATCATAGCAGGTACAGAATTGAATCACTTCCGTTCCATCTTCCCTACCGCAATGTCTGCTCCGAAGAGTCTTGCGGACTACAGTAAGCCGAGCGCGTCTAACATTCAGTCTCCCATCACCGTGCCTTCTAATGACGACGATCCCGACTATGAGATCAAGATCTCCTTTCTGGGACTAATCTCTAGGGACGTGCAATTTGAGGGAAAGCCAGATGATAATCCTTGCACACATCTATCTGACTTTCTGGCTGTCTGTGAAACTTTCAAGTCTAAGAACCTCAACAAGAACGCTCTATGCCTTTGAGCCTTCCCATTCTCACTCTGAGGCGTCGCAAAGAGATGGCTCACTAGCAAGCCACCCGGTCACTACACCAACTGGGATGATCTTGCTCAGGAATTCATAAAGGAATACTTCCCTCCTTCCAGAACAACTGCTTACAGGAAAAACATCTCAAGGTACTGACAGAGAGAAGGAGTAAGTTTACATGATGCTTGGAATGAATTCCAGGGACTCCTCTACGATTGCCCTCATCATGGCTTCACTCAGATGCAACTAGCCGAGATCTTTGCTTGGGGTATGAACGAAGAATCATATGAATGGGTTAACTCCTTAGCTGATGGAGACTACACCGCACTCACACTAGAAGTTGCTCTTCTTCACTTTGCAAACTGCGCATCTAAATCTAGAAGCTGGGAGAGACAGTTTGGAGCGCTAAGAGCCAACCAAGCTGTGAAGATCAGATCAAGAGCGAAATGCAGAAAGAAATGAAGAAGATTTTCGGTACAGCAAACAACTGGTCTATAGGGGAAGTGAATTTCATTGATCAAGATCCCCCTGGATTCACCGGAGGAAAGCAACCTCAGAATTATACGTTCGACAATACTTGAGAAATCAAGATAGATAAGAAGCTCGACCTGATCTTGGCAAGACTCGATGACCACGAGGAGAGATTTAAACTTCAAGCCCTCTTAAATCAAGATCATGAAGCTCAAGGTCAAAGAGTGGAGAGCATATTGAATAACATGTTTAGCCCGCTAACTAATAGCCCCCTCCTTAATCAATCATCGGTTCAAGACGACTCTACCATTAGGAAGGAGCACGTCAAGGCTATCTCCACAAGAAGCGGCAAGCAATTAGCTGGTCCTGCAGCTCCTCATCCGGCCATAATTCCTAATGCTATAGCTATTGACAAGCCAGGGATCGAGGAGGAGGATAAAGAAGAAGAGGAGGAGGTGACTGCCCCGCCTCCCCTAACAAAGACATCACCTGCGCCACCTCTCCCTCCATATCAGCCTCGGATTCCGTTTCCTAAGGCTGCGCAATCAAAGGAGAAAGATCATGACACCCGGTACAGAAAGTGGCATGGATACTTAAAGAACACAGATGTCAAGATACCAGTTACTGATGCTATCCAGATGATACCGGAGGCTGGAAAAGTCATAAAAGATCTTGCGAAGATCAAGAAGAAGGGAGAGTTGTCTTACGTCTCCCACGAGGAAGAATGCTCCGCGATCCACAGCCAAACGACCGCCATACCTTTCCCAGATAAGTGTCGCGATCCTGGTGCTTTTACTTTGCCTTGCACTATTAAAAATGTGAAAATTGATCGTAGTTTAATTGATCTAGGTTCTTCCATTAATGTCATGCCTACCTGCTTGAATGAGTAATTGAACCTAGGAGAATTGAAACCGATTAACATGCGTTTAGTATTTGCCGACAGATCTATGAAATTACCTAGGGGATTGATAGAAGACGTGGTTGTCAATTGTGGTCCTTTTACTATTCTAGCTGATTTTGTTGTTATGGATACCCGAGGGGAAGATGTCACTATTCTCCTTGGCCGACCGTTTATGGCGACAGCCGGCATTACCATTAATGTCCCGAATGGCTCGTTGACATTAAGGGTCGGCAAGGATACCATGACATTCCGTCTCAAAGACGGTATGCAAGTCCCTATCAGAGAAGAGGTGCATTGCTTATCTGTTGAAACTGTGGAGTTGGCTTCGGTCAACTCCGTTACTAATGAAAAATCTAGAGTTTCTGCAGAAATCTTCTTGCCAGGTGTAGGACAGGTCCCTACTCTGAAGAATGAGCTGCCGG
The DNA here is from genome assembly GCA_034768395.1 of Linum lewisii. Lineage (NCBI taxonomy): Eukaryota > Viridiplantae > Streptophyta > Magnoliopsida > Malpighiales > Linaceae > Linum > Linum lewisii. The sequence continues at coordinate 23,172,553 of CM068303.1, read as the reverse complement.
CACAGAAGCCGAGAAAGAAGGAAGAGCCAAGGACATCCCCTACTGAGTCGCCAAAAGTTAAGGATCCTGGCGAGATAGAGAAGGAGAATAAAGAGAAGGACGCTTCTTTGAAAGAACTGTTCAGGCCTCGTAAAAATTCTGGTCATCTTCCCGAAGAACTAACCAAGTTAATTCATGCAAACGAGAAGAAGTTCACACTTGCCGGAGGATATCTCATGAACTCTGACTCGGGCCTAAGAGAAATCCTGAGTTGGGATGTCTCTTGATCACCGTCCAGGTATCGTCCAGCTCAAGGACGTTAATCTAGAGTGCTTCGTGGGAGGCAACCCACGGCTGGAGTCAGTTTTTTCTTTTGTGTCAGACTTAGTGTTTTAGAGTCGGTTCGGGGGAGCCAAAAGTGTCAGTTTGTTTGTTTTCTTATTTTTCGTGTGTAGTCTGTGTGTCATAGTGTCTTTCGCGAGTTGATTGAGGTCGTTCCGATTTTTGTGGATTTAACTGTGATTTTCTAAAGTTTGCCGGGATTGCAAAAATATTTTCAATCGTACAGGTCAAAATTTTTGGCGAAAATATTCCCAATTTTTGGCGAAAACTCCTTTGAAAATCCCACTGTGTTTTCCAGACAATTTTAGTTAAACTTTTCGGCGAAAACTTCATGAAGTTTTCGGCGAAAATGCTTTTGAAAACCGGCAGACCATTTTGCCTTGAGTTTTCGGCGAAAACTTGCACATATTTTCGCCGAAAAATTGAGAGAAAATCAACAACTTTTTCGTTTTAAATCCGGTCACTCACCCTCTCTCTCCTTTTCTTTCATTTTCGAAAATTTTCAAAAAGCTTCCCCCTATTTTTCGAAAACTCGCCGACCGCCGCCCATTTTCGCCGCCGCCGCCCGTTGCCGACCACCGCCGCCGCACGTCTCCCCTTCCATTTCCGATCAACCCGAGCCCTAGAACAGTCGAATCGGAGCTCTAGAGCTACCGTTCAGCCAAACCCTAAAATTTTTGGTTTTTCTCCGATTTCTCTTTCTCCGTTCGTTTTCAGCATCCATGGCTTCAAGGTAAGTAGTAGAACTTTTCATTACGAATCTTTTGACATGTTGAATGCTGAATTTCATCGGGGTTGACTTTTGGTTGACTTTTTGGTTTACCTTGATTTGCGTGCCGACTGTTTCGTGTGAACTAGGTTAGCTGAATTGCTTTTGACTGATCTAGCATGCTTAGGGAGTATTGTGCTGATTATAATACCATTTGATCGTGTGTTGCCATGCTTGAAGATTAATTCTTTGCGGTGTTGACTTTTGTGAAATGTCGGTCTGACCATGAATTTTTTTTTTTTTGATGAATTGAGCTGATTTTATTCATCAAAAAGAGTGAAATAACAACACAAAAAATCTATCTACTAAAGCGAACCTACTGTACAATTAAGGTATAACTCTAATTATCTCGCTTTCGTTCTTCCTTCCCATAGCAAAGGCTTGAATCTCCTCAATGATCATTTTAATAGTTGCCTGCTCATCACTCCCAACTCCACCAAACACCCTTCGGCAGCGTTCTAGCCAAATACTACAAATCAAACTTCTCCACATAAGCAATTTCGTCTTCCCCTTAACTCCATTGTTCTTCCAACAGCAGACGTACTTATCATATCAGTCCAATTTTTGCCCACTAACTCCGGCAGCACCTTCATAGTAACCAGGGCAGTATAGGAACATTCACAAAACAAATGAATCCTAGTCTCCACTACAGTCTTGCACAGCACACAGGTTTCATCAACACCAGCATCCCAGGTTTTAACAATATCCTTAGTGTATAACCTTCCTTGGACAACTAGCCAGGCAACAACAGCTCTCCTAGGTATATAAAACCCTGACCAAACTGCATCATACCAGGGCACTACTTGACTTACAAGTCTAATATCATTCCAGATCACACTCACCTTATACTTCTGCATATACTTACCATTCCAAAGTAGGTCTCCATCTCTGTCTTTCGTAATATATTGCTCCACCAAGGCTCTCAGCTTCAGCAGCTTAATCCAATGCCAAGAACCAGAAGTAGCTTTTACAGTCCAGAAGCACCTTCCTTTTAACCTATACTTCAGTATCCAAGCAACCCACAGTGATCCTTCCTGCATCAAAACATTCCAAATGTGCCTTATAACATTTGCCTTGTTCCATGTCCTCATATCCTTCAAACCGAGCCCTCCTTCCTGTTTAGGTTTAGCAACAAATTTCCAGGCCACCTTTGCTCTTGACTGCCTATCTGTTTTGCCCCAAAGAAAATCATTGCAAATTCTTTCAACCTCCTTAATAATACCAGATGCAAGAACAAAATGAGCCATCCAAAATTGCAGCGTCCCACCAACCACTGTTTCAATTAACTGGCACTTCCCTGCATATGACAGATGTTTAGCCTTCCAATCAGTCACTCTTTTTGTAATCCTATCAACCAGGGACTTGCAATCACACTTTCTCAGTTTCCCTGCTGTCAATGGAACACCAAGGTAACGGAAAGGGAGAGATCCCTTACAAAAACTAGATACAGTAGCCAAATCATCCTCAACTTCATCAGAAACACCAGCTGTATATATATAGCTCTTCTCTTGATTGAATCTTAAACCTGAGAGCTGATGGAATCTATTCAAAACTGTAGTAACCTCTTCTATTGCTTCCCTATTAGCCTTAGAAAACACCAACAAGTCATCGGCAAAACTAAGATGAGTTAGGCTTACCCCTTTACACTGAGGATGGAGATGATACCTTTTAGATTCAACAGACCTCTCAAACAAGCAATTCAACACTTCCATTGAAATAACAAAGAGGTAGGGGGAAATAGGATCCCCTTGCCTTAACCCCCTCTTAGCTGGAAAATACCCCATAGACGTACCATTTATATTAACTGATAACATAGAAGCCTGAAAGCATTCTTTAATCCATAAGGGGAAATTCATAGCTTTCAAAGTTTCAAAGACAAACAGCCATTCCACAGAATCGAAAGCCTTCATTAGATCTATTTTCATAGCACAACGGGGGGACATACCAGAACGATTATACCCTTTCAGTAGTTCATGTGCCAGCAAGATTCCATCTCCAATGTATCTTCCTTTAATGAAAGCAGTCTGAGCAGGGCTTATAATGGAGGGAAGCACTTTAGATAACCTGTTTGATAGTATCTTTGAAATGACCTTATATATCACATTGCAGCAAGAGATTGGCCTGTAATCTTTCATATCAGCTGCATTGAATTTCTTAGGAATGAGGGCCAGCAGAATAGAGTTGACATACTTTGGCAGCCTGCACTTTTCAAAAAATCTTTGAACTACTAGTATCAAATCAACTTTCACTACTTCCCAACTATTCTTAAAGAACATAGCACTGTAACCATCTGGCCCAGGGGCCTTTTCATTTGAGATACTAAACAAAGCTGATTTGATCTCTTCCTCAGTTATAGCATCAATCAAACTCAATCTTTGCTGATCATCTAGCTTCCTCTTTACCACAGAAGGAACCTCCTCAACATTAACCTGGTGACTGCTTCCTAGCAACTTCTTAAAGAACTAAACTGCAACTTCAGCAATTTCATCAAAACTTTCCACCAAGACTCCATCATCATTTCTAAGCTGCCTTATGGTATTCCTTGCTTGCTTGTGCTGGACATGGTCATAAAAAAACTTTGAATTAATGTCCCCTAACTTTATCCAATTCACCCTTGCTTTTTGGCTATAAATGCTTTCCTCATCCTTCTGAAGTTGGTGCAGAATCCCCTCAGCAGCATGGACTGACTTAACCTTATCATCAGAAGGATTAAAATAAGCCTCCTCCTTAAGCTTAAGAAGCTTCTCCTCCTGCCTTCTTACTCTAATATTTATATCCATATAACTTTCCTTATTAAGCTTCTTCAGCTCACCCTTCAAAATGTTCATCTTTTTATAGAGTCTATAGAAACTATTCCCAGAGATGTGAGTCCTCCAGACTGATCTAATAATATCCCCATAACTGCTATTTTGGTCCAACAAGAGAAGAATTTAAACATCTTAGGCATAGAATGTCCAGCACCATCATTAACCATAAAAGAGCACATGATCTGATTCTCTAGTTGGGATCACTTAAACTGTACTTCTAGGAAAGGCAGTAAACCAAGATGTATTAACCAAGACCCTATCAAGCTTTCTAGCAATAAGCCCCCATCTTCCCTGTTGTTAATCCGAGTAAAAAGTGGGCCACTACACACATGATCCGTCAAACAGCAATCCCTAAGACAATCTTTAAAGTCCATGAATTTTCTATGCTTGTTTGGCTGCCATAATTGTTCATTCACGTTCATATATCTTTGCTTGCCATTTGAGTTATTGATTATGCCGTCATTTCCCGCTTTGAGATAGTCTTGCCGTGATTAGGGTTCAATGTGTTATGATGTTGACTTTTTGAATATCGGTTTGACTTCTGACCCCTAATTATGATATGAACGTTCCGGCTAGACGTATGCATACCTTGTGATTTATTGTGATTACTGGTTACTTACTTTGCTTACCCCCACTCGGTTTTCCTCATTTCTTTGTGAAATTGAGTTTTTCGACTAAGTGTGGGGTGGGTTATTAGTTAACTAATCTGGTTTCGTTTCTGGTTTTAGGAATGTCACTCATGAGCGCAGGACCAAGGTGCGACTTGATACCGGCTCTAGCTCCAGAGCTCCAGGTATGAGGCTCAACTGGCATGGCAGCGACAGATAGGTGATGCCCTCCACATTCCCCCTCCCGATGCGCCAGACCAGCAGTGATCGGGTTGTATTCCTTTTCTGGTCCTTTATTTTTATTTTTTCTTTTCGGATTTCGATCCAACTTTTTTCTGTGTGGATCCGGGACACTTGTCCCGGTCTCCTTTTTATCTTTTATTTGTTTTTGTTTTGCAGGCAATCGGTAGATTCCCTTTGCTTCGCTTTGGTAGATTGCCTCTGCACCGAGGAACCGTGCTCATCCCCTACACCAACCATCTCGGTCCAGGTTCTTCTACTTCACTCTGAACTCTAGTTTTAGTCCTGTGAGGACATAGTCCGATTTAAGTGTGGGTAGGATGCTAGAGAACCTTGCATGAACTTGACTGCCCTTGATTGTGTTTTTGTGTGCCTCGTGATTCCTGTCCAGTCTCTCTAGCATTAGAATGGCTCAGTTCTTGATTTTTGATGTTAAGTTGTTGTTCAAACTTTCATAATGATGCTTAGACTGCTTAACCTAGAACTTGAGAACCAACGTGTATATTTTGATGCTAAATTGCCTGGTCATAACAGATTTTAAAATCACACTTGTAGTTTGTAGCCTTGATTGCATGAAAATGACCGAATCCGACTAGCAAACCAAATGTGAGCTTTTGATCCATTGCACGTAACTTGCAATTTTTAATCCTTTTTGAGTGGTTTTCTGTTTACTTGAATTAGTTAGAATTTGCATGAGACCTAATCGAGACCACACGATGACACGAGTTCTAGAATGATAGGGGCACCTAGATTCAGCTACTAAGCCAGATAGCCTACCTAACGATAAAATCCATTAGGTATAGACCCTTGAGGTTGGCCTGTTCTTTCCGTTCGATAATACATTACAACCATTTCCCATTCTTTCATTCCCCGTTGATCCCATGTGGTTGTAGTTCTAGATCGACCTACCGGAAGTTGGTTTGTGGTAACCTGCCTATAGCCCTTAAACAGGTGGTCTTAGCTATTATGTCCAAACGTGTAAACCCCTCTAGCAACTAAAAGAAAGAATCGGCACAAAAAAAAAAATAAGAAGAAGAAAAGAAGCAAATTTCGAAAAAGAAGAAAAATCAGAAAAGCTCAAAAGTTTCAAGTTTTTAGTTCAATAAACGTTCTTCTCCTTACATATGGAAGAACGAAGTCAAAAGAAAAGTTGAAAATAAAAAATTGTATAAGAAAAAAAAATAAAGTGCTAGGTTGCTTGAGGGTATCATAGGACGAGCGTTCACTATTCCACCCGTGTCTGGTTAGACGGTAGGAAGCCATAGGCTAGATTCGAGGGAAGTTAGTCGAAAGCTACACCGCACCAAGCCACCATCATACATTCCCATCATCCATCTCATCATAAACCCTTGTAGTGTAGAATTCGTTACAGTCCTAGCAGGGAAGTCCTTCTTGACTAGTTACTCGTGTTGTCACAGTGGTGGAGATGTGGTCGAATTGCAAACTTATGACAGAATTCAGTAACAGAAAATGATTGAGAGCTTAAACATGCCCTTAAACACAGAGAGTGAGAATTTCCACGTTTACTAAATATTTCCTGTGTGAGGAGTCTGGTCGGTCAGGTCAAATTCGTGCATAATTGGTTGCTACTACTTGTCGTGTGCAGTTCTTAGTGAGACCAGGTTGTTTGGCTGATCAGTATGCATGATAGGTTTCTTATTCTAGGAATTATCTGTCTAATAATTCATTGTGTTCGATAGAGCTCCAATTTAATAAATCTTATCATTTGTGAACATGAGCGTTTCTATTCAGTTTGCTTGAGGACAAGCAAAAGCTTAAGTGTGGGGTATTTTGATGACACTCGATTTGACATGATTATCAGCCTCATTTAAGCGACATTTCCTTGCTTAAGACATGGTTTCTAGGGTAGAATAGCGAATATTCAATCGATTGCTCTATCTCGTGCCATTTGTGTTACTTTGGCCCGTTTCGGGTCTATTTGATGGTTTTCTAGTGTTTCCATGTAAGCACAAGTTTTTTCCATCATATAAAGTAGCCAAGGACGTGTCTAAGGCATTGGAACCTCGAGGAATCGCACCGGAATCGATCCAAGGAGTCAATCAAACCGAACCAAATCCTGCTCCTTTTACACTGGAGTTTTCGCCGAAAATCCCTTGGAGTTTTCGGCGAAAATTCAAGAGCAAAATCGGCTGATGTCAACCAAGGAGAGTTTTCGGCGAAAACTCCAAGTTTTCACCGAGAACCCGGTGCCCCAAAAACACAGAAGAATTCAGCCGACGATCAGTCAATTTACAAAGAGATTTTCGCCGAAAATCCCTTCATATTTTCGGCGAAAATGTCAGGCAAAATCGGCAGTATTAGGGTTAAGTATAAATACTTAACCGGCGGCCCTAAATCAGAGACAACATAATTCCAACTAATACCAAATACTTCAGAATTCTCTCAAGTTCTGGAGCAGAGTTAGAGTTCGAGGAGCAGGAAGAGATCGTGACGCCATCCCTTCCATCTCGAAGACTCGGAGCTAGGATTGCAGATTACCGAAGATCAAAGTTCTGCCAGAGTCGTCTCAATTAGGTTTTTTCAGATCCTTTTCTGTTCTTCCTCTGGATGATGAACTCTTTCTTTATCTTTGATTCTTTTGTGATTATCATGAGTAGCTAAACTCGTAGAGCTTAGATTAGATGAACCCTAAGTGACCCAGGGCTTTAAAGCGGTCACGGATCGGCGGTAATTAGATTCAAAATTCAATCAGTTTCTCTTTGCATGGTTATTTTGTTCTTCATTGTTTATGCTTCTTTTCTGGTTGATCGCCTAGATTAGGTTTTTGCAAGCTAGGGTTAGTCGCCAGACGTAGTCACTAGACGTAGTCGTTAGACAGTTCCCTGCTTTGGCGCTTAAACCTGTCTTCCTTGATCACCTAGTTTAGATTCTTGTTAAGCTAAGGATAGAAGCGAATGCTTAGACTTCGAATCCTATCCTTAGCTTAACAAGAATCTAATCTAGGTGATCAATCCAGACAAGAAACATGAACAATGAAGAACAAATCAAACATGAAAAGTGAAACTGATTGAACTTTGAATCTAATCACCGACTATCCGTGACCGCTTTAAAGCCCTGGGTCACTTAGGGTTCATCTAGTCTAAGCTCTAAGAGTTTAGCTACTCATGTTTTTCACAAAAGAATCAAAGACAAAGATAGAGTTCATCTTGACAGAGAAAGAACAGAAAAGGATCTAAAAAACCTAATTAAGAAGGCTCTGGCAGAACTTCGATCTTCGGTAATCTGCAATCCTAGCTCCGAGTATCAGAGATGGAAGGGATGGCGTCACGATCTCTTTCTGGCTCTTCGAACTCTAACTCTCTGCTCCAAAACTCGGGAGAATTCTGAAGTAGTTGGTATTAGTTGGAATTATGACGTGTATTTTGATATGGGCCGCAGGTTAAGTATTTATACTTAACCCTAATACCGCCGATTTTTCTCTAGAATTTTCGTCGAAAATCATAAGGAATTTTCGCCGAAAATTCCTTTGTAAATGGGGTGAACGCCGGCTGTTTTCTTCTGTGATTTTCGGACGCCGGGTTCTCGGTGAAAACTTGGTGTTTTCGCCGAAAACTTCTTCTTGAATGCACTGCCGATTTGTTTATGAATTTTCACCGAAAACTCCAAGGGATTTCGCCGAAAATTCCTTTGTAAATGGGAGCAGGATTTGGTTTGGTTTGATTGACTCCTTGGATCGGTCCGGGTATGATTCCTCGAGGTTCCAACGCCTTAGACACGTCCTTGGCTACTTATTCGACGGCAAAAACCTGTGCTAACATAGAAACACTTGAAAACCATCAAATAGACCCGAAACGGGCCAAAGTAACACAAATGGCACGAGATAGAGCAATTGATTGAATATTCGCTATTCTACCCTAAAAACCATGTCTTAAGCAAGGAAATGTCGCTTAAATGAGGCTGATAATCACGTCAAATCGAGTGTCATCAAAATACCCCACACTTAAGCTTTTGCTTGTCCTCAAGCAAACTGAATAGAAACGCTCATGTTCACAAATGATATGATTTATTAAATTGGAGTTCAATCAGACACAATGAATTATTAGACAGATAGATCCTAGAACAAGAAACCTAACATGCATACTGATCAGCCAAACAACCTGGTCTCACTAATAACTGCACACGACAAGTAATCGCAACCAATTATGCACGAATTTGACCTGACCGACCAGACTCCTCACACAGGAAATATTTAGTAAACGGGAAGCTCTCACTCTCTGTGTTTCTACTCTCAATCATTTTCTGTTACTGAATTCTGTCATAAGTTTGCAATTCGACCACATCTCCACCACTGTGACAACACGAGTAATATTCAAGAAGGACTTCCCTGATAGGACTGTAACGAATTCTACACTACAAGGGTTTATGATGAGATGGATGATGGGAATGTATGATGGTGGCTTGGTGCGGTGTAGCTTTCAACTAACTTCCCTCGAATCTAGCTTATGGCTTCCTACCGTCTAACAAGACACGGGTGGAATAATGAACGCTCGTCCTATGATACCCTCAAGCAACCTAGCACTTTATTTTTTCCTTTATACTTTTTTTTTCTTTTGACTTTTCTTCGGACTTCGTTCTTCCATTTGTAGGGAGAAGAACGTTTTATTGAACTAAAAACTTGAAACTTTCCTGAATTTTTTTCTTTTCTTCTTTTTCGACATTTTCTTTTATATATATTTTCTTTTTTCTTTTCTTTTTTTTTTTAGTTGCTAGAGGGGTTTACTCGTTCGGACATAATAGCTAAGACCACCTGTTTAATGGCTATAGGCAGGTTACCACAAACTGACTTCCGGTAGGTCAATCTAGAACTACAACCACAGGGGATCAACGGGGAAATGAGAGAATGGGAAATGGTTGCAATGTATTATCGAACCGAAAGAACAAGCCAAGCTCAAGGGTTTAAACCTAATGGATTTTATCGTTAGGTAGGCAATCTAGCTTAGTAGCTGAATCTAGGTGCCCCTATCATTCTAGAACTCGTGTCATCGTGTGGTCTCGAGGAGGTCTCATGCAAATTCTAACTCATTCAAGTAAACAGAAAATCACTCAAAAAGAATTGAAAATTTCAAGTTACGTGCAATGGATCAAAAGCTCACAGTTGGTTTGCTAGTCGGATTCGGTCATTTTCATGCAATCAAGGCTACAAACTACAAGCGTGATTTTAAAAAATCTGTTCTGACCAGGCAATTTAGCAGCACAGTAACCAAGTTGGTTCTCAAGTTCTAGGTTAAGCAGTCTAAGCATCATTATGAAAGATTGAACAGCAACTTAACATCAAAAATCAAGAACTGAGCCATTCTAATGCTAGAGAGACTGGACAGGAATCACGAGGCACACAAAAACACAATCAAGGGCAATCAAGTTCATGCAAGGTTCTCTAGCATCCTACCCCACACTTAAATCGGACTGTGTCCTCACAGGACTAAAATTATAGTTCAGAGTGAAGTAGAAGAACCTGGACCGAGATGGTTGGTGTAGGAGATGAGCACGGTTCCTCGGAGCAGAGGGAATCTACCGAAAAGAAGCAAGGGAATCTCCCTACTGCCTACAAAACAAAAACAAATGAAAGATAAAAAGAAAACCGGGACAACTGTCCCGGATCCACACAGAAAAAAGTTGGATCGAAATCCGAAAAGAAGAAATAAAAATAAAGGACCAGAAAAGGAATACAACCCGATCACTGCTGGTCAGTTGCATCGGGAGGGGGCATGTGGAGGGCGTCGCCTATCTGTCGCTGCCATGCCAGCTGAGCCTCATACCTCTCGTCAGAGCGGAGCATGTGCTGCTGCATAATATTGCATCTAGCGTCCTGAGTGGCGGTGTCTTGGATGCGCCACTCCTGGAGTCGCTCATACAGCTCTCCAATGTCCGCAAATGCGGTTGGTGCTGAGGGTGAGGTGCCCGAAATGGATCTGGAATGGGCGGCGGCGACAGGTACTCGTACCCTGCCTGATGATGTGGCAAGGGTATATGATCATGAAACTATGGCTCCGGCTGGGGCTGTGGCTGCTCAGAATCATCTTCTTCCTCTGACTCTACCACATGCTGGAGGGGAGGATCTGCTGCTACCTGGGGACTGAGGTCCAGCTCGAGGTTGTACTCGACCGCTAAATCACCTCCCACGATCTGCACTCTGCATCATGGGACGTCCGGGCCATATTCTTGGCTAAGGCCGAAAGAGATGATGAGTCGACCGACAAAGTTGCCTCCCAGGACTGAGCTAGGTGGCCTCGGCCTCTGAGTCTTCTGGCGGAATAAGCGAGCAAGCACCCATCCGAGATGAAGAGGGTAACTCTCCGAGATGGCGCGATGAAGAAGAAGCTCCTCCTTGCTGATATGGTGGCGGTCCTTCTCTGGAGCATACAGTAGTGATCTACGCAAAACCATATGAATGAATTTATAGAGAGGGTGAGAGAGGGACTTAACTGAGTTATGCTTCGTGGTACGATCGTCGGGCACTCCAGTCATGTGCCTCCAGAGTGCGTCGTACTCCTCCTCGTCGTCATCGTCGTTCGCCCGGCCGAGGTGATGTCCCTCGTAGTGCTCGCGGGGAATGCATAGATGAGTTGCAAACTCATCATAGGTAAGTGACCTGTGTACCCTGCCCAGGTAGAAGGAGAGACCTTCTTGTGCTACCTCTTCTTGTGCTCGTCCAGATCGAACGTGGCCCAAAACTCCTGTAGAGCGACGTCTGGGAAGTCGGAAGCTATGGTGGTCAGCTGTAGGAGGCCGGCAGGTACCAGGGCGTCGAGCACATTCCGGTGCCAGTCCTCATCGTGATCGAAGAGTGACTCCATGGAAAGTGGGCGAACATCAGCTCCAGGAACATGCTCGAGCCGCTGGTAGCGCTCGAAGTAGTACTGGGGTAGGCGAGCAACAGTGGAGTGGTACCCGACACGGCCAAGGAAAGCTGGTGGAGGGACCTGGATGGCAGGTGTGACGGGAGCGGGAACTCGGGAGCTAGAGGCGGTATCAAGTCGCGCCTTAGTCCTGCGCTCATGAGTGACATTCCTAAAACCAGAAACGAAACCAGATTAATTAACTAATAACCCACCCCACACTTAGTAGAAAAACTCAATTTCACAAAGAAATGAGGAAAACCGAGTGGGGGTAAGCAAAGTAAGTAACCGGTAATCACAATAAATCAATGAGCATGCATATGTCTAGCCGGAATGTTCATATCATAATTAGAGGTCAAAAGTCAAACCGACATTCAAAAAGTTAACATTTTAGCACATTGAACCCTAATCATGGCAAGACTAGCTCAAAGCGGGAAATGACGGCATAAAATAAACTCAGATGGCTAGCACATAAATATGAACGGGAATGAACATTTATGGCAGCCAAACAAGCATAGAAAATTCATGGTCAAACCGACATTTCACAAAAGTCAACACCGCAAAGAATTTATCTTAAAGCATATCAACACACGATCAAATGGTATTATAATTCAGCACAAAACTCCCTAAGCATGCTAGATTAGTCAAAAGCAATTCAGCTAACCTAGTTCACACGAAATAGTCGGCACGCAAATCGAGGTAAATCAAAAAGTCAACTGAAAGTCAACCCCGACGAAATTAAGCATTCAACATGTCAAAAGATTCGGAATGAAAAGTTCTACAACTTACCTTGAAGCCATGGGTGCTGAAAATGAACGGAGAAAGAGAAATCGGAGAAAAATCAAAAAAATAGGGTTTGGCTGAACGGGAGCTCTAGAGCTCCGATTCGACTGTTCTAGGGCTCAAACTAATCGGAAATGGGAGGGGAGAGGCGCGGTGGCGGTCGGCGGCGGCGGCGGCAAATGGATAGGGCGGCGGCGGCGAGAGAATGGCGGCGGTCGGCGTCGGGTTTAAAACAAAAAGGGAGGTTTTTGAGAATTTTGAAATGAAGAAGTGAGGGGAGAGAGAGAGTGTGAGACCGAGAATTAAAAGAAAAAATTGTCTGATTTTCACTCAAGTTTTTGGCGAAAATATGTGCAAGTTTTCGCCGAAAACTCAAGGCAAAATGGTCTGCCGGTTTTCAAATAAGTTTTTGCCAAAAAATTTAACTAAAATCGTCTGGAAAACACAGTGGGATTTTCAAAGGAGTTTTCGCCGAAAATTGGGTATATATTCACCGAAAATTTTGACCTGTACGATTGAAATTATTTTCGCAATCCCGGCAAACTTCAGAAAATCACAATTAAATCCACAAAAATGAGAACAACCTCAAACAACTTGCGAAAGACACTATGACACACAGACTACACACGAAAAATAATAAAACATGCAGACTGACACTTTTGGCTCCCACGAACTGACTCTAAAACACTAAGTCTGACACAAATGAAAAACTGACTCCAGCCGTGGGTTGCCTCCCACAAAGCGCTCTAGATTAACGTCCTTGAGCTGGACGATACCTGGACGGTATTAGGAGACATCCCAACTCCGGTTCTCCTTAATGCTAGCATCGGAGTTCATGAAGTAGAGCTTCGGGGCATCTCCGTTAAGCATAAATTTCTTCCCGTTAGCGTGTAAGAGCTTGGTACGTCCATCGGGAAGGTGGTCAGTGATCTTGAATGGGCCAAAGAGTTCTGGCAAGGGATCATCTTCTACAAGGAAGACGGTGGACGGAATGAGAACGATCGGCTTCGTCTTCTCTTTAACCTCCGGCTTAATATCACCAGGATCGGTGATCGTCAGTATTTCCTTAGGAGATGCTTTTGACTTCTCCTTCAATACTTGCTCCGGCGCCGGTAGATCGGAACGAATTGGAGGTGCAGCTGGCTCGGCAGAAGGTGGAACAACTGGTCTCCAGACCATTTGAGTCTTCGTCTTCTTGTTCTTCCCCCGGGGCCTGCTAGGTTTCTTGCTTGGCGGTGAAGAAGAGGCTTTCAGTTCCTTCTTCTTTGGCGGCTTTGGAGCAGAAGATTTTGGGTTCTGCTTGGTAATCTGTTCAGCACCTGCAGTAACAATTGATCTAGGAACACTAGAAGAGACATCAGTGACGGAGTTGACCGGAGTCAACTCCACAGTTTCAACAGCTAGACAATGAGATTCTTCATTCTTAGGATTATATTTCATTTCGTCTTCAAGGCGAAAAGTTATAGTGTCTTTACCAACCCTCAAAGTCAAAGAACCATTTGGAACGTTAATTTTCATTCCAGTAGTAGCCATGAAGGGCCGTCCTCTGAGAATGGTAGAATCATCCTTACTAGTATCTATGATCACATAGTCAGCTAAGAACGTGAAAGGACCACATTTAGTAACAACGTCTTCTATCTCTCCTCTAGGAGTTTTAAGTGATCTATCAGCAAAGACGAGTTGCATGCTAGTTGGTTCAAGTTCTCCTAGGTTCAATTTTTCAAATAAGCTCATAGGCATAACATTGACAGACGCGCCTAGGTCAACTAAACTACGCTCTATCTCAACATCATTAATAACCAAATGAAGCGTGAAAGAACCAGGATCAGAACACTTCGCTGGATATGGCGATGAAGGTTTCTTGCTACGAGCAGCAGGATATCCTTCTTTACCTCCCCACATGCCAGTCTCAATCCTTGCATTCGGAAGTAGTGCTCTAGGAAAAGGAGGCTTCACGTAGTACGGCGCAAGAGGAGGATCATACTCCTTAGGCACCTCCTTCGGTGCTTCCTTCTTTTCTGGAGTTTCATCGGTCCTGCACAAATTAGAAGAAGCATTAGTAGATGAATTTGTAGATTCTTTAACGGATACCATCTTAGCTTGCTCCTTTCTCGGGTTTGGCTCAGTTTGGCTTGGAAGTTGGCCAAATGGTCGACCAGATGCTAGCATGCTCGAGATGTTGTTCACAGCTTGCTCAATTCTCTGCCCGGATGCAATCTGTTCTTGATTTAGAAGAGCTTGGGCCTTGAACTAACTGTCATGATCGTCAAGTCTGGTAATGATCTGACTGAGCTTCTTGTCGAGGTCACTAACATTGTTCTCTCTCTGATGTTGCTGCCCTGGATAGGTGTTGTTCAGGTATTGATTCTGGCGATTGCTAGGAGCAGTTCCATAATTACCCGGATTGCGATGCGGCGGCTGATAGACACCTGCCGGCGGATGATTCGGCTTCTGATCCTGAGCTGGACCAGCTGGTCAGGCAACCTAATTCTGGTTGTGGTTCTGGTTGGCACCGGCATTGTAGGGAGGTCTGTCTTAATAATTCCCTTGCTGCCTGAAGTTGCGGTAGCCAGCATAACCATTCTGATTGTTAATGAAGCCTTGTTGAACGAAATTTACCTCTTCTGCAGACCAGACTTCTGTCTTACCAAAATTCTGGCAACGGCCTCCGTTATGTGCACAAGCTCCACACCACTCGCAATCGGCAACGTAGACAGCAGCTGCCGGTGGCTTAATGGGTGTAGAAGACTTCTTCAGATGCTTTTCTACTTCTGCCTTGATGGTTGCTTCGAGATCGAGCTTGCTTCTTGATTCTTCGGATTGTCGCTCCTAGTTCCTTGACTTGGAGGCGCAGTTTGCAAAGTGAAGAAGAGCAGCTTCAGGTGTAAGTGTAGTGCAATCCCCTTCAGCTAGGGAATTGACCCATTTGGCAGATTCTTCTCGAAGACCTCGAGCAAAGATTTCAGCTAACTACCTTTGCTCGAAACCGTGATGCGGACAGTTGTAGAGAAGTTCTTGGAATTGATTCCAAGTATCATATTAGCTTACACCTTCCTTCTGAGAGAATCTGGCGATGCTGTCTTTGATGGCTGTTGTTCTGCTAGGAGGGAAGTACTCTTTGACGAAGTCCTGAGCAAGAGTCTCCCAGTCGGTATAGTAGCCAGGTGGTTTGCCAGTAAGCCACCTCTTAGCAGCGCCTTTCAGAGAGAACGGGAAAGCTGTCAAGCAAAGAGTGTTCTTGTCGAGATTTCCGTTCTTGAAAGTGCTGCAGAGATCAAGGAAGTCCACCATATGAGTGCACGGATTGTCTAGTGGCCTGCCTTCAAACTGTAGATCCCTAGAGATCATAGTCAAGAATGGAATCTTGATCTCATAGTCAGGATCGCCTTCAATGCGCGGCACGGTGATAGAAGATCGAACGCTAGTCGCACTCGGCTTGTTGTAGTCAGCTAGACTTTTCTGTGCAACTGGTGGTGGTGGTAGATCGCCGCCTGGTGGTGGTAGGTTACCCCCTGGTGGTGGTAGATGATCGGTCATGGTAGGAGATGGAGGAGGTGAAAGTGATTCGGTGTATGAAGCGGATGAAGATGACGGTCAACATGGAGATGAGGAACTCTCCTTCAGTTCCTGGATCTTAATCGGAGTGATGGATGGAGGTGGATTGGTTCTGCCTCTCCTTGGAATCTGTGATTGTCGAGGTGGAGCAGAACTGCCTGGTCTCTCTACACTCTTAGCCTTGTCGTCCTTGGCAGTTTGAGAGCGCGTGAGCGGGCGGCGTTGCATACACTTGTGAACAACCTACAAATAACAAAAACAAACAAAAACCAGTGTAAAATCGAAGTGGGTGGAAAAGTGAAAGATGGAAAGTAGAAGAATAAATTGCCAGTTCTTCTTTCAAACAATCAAAAGAAGTCCCCGGCAACGGCGCCAATTTGATGAACGCTGCAAAGCAGTGTAGTCAAATAAACTACCAAGCTGGAAAGCTAGGGTAGATCGTATTCCAAGGGTCTTCTTTAATTGTTTACTCAAATATAAAGGCAAATTATTTGGGATTAAACACTTCGTGAGTAGTGTGAGTTCCACGACTTCTAATTCTAAGAAATGCAGACAAACTAAAAATTTGAAACTGAAAACAGATCAAAAGATTGGGTGATTAAACAAAGATGACAGACAAACTTAGACTTCAAATCCCCCTTCGTTCACCAGAGCATTGGCAGTCAACAGATCAGCGAATTTCAATTCTCGTTCAATCAGTTTCTAAGACACCACCATAACTCCTTACCCTTAGGTTTAAGACTGGCGAACGTTCGCTCTATCCGATCTAGCTACCAAGATTAACTAGCCGCCCGGGTACGGTCGTCTCTCGCAACTAGTTAATTAACTGGTGGAATTACTAACGATTTATGAGTTACTCTTGCAGTGGATTAACCCTAATTGGTTTCTACGAAAGGCACACTCCAATGATTAGGTTAATTGTTTGATTTGATGTTTTAACGTAAGGCGAGCGTTCGCTTCTATCCTTAGCTTAACAAGAATCTAATCTAGGTGATCAATCCAGATAAGAAACACGAACAATGAAGAACAAATCAAACATGAAAAGAGAAACTGATTGAACTTTGAATCTAATCACCGCCGATCCGTGACCGCTTTAAAGCCCTGGGTCACTTAGGGTTCATCAAGTCTAAGCTCTAAGAGTTTAGCTACTCATGTTTTTCACAAAAGAATCAAAGACAAAGATAGAGTTCATCTTGACAGAGGAAGAACAGAAAAGGATCTGAAAAACCTAATTAAGACGGCTCTGGCAGAACTTCGATCTTCGGTAATATGCAATCCTAACTCCGAGTATCCGAGATGGAAGGGATGGCGTCACGATCTCTTCCTGGCTCTTCGAACTCTAACTCTCTGCTCCAAAACTCGGGAGAATTCTGAAGTAGTTGGTATTAGTTGGAATTGTGACGTGTAGTTTGATATGGGCCGCCGGTTAAGTATTTATACTTAACCTTAATACCGCCGATTTTTCTCTAGAATTTTCGCCGAAAATCATAAGGAATTTTCGCCGAAAATTCCTTTGTAAATGGGGTGAACTTGGTGTTTTCGCCAAAAACTTCTTCTTGAATGCACTGCCGATTTGTTTATGAATTTTTGCCGAAAACTCCAAGGGATTTCGCCAAAAATTCCTTTGTAAATGGGAGCAGGATTTGGTTTGGTTTGATTGACTCCTTGGATTGGTCCGGGTGCGATTCCTCGAGGTTCCAACGCCTTAGACACGTCTTTGGCTACTTATTCGACGGCAAAAACCTGTGCTAACATAGAAACACTAGAAAACCATCAAATAGACCTGAAATGGGCCAAAGTAACACAAATGGCACGAGATAGAGCAATTGATTGAATATTCGCTATTCTACCCTAAAAACCATGTCTTAAGCAAGGAAATGTCGCTTAAATGAGGCTGATAATCACGTCAAATCGAGTGTCATCAAAGATCATCATAAGAATTCATCCATGAAGTTTTTAGTGACCAATCTTCCCTCTCTTTTCTTTACTCCCTTGGCCATGTGTGCTTGATTTCCTAGGGTTCATGTTGGATGGGTAGATTAGTTGTGTTGTGAGAGGAGGATGATTGTACAGAATTTTCCATGATTGATCTTGCTTGTGAGAGGATGGTTCCTAGACTTATGCTTATAGCCATATTTCCCAAGTTTGCTTATTTGGGTTCATTCAATGTGGTTTGATGCATGAGAGTGCTTGGATTACATGGATTGTGGGTCTAGGAATTGAATTGATTGTGTTCTAAGATTTTGGATGCCATTGATTCAACCATTTTCACTTGAATTCTCACCTAGACATTTTATCGAACAATTGGTGTGCATGTGAGTTTTCATTCAATTCAATATCGAAAGGATAATTGGTGGATTTCCTAGTGCTAGGGCAGTGATATGACAGTGTGGTGCCTATCCTTGTGGTCATAGAGTCCTAGGAGAGGTTCTTGTGTCTTGGCATTTCATCAAACACCTAGAATGCATCTTTTTCACTTAGCTTGAGAGCGAGAGCCTAAGTTGAGTGGTATTAGGATATGGATATGGTTCTACGAGAGTGTAACGTGTCTAAGTCATCCACTTACAAATTTGGTCTTGATTGGTTTGTTTTTGTATTTAGACCTCTTGAGCATGATGACATTATCCACCAAGTGAACCTTCTTTGACTTTGATTTGAACCATTTTGCTCACTTGCTTTCCTTTGTTTCCTTGATTTAGTTTGTTTTTCCTAGTAGATGCTTAGAAGTCGGATGAATCAAAACCAATTTCCAAAAGATTAGACCGTACACGAGAGATTTGAGTAGTAAGCATTCGAGGGGATCCTTGTGTGGATACGACACTTGAATACAACCCTTAATAAGGTTGTGTCATGAGTCTAATTACTCAGCAGGATAAATTAACTTTATCTCTACTCCCTTGCTTGCAATCAGCAGACCTAATTAACTCATAGGCTCATAGGTTCCTCTTTCTCAGAACTTGAATTAAGGAGGCTACATTAGAAGTTCAGAACTTCAAGTCACCTACGTACAACAGCTCAGTTCTTATATAGTTCTACCTACTTCAAGTAAGTACTCTGAAATCCTCAGTTCCTCATTTCATTTTCACTAAGCAAGCCATGTACTCATCCTTGTCTCCATATTATTAACTCATTAAGTCACTCATTTTTTTGCAGGACATGTCTTCGGGTGTTGGACGTCCTTTTGCTTCTGCTTACTTCTGCACCGAAGTCAAACACTCAAACTAGCTCAAGAGGAAGAAAAATGCTCCTGGAAGTACAAAAGATCTAGGTTGGGAATATGCAACAGATATTGAAGGTGATTCAAAGAAAACCAAGTGCAAATTCTGTTCCAAGGTATTCTCTAGTGGCATTTTTTGCTTCAAACATCATCTCGCAAGAACAAAGGAGAATGTAGAGCCATGTTTAAGTGTTCCAAATTATGTTCGGAAACAAATGTTAGACATCTATGATTGAATTTATAGGTTAAGGAGGCAAGGCAAAATTTCTTGCATAGAGGCATTACTGTAAAACCCATCCTGATGTGAACCGCTGCAACCGTGCGCAGACGACCTTTGAACACCGCAAGCTGATATCCTAGCAACAAGCCTACATATGGAACTGGGATGGAACATGACTTTGATCCACTAGCTATAGAGAGCTAGGAACCAGAACTATCAAGTCGAAAGCGCCACTTCAAGGGGTGAGTACCTGAGACGATAAGCCAATACTTAAGCAATGCAACAACGAGCAAAAGCTTGAAGGGAAAAAGAACAAAGTTCTAAAAGTAGTTTATCAATCAAGGTTGTCTTACAGTGAAGCGTGTAGGCCTCTATTTATAGGTGAGGGTGGAGAACAGACTCTCCAATTCCTCTTAAGGAACTAACTCCTAAAAACGATAAATACTAATAAAGAAACTAAAAGAGTCCTAAACTAACTACTAGAAAGGACATAAACTGATCCTAAAATAGTCTAAGAAGGAAGCTAAATTCGGACTCATAGTCCTACAAGGAAAAAACTCCATCCTAACCAAAAACTCTAAAAAGAAAGCTGAAATATTCCTAAAAAACAGCTAAACGGGTTCTGGAAGATTTAGCCAAATAAATACCAAATAAATTCGGAAAATTGATCCCTTTGGAATACACTAGTAGAAATCATGGGCTTCAACTCTCATGTTAGAAATTAGCCCAAATTCTATCTCCAAGTAGCCCAAATCCATCAATCTTTGTGAGACTAGTAATTTGTCCAAAACCGGGAAATCCTAGCTTGATTAGGATTTCTTGTTCGGATGTACTTGGCATCTTCTCTTCGTGTTCTACATCATTGATGGTCAGTCATCCTTCCTTGGATCAGGCTCAGGTGATGGCCTGATCTTGGCTCCTAACATTAGCTTCCTGGATCAACATCTGTTTTCTGCTCTTTGATGCTTCGGCCAAGCATCACTTTAGCTCGATCTAGCTTAATCTCCTTTGTACCCTCCTTGTGTCCTCCTCCAAATCTGACTTGGCATGGTGGAGGTTTTTCCTTGGTCCACAAGAATTCCAGTTCCTTTGGAAAATCTAGAAAGGCAAGGGCCAATTGTTCGCTCGGCCCAATTCTACTCGGCGTGGTGCCTAGATGTTGGCCCAACGCCCGTGCTTGGCCTGGCTTGGGGCCTTTGAGTTTTCTGGCCAGGCCTTCCATCTTTTGTCTTTGGCAGGCTTCTAGGAACTCCTCAAGAGGGTCTTTGGGCAGGTGTTTGGCCTCTGTGCTCATAGGAGTTGGCCTGGGTGATGACACTCGATTTGACGTGATTATCAGCCTCATTTAAGCGACATTTCTTTGCTTAAGACATGCTTTTTAGGGTAGAATAACGAATATTCAATCGATTGCCCTATCTCGTGTCATTTACGTTACCTTGGCCCGTTTCGGGTCTATTTGATGGTTTTCTAGTGTTTTTGCGTAAGCACAGGGTTTTGCCGTCAAATAAATTAGCCATGGACGTGTCTAAGGCATTGGAACATCGAGGAACTGAACCGGAATCGATTCAAGGAGCCGATCAAGTCAAACCGAAAATCTACCCATTCACACTTACACATTCGGCGAAAAGAAGCTCACACTTCGGCGAAAACAATAGTGCAAATCGACTGATGTCAAGAGAAGAGAGTTTTCGGCGAAGAGAACCCAGAATTTTCGGCGAAGATGCAAGGGAAAATCACTGGCGCCAATAGAAGGAAATATTCGGCGAAAATAAGTCATTATTTTCGGCGAAAATATTGGACTTAACCGGCCAGTTTAGGGTTAAGTATAAATACTTAACCCGGCGGCCCAAAAGGGAGAATCGGACAATTAGTCATAATACAGCTTTTCGCGATCATTTTTCTACGATTTTTCTCTGGAGTTCTGAAGCGAGGAGTTCGAGTTCGAAGAGCCGGAAAGAGATCGTGACGCCATCCCTTCCCTCTCAGTGAACCGGAGCTAGGAGTGTCATCTACCGAAGATCGAAGTCTGCCAGAGTCGTCTGAATTAGGTTTTTCAGATTCTTTTCTGTTCTTCCTCTGGATGATGAACTCTTTCTTTGTCTTTGTTTCTTTTGTAATGATCATGAGTAGCTAAACTTGTTAGAGCTTAGACTAGATGAACCCTAAGTGATCCAGGGCTTTAAAGCGGTCACGGATCGGCGGTGATTAGATTCGAAGTTCAATCAGTTTCTCATTCATGTTTGATTTGTTCTTCATTGTTCATGTTTCTTGTCTGGATTGATCACCTAGATTAGATTCTTGTTAAGTCAAGGATAGAAGCGAACGCTCGCCTTACTTTAAAACATCAAATTGAACAATTAACCTTATAATTGGAGTGTGCCTTTCGTAGGAACCGGTTAGGGTTAATCCACTGCAAGAGTAACTCATAAATCACTAGTAATCGCACCAATTAAGTTAAGTCGTTGCGAGAGGCGACCGTACCCGGGCAACTAATTAATCTTGGTAGCTAGAACGGATAGAGCGAACGTTCACCGGTCTTAAACCTAAGGGTTAGGAGTTATGGTGGTGTCTTAGAATTGATTGAATGAGAATCGAAATCCGCTGATCTGTTGATTGCCTATGCTCTGGGGAACGAAGGGGGATTCAAAGTCTAAGTTCGTCTGTCATCTCTGTTTTCAAACCCTAATTCTCAATCTGCTTTAGTTTAATTTGTTTTAATTTCTCTGCAATTCTTAGAATTAGAAGTCGTGGAACTCACACCACGCACTACGTGTTTTCTTTGAGTAATTTGTTAGTTCTGAAGTAGCCAATCATTCGAAGGCCCGTGGAATACGATCTGCTATAGCTTTTTCTTAGCATTAGTAGTTTATTTGTGTGAAACGCATCACAACGACTGCGCGTTCACCAAATTGGCGCCGTTGCCGGGGAACTTCTTTTGATTGTTGAAAGAAGAACTGGCAATTTATTCTTCTACCTTCCATCATTCACCTTTCCACCCACTTCGATTTTACACTGGTTTTATTTGTTTTTATTATCTGTAGGTTTACAGGTGTATGCTTCGCCGCCCTTGGACTCGTTCTCAAACCGAACAGGCTAAGATTATAGGGAATCCAGGCAGTTCTGCTACACCTCTTCGATCACAGATTCTAAAGAGAAGCAGATCCGATCCACCCATCACTCCAATTAAGATTGAGGATCTGAAGGAGAGTTCCTCATCTTCATCCGCTTCGTACACAGAATCACTTTCACCACCTCCATCTCCTACCATGACCGATCAACCACCACCAAATGGTAATCCACCGCCGCCGCCACCACCTGCACAGAAGAGTCTAGCAGACTATAACAAGCCGAGCGCGACTAGCGTTCGATCTGCCATTGCCGTTCCGCGCATTGAAGGAGATCCTGACTATGAGATCAAGATTCCATTCTTGACTATGATCTCTAGGGATTTACAGTTCGAAGGCAGGCCCCTAGACAATCCATGCACTCATCTTGCAGACTTTCTTGATCTCTGCAGTACTTTTAAGAGTGGAAACCTCGACAAAAATACTCTTTGTCTGAGAGCTTTGCCGTTCTCTTTGAAGGGCCCTGCTAAGAGGTGGCTTACTGGCAAACCACCTGGCTACTACACTGACTGGGATACTCTGGCTCAGGACTTCGTTGAAGAATACTTTCCTCCAGCCAGAACAACCGCCATCAAGGACAGCATTGCCAGATTCTCCCAGAAAGAAGGAGAAAGCTTATATGATACTTGGAATCGATTCCAAGAACTTCTCTACACCTGCCCTCATCATGGATTCGAGCAGAGGTAGTTAGCTGAAATCTTTGCTCGAGGACTTCGAGAAGAATCTGCCAAGTGGGTCAATTCTCTAGCTGAAGGAGATTGCACTACACTCACACCTGAAGTTGCTCTTCGTCACTTCGCAAACTGTGCTTCCAAATCAAGGAATTGGGAACGACAATCTGAAGGATCAAGGGGCAAGATAGATCTCGAAGCAGCTATCAAGGCAGAAGTAGAGAAGCATTTGAAGAAGTCTACCACACCGATCAAGCCGCCAGCAGCTTCTGTCTAAGTTGCTGATTGCGAGTGGTGTGGAGCTTGTGCACATAATGGAGGACGATGCCAGAACTTTGGTAAGACGGACGTCTGGTCCGCCAAAGAGGTAAATTTTGTCCAACAAGGCTTCGTCAATAATCAGAATGGTTATGCTGGCTACCGTAACTTCAGGCAGTAAGGGAACTACCAAGACAGACCTCCCTACAATGCTGGCGCCAATCATAACCAGAACCAGAACAACCGCCAGGCTGGTCCAGCTCAGGATCAGAAGCCTAATCATCCGCCGGCAGGTGTCTACCAGCCGCCCATCGCAATCCGGGTAACTATGGAACTGCTCCTGGCAATCGCCAGAATCAATACATGAATAACAACTATCCATGGCAGCAGCATCAAAGAGACAACAATATCAGTGACCTGGATAAGAAGCTCAGCCAGATCATGACCAGACTTGATGATCACGACAGTCAATTCAAGGCTCAAGCTCTTCTCAATCAGGAACAGATAGCATCTGGACAAAGAATTGAGCAAGCCGTGAACAACATCTCGAGCATGCTAGCATCTGGTCGACCATTTGGCCAGCTTCCAAGCCAAATAGAGCCTAACCCGAGAAAAGAACAAGCTAAAATGGTAACCGCTCGAAAACTTCCAAACTTAATTGCTGATGCTTTTTCTGTTTTACGCAGGATCGCTGAAAATTCGGAGGAAGAAGAAGAACAGGAACCGGCGCCTAAGAAGGATGACCCTCCTCTTGCACCATACGTCGTGAAGCCTCCTTTTCCTAGAGCACTACTGCCAAATGTAAGGATCAAAACTGGCATGAAGGGGAACAAGGAAGGATACCCTGACATTCGTATCAAGAAACCTGTTTCTCCATATCCAGCTAAGTTATCTGATCCTGGTTCTTTCACTTTACCACTGGTTATTAATGATGTTGAGATTGAACGTTGCTTACTTGATCTAGGAGCGTCTGTTAATGTTATGCCTGTAAGTCTATATGAAAAACTGAATCTAGGAGAACTTGAACCGCCTAGTATGCAACTTGTCTTTGCTGATAGATCACTTAAAACACCTAATGGAGAGATTAAAGACGTTGTTACTAAATGTGGTCCGTTCACGTTCTTAGCTGACTATGTGATTATGGATACTGGTACAGATGATTCTACCATTCTCATAGGTCGACCTTTCATGGCTACTACTGGAATGAATATTAATGTTCCAAATGGTTCTTTAACTCTAAGGGTCGGTAAAGAAACGAAAACTTTCCATCTTAAAGATGGCATGAAATATAACCCTAGAATGAAGAATCTCACTGCCTTGCTGTTGAAACTGTGGGGTTGACTCCGGTCAACTCCGTTACTAATGCTTCTTCCAGTGTCTCTAGATCAGTTGTTGATGCAGGTATTACACAGGTTATGAAGAAGAAGCCAGAAGCTTCAGTCCAAAAGCCGCCTAAGAAGAAGAAGGAACCGCAACCCTCTTCTAAACCACCGAGCAGACTTTGAGGAAAGAACAAAAAGACGAAGACCCAAATGGTCTGGAGACCAAAAGCTCTACCATCTTCCACTGAGCCAGCTGCACCACCAATTCGTTCCGATAAACCGGCGCCGGAACAAGTATGGAGGGAGAAGCCGAAAGCCTCTCCTAAGGAAGTACTAACGATCACCGATCCTGGTGATACCAAGCCGAAGTTAAAAGAGAAGATGAAGCCGACAGTCCTTATTCCTTCCATCGTCACACTCAAGAAGGATGATCTCTCAGAGAACTGTTCGGACCGTTCAAGTTCATCGAGCATCTTCCCGACGGACGTACCAAGCTAATGCATGCGAACGGGAAGAAATTCACGCTTACCGGAGAAGCCCCGAAGCTGTACTTTATGAACTCCGACGCTAGCGTGAAGGAGAATCTAAGTTGGGATGTCTCCTAATACCGTCCAGGTATCGTCCAGCTCAAGGACGTTAATAAAAGAGCGCTTCGTGGGAGGCAACCCACGGCTGGAGTCTGTTTTTTAAATTTTGTGTCGAACTTAGTGATTTAGACTCGGTTCGGGGGAGCCAAAAGTGTCAGTTTGTGTGTTTTCTTATTTTTCGTGTGTCGTCTAGTGTGTCATAGAGTCAGTAGCAAGTTGATTGAGGTCGTTCCGATTTTTGTGGATTTAACTGTGATTTTCTGAAGTTGGCTGGATTCGCGAAAATATTTTTCAACCCAAGGAGTTAAAATTTTCGGCGAAACTAAACCTCCATTTTCGGCGAAGTCGCCCTTTCGGTTTTCACTGTGTTTCATGGTTCAACATTTTCGGTCCGAGTAGTATAATGTTTTCGGCGAAACCGTTTTTGAAAATCAACAGAACTTTGAACTTCAAATTTTCGCCGAAAAGAATGACTTGTTTTCGCCGAAAACACTCTTGAAAATCCGGCAGTGTATTTGAACTGCTAGTTTCGGCGAAACCACCCACTTATTTTCGCCGAAACTGATTTCGAAAATCAGAAATCCTCCACTTTAAAATCCGGATTTGGCCTCTCTCTCTCCTTCACTCATTTTCGTTAAAACCTCCGAAAACAAACCCCCTTATCGTTTTAAAAAGTCGCCGCCGCCCCACTTCATTGAACCCACCGCCGCCGCTGTTTTCCGCCGCCGACCGCTGCCGCTCAACTCCCCTCTTCCTTCCGATCAAACCGAGCCCTAGAGCAGCCGAATCGGAGCTCTACAGCTCTACTTCTCCGAAACCCTTGTTTTCAACATTTTTCACCGATTCCTCCCAACCCGTTCAGTTTTTGCATCCATGGCTTCAAGGTAAAGTGTACAACTTTTCAATACGAATCTTTTGACATATGGATTGCTGAATTTCGTCGGGGTTGACTTTTGGTTGACTTTTCGGTTTGCCTCGTTTTGCGTGCTGACTGTTTCGTGTGAACTAGGATTAATTGAACTTATAGAACTGTTCTAGCATGCTTAGGGAGTTGTGTGCTTAATTTCCATATCATTTGATCATGTGTTGTTATGCATACGATTAATTCTTTGTTATGTTGACTTGTGAAAAAATATCGGTTTGACCATGAACTGTTTTTGATCGTTTGGCTGCCGTATATGTGTTCACTCTTGTTCAGATTATCGTGCTTGCCATTTGAGATTATATTACCATCATTTCCCCAAGTTGTGATAGTCTTGCCATGATTAGGATTCATCGTGCTATACATGTTGACTGTCTAATTGTCGGTTTGACTTGTTGAACTCTGATTGTGCTTATCCGATTATAGCTGTTCTTAAGACATGTATTTTATTGTCTGTGATTACCGGTTACCTCGCTTTGCTTACCCCACTTAGTTTCCCTCATTTCTTTGTGAAATTGAGTTTTTCTACTAAGTGTGGGGTAGGATTTTAGTTGACTAATCTGGTTTCACCTCTGGTTTTAGGAACATCTTTGAGCGCAGGACTAAGGCGCGACTTGATGGCGCCTCGAGCTCTGGAGCCGCCGCCCCCGTCACACCCATCGCGCTAGGTCCTCCACCAGCTCTACCTCGCCGGGCGGGATACCATCCCACCATCGCCCGTTTGCCGGACCACTATTTCGAGTGCTTCCAGAAGCTCGAGAACTCCCGTGGAGCTGCCGTGCGACCTCTATCCTTGGAGTCCCTCTTTGATCACAACGAGGACTACCACCGGAACGTGCATGACGCCCTAGCACCGGCTGGTCTCCTGGAGCTGACCACCATAGCCGTTGATTACCCAGAGATTGCTCTCCAGGAGTTCTGGGCGACCTTTGACCTAGACGAGCACAAGAAGAGGCAGCGCCAGCAGGTTGTCACCTTCTATCTGGGTGGAGCCTTCAGGAAGCTGTCCTACGATGAGTTTGCCGCTCATCTGGGCATTCCCTACGAGCACTATCACGATCACCACCTAGGATGGGGTGGCGACGATACCAACGAGGAGTACAATGCGCTCTGGAGCCATATGACAGGCGTACCTGGCGACCGCCTTGGGGCGAGCAACTCAGTTAAGTCCCTCTCTCACCCTCTCTTCAAGTTTATTCATTTGGTGTGGCGTAGGTCTCTTTTGTATGCTCCAGATAAGGATCGCCACCATGTCCTCAAGGAAGAGCTCATGCTTCTTCGAGCTATCCGGGAGAGCTACCCGCTACACCCAGGCTGGGTGCTTGCTCGCATCTTCAGCCAGAAGACCAAGAGGAAGACGCCGCCTCGCAAGCTCTTGGGGGGTAACTTCGTCGGTCAGCTCATCCTCTCCTTCGGTATCAGCCATGAATATGGCCCGCACATCCCACGACGCCAAGTCAGGACCGTTCGAGGAGAATTGGCAGTCGCGTACGACTTGGCGATGGACATCAGTCCCCATGTAGCAGCAGATCCTCCACTCCAACCTGTGGACGAATCGGAGGAAGAAGATGATTCTGAGGAGCAGCAGCCGCCGCCAGAGTTTCATGACTATATACCCTCGCCACACCATCAGGCAGGGTACATCCACCAGTCGCCGCCGCACATTCCCGATCCATACCTGGCACCTCAGCCTCAGCCCCGACCGCATCCCGCGGACATTGGTGAGCTGTACGAGCGACTGCAGGAGTGGCGCATCACCGACAACGCCACTCAAGAGGCGCGATGGACTATTATGCAGCAACACATGCGCCGCGCCGATAGGCGATATGAGGCGCAGCTGGAGTGGCAACGCCAGCTTGGTGAGTTCCTCAACTTTTCACCTCCCGGTTCACCGGACGAGCAGTGATCGGGTTGTATTCCTTTTCTGGTGTCTTCTTTTTATTTATTATTTTCGGATTTCGATCCAACTTTTTTCTGTGTGGATCCGGGGCATTTGTCCCGGTTTCCTTTTTATGTTTCATTTGTTTTTGTTTTGTAGGCAGTCGGGCGATTCCCTTAGCTTCCAGTTCTGCTGCCCCTCCCTCCGCTCTATGGATGTGTGCTGACCCTCTGAAATCAACCATCCTCATCCAGGTTCTTACATTCCACTCTGAACTCTGGAATTAGTCCTGTGAGGACACAGTCCGATTTAAGTGTGGGGTAGGATGCTAGAGAACCTTGCATGAACTTGATTGCCCTTGATTGTGTTTTGTGTGCCTCGTGATTCCATTTCAGTCTCTCTAGCATTAGAATGGCTCAGTTCTTGATTTTTGATGTTAAGCTGTTGTTCAACCTTTCATAATGATGCTTAGACTGCTTAACCTAGAACTTGAAAACCAACTTGTATGCTTTGATGCTAAATTGCCTGGTCAGAACAGAATTTTTAAAATCACACTTGTAGTTTGTAGCCTTGATTGCATGAAAATGACCGAATCCGACTAGCAAACCAACTGTGAGCTTTTGATCCATTGCACGTAACTTGCAATTTAAATTCTTTCTGAGTGGTTTTCTGTTTGCTTGAATGAGTTAGAATTTGCATGAGACCTACTCGAGACCACACGATGACACGAGTTCTAGAAGGATAGGGGCACCTAGATTCAGCTACTAAGCCAGATAGCCTACCTTAACGATAAAATCCACTAGGTTTAAACCCTTGAGCTTGGCCTGTTCTTTCGGTTCGATAATACATTATAGCCATTTCCCATTTCTTTCATTCCCCGTTGATCCCCTGTGGTTGTAGTTCTAGATTGACCTACCGGAAGTCGGTTTGTGGTAACCTGCCTATAGCCATTAAACAGGTGGTCTTAGCTATTATGTCCGAACGTGTAAACCCCTCTAGCAACAAAAAGAAAATCGGCACAAATTTTACAAAAAAAGAAAAAAAATATTTGAAAAAATAAAAAGAAGAAAAATCAGAAAAAGTTTAAAGTTTTAGTTCAAATAAAACGTTCTTCTCCCTACAAATGGAAGAACGAAGTAAAGAAAAAAAATAGTAATAATAAATGCTAGGTTGCTTGAGGGTATCATAGGACGAGCGTTCATCATTCCACCCGTGTTTGGTTAGACGGTAGGAAGCCATAGATTAGATTCGAGGGAAGTTAGTCGAAAGCTACACCGCACCAAGCCATCATCATTCATTCCCATCATCCATCTCATTATAAACCCGAGTAGTGTAGTATTCATTTCGGTCCTAGCAGGGAAGTCCTTCTTGACTAGATATTCGTGTTGTCACATTGGTGGAGATGTGGTCGAAATGCAAACCTATGACAGAATTCGGTAACAGAAAATGATCGAGAGCAGAAACACGTCCTTAAACACAGAGAGTGAGAGTTTCCATTGTACTATATATATCCTGTGTGAGGAGTCTGGTCGGTCAGGTCAAATTCGTGCATGATTGATTGCTAATTACTTGTCGTGTGCAGTTTATTAGTGAGACCAGTTAGTTTGGCTGATCTGTATGCATGTTAGGTTTCTTGTTCTAGGATCGAGCTGTCTAATAATTCATTGTGATTGATTGAGCTCCAATTTAACTGATCTTATCAATTGTGAACGTGAGCGTTTCTATTCAGTTTGCTTGAGGACAAGCAAAAGCTTAAGTGTGGGGTATTTGATGACACCCGATTTGACGTGATTATCAGCCTCATTTAAGCGACATTTCTTTGCTTAAGACATGCTTTTTAGGGTAGAATAACGAATATTCAATCGATTGCCCTATCTCGTGTCATTTACGTTACCTTGGCCCGTTTCGGGTCTATTTGATGGTTTTCTAGTGTTTTTGCGTAAGCACAGGTTTTTGCCGTCAAATAAAGTAGCCATGGACGTGTCTAAGGCATTGGAACATAGAGGAACTGAACCGGAATCGATTCAAGGAGCCGATCAAGTCAAACCGAAAATCTGCCCGTTCACACTTACACATTCGGCGAAAAGAAGCTCACACTTTGGCAAAACAACAGTGCAAATCGACTGATGTCAAGAGAAGAGAGTTTTCGGCGAAGAGAACCCAGAATTTTCGGCGAAGATGCAAGGGAAAATCACTGGCGCCAACAGAAGGAAATAAATATTCGGCGAATAATATATTTCGGCGAAATAAGTCATTATTTTCGGCGAAAATAATGGACTTAACCGGCCAGTTTAGGGTTAAGTATAAATACTTAACCCGGCGGCCCAAAAGGGAGAATCGGACAATTAATCATAATACAGCTTTTCGCGATCAGTTTTCTACGATTTTTCTCTGGAGTTCTGAAGCGAGGAGTTCGAGTTCGAAGAGCCGGAAAGAGATCGTGACGCCATCCCTTCCCTCTCAGAGAACCGGAGCTAGGAGTGTCGTCTACCGAAGATCGTTGTCTGCTAGAGTCGTCTGAATTAGGTTTTTCAGATTCTTTTATGTTCTTCCTCTGGATGATGAACTCTTTCTTTGTCTTTGTTTCTTTTGTAATGATCATGAGTAGCTAAACTCGTTAGAGCTTAGACTAGATGAACCCTAAGTGATCCAGGGCTTTAAAGCGGTCACAGATCGGCGGTGATTAGATTCGAAGTTCAATCAGTTTCTCATTCATGTTTGATTTGTTCTTCATTGTTCATGTTTCTTGTCTGGATTGATCACCTAGATTAGATTCTTGTTAAGTTAAGGATAGAAGCGAACGCTCGCCTTACTTTAAAACATCAAATTAAACAATTAACCTTATAATTGGAGTGTGCCTTTCGTAGGAACCGGTTAGGGTTAATCCACTGCAAGAGTAACTCATAAATCACTAGTAATCGCACCAATTAAGTTAAGTCGTTGCGAGAGGCGACCGTACCCGGGCGACTAATTAATCTTGGTAGCTAGAACGGATAGAGCGAACGTTCGTCGTCTTAAACCTAAGGGTTAGGAGTTATGGTGGTGTCTTAGAATTGATTGAATGAGAATCGAAATCCGTTGATCTGTTGATTGCCTATGCTCTGGGGAACGAAGGGGGATTCAAAGTCTAAGTTCGTCTGTCATCTCTGTTTTCAAACCCTAATTCTCAATCTGCTTTATTTTAATTTGTTTTAATTTCTCTGCAATTCTTAGAATTAGAAGTTGTGGAACTCACACCACGCACAACGTGTTTTCTTTGAGTAATTTGTTAGTTCTGAAGTAGCCAATCATTCGAAGGCCCGTGGAATACGATCTGCTATAGCTTTTTCTTAGCATTAGTAGTTTATTTGTGTGAAACGCATCACTACGACTGTGCGTTCACCACTGGGGCTGGTGTAGTCTCGGCCTAGCATTAGTGCTGGGGCCGGATTTAGCATCAGCATTGAGGCTTGATGTTGGGACTCCTGGTATGGGGCCTTTCCCTTTAGCAAGGGAAATCCTCTCTAGTTTTCTTCATTTGTTCCGCCATCCCTTGTTAACATGGGGAGGTTCAGGTCTGGTGCCTGTGGTGTCGTGTGCACGACGGGCTTGCTGGCTGGGATCACTTCACATCCTGAATCAACCAGGATAGACTCATGTTTGAACCGGAACGAGAATCACTAGAAAGATAATACACAAATGAAATAGGCAAATCGACAAATGAAAGTGACAAGAATTCTCATTAAATGATAAATAACTGAAATGAGGCCTCCAATGGTAGAATCCAAATATAAACCGATAAATAATAATCCTGTATCAAATCTCGAAAATGGTACAAAAATCTCCCAAAATACAAATAGTCAATTGAAACATGAAATGAAGGAAACAGTCAACTCCAAGTGGTTTGCCAATCTTCACCCCATAGCTTCGCTCAGCATCTTTCTCGAACTCAACTGAAGCACCTGAACCCCAACACCACAATTACTAGCCAAGAGAATCTAAAAGGGGAAGAGTAGGGAATCTGTTTCCTATTGAAACTGAGTGAACCCACTGGGCTTAACTATGCGCTGAACTAACCAAGAGGAGGTGTTCCATACTCCACACAATACACTGATAGTGGGACCCAAACTCAGCCTTCACCGATTTTATTATCCTAAACAGTCTAGGTGATCACATAGGTGCAGTTATAGTTCACAGTCACATTCCATAACATCAATATTATCATAAGTGAAACCATCATTCATACGATCCAGCACGGTTCACAAAGCAGCTAACAATCACAATCATCACATACAAACGCACACTCAAATCACAAATCATGTACTAGGTAAGTTAATTAGGCGCCATGGATTTTACCATTGCACCACCCTTGCCGGCCAGACGCACCCTCTCTTGAAGGAGGGTCCAAGATGCATCCTTTATACAAGAAGGATCTAGTAGGGGTGGAAGTTTGGGATTGGGATTGGGAATTCTCATTCCCAAATTTAAATTTCCAAATTATTTAGGGAATTGGGAACCCATGTACCAAAATTTAAATTGAAAATTGGGTTTGGGATTAAGAAATGGGAATGGGAAATTAAGTTTGGGTTTGGGAAAGCCCAAATACCAAACTAACCCATCAGACATAGTTTAACCTGTAACAACAATTTGTTTGGGACTTAACCCGTCAAACTTTTTGCTGGTAAAGTTTGAATAAAAAAATATGTCGCCATAAATTATACTTGCATAATTTAATTGTTAGGATATACCGTCAAAATCCTTTTAACATTTGAGATTCTTCCGTCAAAATTTTGCTATTGAATTCCACCAATTAGGGTTTAGGGTATTATCGCTAAATTTTGTCGATATCGACGAAAATCTGGCGGTGAAGAAATTCTCGTGACGTCGATGAAAATATGGCGGCGGAATTCTGGTGACATAGATGGAAATTCGGCGATGAAAGTTCGGCGACATTTGCGAAAGTCCTACCACAAAAATATGCCGGCGAAGAAAGTCCGACAATGTAGATGGAATTTGATGGTGGAATTCCGGCGACATCAATGAAAATTATTCGGCGGAAGTTCGGTGACATTTGCGGAAGTTTGGCGGTGGTGACGAATATATGGCGGCGGAGAAAGTACGGTGACAACAATGGAAATTTGGCGAAAAAATTCAAGCGACGTCGATGAAAATTTGTCAGCAAAATCTTGACGTCATCTGCAGAAGTCCAATGACAATAATCTACGGCGAAAGTTTGGCGGTGGTGACAAAATTCCAATAGAAAAAATCTGGTGACGTCGACAGAAATCCGGCGGCGGATGTTTGGCGACATTGCTAAATTTTAACGAAGGAAATTCGGCGGCGAAACTTTGGTGGTGGTGATGGAAATATGGCGGCGGAGAAAGTACGATGACATCAATGGAAATTTGGCGGCAAAATTTTGGCAACAATACATTCATGAAAATTTGGTGGCGGAAGTTTGACGGCATCTGCGAATGTCCAACGACAAAAATCTGGCGGCGAAAGTTTGGTGGGGTTGACGGAAATCCAGTGATGACACTCGATTTGACGTGATTATCAGCCTCATTTAAGCGACATTTCTTGGCTTAAAACATGGTTTTTAGGGTAGATAGCGAATATTCACTCAACTGTTATATCTCGTGTCATTTTGGTTACTTTGGCCCATTTCGGGTCTATTTGATGGTTTTCTAGTGTTTTCGTGATAGCACAGGTTTTTGCCGTCAAATAATGTAACCAAGGACGTGTCTAAGGCATTGGAACCCCGAGGAACCGCACTGGAATCGATCTAAGGAGTCAATCAAGTCAACACACTTCCTACCCCGTTTTACACAGGAGTTTTTGGCGAAAAGCCTGAGGATTTCGGTGAAAACTCCAGACGAAATCGGCAGAGCTTGCAAGAAGAAGTTTTCGGCGACAAGTCAAAGTTCTCGCCGAAAACTCTAAACATACAACTCACAGGAGATCAGTCGACGGAAGCCAGCAATTTTCGAAGAAGTTGTCGGCGAAAACTCCTTAAGTTTTCGCCGAAAAATCCAGGCAAATCCGGGAACTTAGGGTTAAGTATAAATACTTAACCGGCGGCCCACCTCATAATAGACCTCATAAGATACCTCATAATTCACAACTTTCACGAGTTCCAGACCTAAGAAGTTCGAGAAAACAGAGTTGAAGAGTTCGAAGAGCTAGGAAGAGATCGTGACGCCATCCCTTCACCTCGGAGACTCGGAGCTAGGGTTGAAGATTACCGAAGAGCAAAGCTTTGCCAGAATCGTCTTAATTAGGTTTTACAGTTTCTATTTGTTCTTCCTTTTCATGATGAACTCTATTTCTGCCTTTGATTCTGTCGTTATGAACATGAGTAGCTAAACTCGTAGAGCTTAGACTAGATGAACCCTAAGTGACCCAGGGCTTTAAAGCAGTCACGGATCGGCGGTGATTAGATTCAAAGTTCAACCAGTTTCTCTTTCATGTTTGGTTTGTTCTTCGTTGTTTATGTTCTTGTCTGGTTTGATCACCTATATTAGATTCTTGTTAAGCTCAGGATAGAAGCGAACGCTCGCCTTACTTTAAAACACCAAACCAACAATTAACCTATTCATTGGAGTGTGTCCTTTCGTAGGAACCAGTTAGGGTTAATCCACTGCAAGAATAACTCATAAATCGTTAGTAATTCCACCAGTTAGTTTAGTCATCGCAAGAAACGACCGTACTCGGCGACTAATTAATCTTGGTAGCTAGATCGGACAGAGCGAACGTTCGCCAGTCTTAAACCTAAGGTTCAGGAGTTATGGTGGTGTCTTAGAATTGATTGAACGAGAATTGAAATCCGCTGATCTGTTGATTGCTAATGCTCTGGTGAACTAAGGGGGATTCGAAGTCTAAGCTTTTCTGTCGTCTTTGTTAAGCCAACCAACCTTCCAATCTGTCTTTCAATTTAGTTTTTTTTATTTGCTTGCATTTTCTAGAATAGAAGTCATGGAACTCACACCACGCACAACGTGTTAAACCTGAATAATCTGCATTTACATTTGAGTAGACAATTATTAGAAGACCCGTGGAATACGATCTGCTTAGCTTTCTAGCTTGGTAGTTATTTGATAAACCTGTTCACAACGTTCATCATCTAGCGGCAGAAGTTTGGCGACATTTTGGAAAGCACGATAGTATAAATTTGTTGGCAAAAGTTTGGCCAAATTTGAGAAAGATTCCATGTGTTAATTTGAATTTGGGAATTTGGGATCCCGATTCCCAAATTAGAATTCTCGTTCTCGAATAAAAATTCCCAAATTAAATTCGAGATTGGGAATGGGAACCTTAATTTGGGAATTGGGAACTGGGATTTTGGAAATATGGGAATGGGCCTCCTATTCGCTCCCAGTTTCCACCCCTAGGATCCAGGGCCCTAAACCACATCATCAACATCAACAACAGATCACGTCACTCTTCTAGGAGGCGTGACCGCACCTCACTCTTCTAGGAGAGGTGAAAATTTGGGGTAGTGCAGGTTCCAACCGGTTCTATCATTATCACTCATACATCCACCATAACATGCTTCCAGCACCAACAATTCATATCGTCAACATCCTTATCCCTCACAACAATTCACAATCACATCAAGGGTAAACTACTAGCTTGCCGACCACCCCGCCTGCATAAGAAATATAGGGGAAGCCATGTCGCAAGTCTAGAGTTAGAGTTACCCACATGTCTGTCTTTCATAGGACGACCCCACATTGGCATGGCTATCCTTCTACAACCACAATCGACAATGACTGAGTAGATGATTCCACATTATCACAACCTTTCCATCCTAACACTCATTTATAACTCAATTCATTATGTAATCCATTTCATCACAATCTCCCATTCACAACTACAACATCGAAACAACCAATTGACAATCACAGAACAGTTAACCCCTTTTGCTCTCTTACATTTTGATGCAAATCCCTAATTTTGTCTAGGTCGAATTACAACTCCTCACGTTACTCAATAATAGGGGTGGAAATCGGTCGGTTAGCGGCTAACCGTAATCAGTCAAACCGGTTACCCGTAACCATTATTTGCCCAAATCGTGCACCGGAACCTAAACTAAGATTCGGGTAACCATAACCGGTTTTAATTCGGTTACGGGTAAAACCGGTTAGTCGCTTGATAACTGAAAGCTGATTGTACCCAAAAGTTGTCCACTTTCGGCTGAGATTTCTTTAAATTTCATTATAGAGTTAAGAGATTACATCAATGTGGATTCAATTAAGACCACAGATACATATAGACACTCCTGTTTGACATGAGGATTGCAGAGCAACCCATTCTGAAAAAGCAGTTAGGGATGAGCATGGAACGGTCCTTCCCTTAGTACCAATTGTAGCCTACCATCTCAGTACTAACCACCACAGCATAGTTATTCGGGTTGGCTTCAAGCATGTCACGGGCCAAGTCTACAGCTATAATCCCAGCACTGCAGCCCATGCCTCCCAGATTGTAGCTCAAAATGTTACCTCTCATCCTGTACAGATTGATATTCATGGCAGATAGGGATGGAGTTGGGTTAAAGATGCTGCAATTTACCACCAGGATACCATCATCCTTGGGTCGGATACTAGTTTCCTAAAACAGCTCTTCAAGAGCACCAAACATCACCATCGAGGCTTCTGCCCTGCCCTCTTCATTGTTGCACACTTCTCCTGAGACATTACAGCTTTGGGAATGTAAGTCTCATCTCCTATGCCTGAGGAATGCATAATTCTCTTCTGGAATTCAAGGCTTGCCTCATCGAACTTGCCTGTCCTGCAGGCCAAGTCCATGAACTCATCCTTGATTACCTGTACACAACACAATCTGGCTGAGAAACTGAAGATAGGTTGAATGTTCATCGTAAGCAAAAGAAGCCTCACATCTGGAGCAGAATGCAGAGGTCATCTCTGCATATTGAATGTTCATCTCTGCAATTCAAAATCAAACTGGCTATTCCAGAGTGCAGAGGTCAATGAAATTTAGGGGTGAGCAGCGGTGCCAATACACTAGAAATTACTCTAAAATTCGAAATCTATCAAACAATGCTTATAACCATGATTTGAATTCTATAAAACAATGCTTATAACCAACCTAGAAAACCTATATAAACCATTAAACCGCCAATATCTAATTCTAATAACAACAACACTATCTGAGTAGTAATTCTAATAATAACAACAACCAACCTAGAAAACCTATATAAACCATGAAACAACAGCAGTAGTAATCAAAGCATATCCAAAGCAGTAGTAGTCGGCTGCAGTACCTTCACTTTCCAGAAAATATGAATACCATATCAAGAAGGAGGCACTCGGATCCACCACGCCTCGTTGTAACATCTGTATCAAAAGGACTTCATCACACATCTGAGTACAACAACATACCCACTAGTATCTTCCAGCATTCCCATATCAAAATCCTTAACTTTAACAAGCACCTTGTTGCAATCACTGAACAGGTAATCAACCTTCTTGTTTTTGGAGTATATACTGACAATGCCAAGGAGCAAGTAGGTCAACACTTTATACCTGACGGCATCAAATTCATCTTGCAAAAACTTTTTTTGAATTACAACAAGTGAGATTCAATCAGGGAATCAAGTAATGTTAAACAGGAAGATCCAAAAGAAGCAGGGTTCTTGAAACTGCCAACAACATAGAACGGATAAAGAGACAATGAAATTTGAAATATTAACCCACGCAAGAGAACAGTACTACGGAAGAGGAAATGGAAAGGGTCCAAAGCATTGCAGCAACAAGTCCACCCAAATGACAAGAAAGCACAACGTAATCAAAGCATAGATATATGAATCCCTAATTTACCTTGCTGTTAGGCGTCCTCTTCTCCCGCCAAGCTTCTCTTTCTTAATCTGAGTTAAGCTTAAGAATCGTGTCCACAAGTTGTACCATAGACCCCAAAATATTTAACTTTTGGAAGGAAATCACCATTACTCTCCACAAAAGTGACCGAATGAACCAAGAAGAAGAAATAAGAACAGCTCAAAGGGGGGAAAAGCTTCTGCTACAGAAGCAGCAAAACCAATGTATATATAATATAAAATATCCACTCATCCAACACTCCATTCAGACATCATTCTAAAGAAAAAACTAAATGACATAAATTCATATAGTACCCATGAAATCCACAAAACTAAAGTGAACATATCAAAAGTTTATAAGAACTCCAACAATCCAACAATATAAATGTTTCCACTGTCGCCTTCCACTACTCCGCTTCCTAGTTCCTACAAAATAAAGCGCCCAACTTAAGAAACAGTGTCATATAGAGTATTAATATGTGATTCAGAAGATCAACTAATTACCATGTAAGATGATTACTCCATATGGAAGCTCTCATCAGTCTCGGAAGAAAACCCGCTTCCATAATTACCTTCATGTTCCACTTCCACATCTTCGTCCGTACTGTCAACTTCAACTACCCTATTATTGTCAAGAGGATTTTGACGACCACCATCGTTATCTCTAGTTGTCTCTGGTACAACTGTAGGCAATGGATTTTTGTCGGTAGTATCGACAAAGGATCGTAGAGCTAAATCACAAACAAAAATTAGACCTAATACCAAAAAATTGAAAAAGTAAAATTCATGAACACTAAAAGTAATGAGATCTTACCATCTTCAAGTTCTTTTCCAGCATCCATTGTCACATTTAAATCATCCTCCTCGTCTTGTATTGATGAAAACTTTGAAGATCTCATCCAATCTCCACAACATATTACTGCCTCTACAATCTTAGGTGACAGAGAACTTCTAAATGAGTCTAACACTCTACCACCAGTACTAAAAGCATTCTCGGAAGGCACAGTCGATATTGGGATTGCAAGGACGTCTCTTGCAATGTCACTAAGCACCGGATACTTCACATTCTTTGTCTTCCACCATCCCAATATATCAAACATATGTTGTGCTTTAGGATCATATGGCTCTCGATCAGCATTCAAATATGATTCTAACTCAGTTCTAGACCCAACATACTCAGTCATGCTATATTCACACTCAAAATCATTGTCGTATGCCCCTTCTGGCATGTTTGGCAGTTTTCTATAGTAACAGAAGGTTGAGATTGAGTGGTTGGTTGCCTAGCATCATGAAAGCTCTGATATACCTGAAATATATCTTGGAGCTCAGTATTCACCTCTTCTAATAATTGTGCACCTCTAACATCTCCATACAACTTCTTCAAAGCAAACTTAGGATACTCCATTTTGTGCCTGGGGTCTAACACAAGAGCTATGTAAACAAGTCTATTGAATCTGTCATTTCTCCCATCCTTCTCAGACCAATACTTCCCAAGCTTTTTAGACATTCTAGAAGCCATGTTCCTTGTTGCTTCATCCTCACTTGCTTCCATTTGACGAATGTGGAAAAATACCTTACCCATCTCTCTCACAAGCAAATGACTTGTTACATAGGAAGAACCCCACCAAAGTCAAATCATAGAAGAACTTGAGGTACTTCGTCAAATTTCTAATACTAATCCAATCTTCTGCTCTAGGGGGACCAAGTACCAAATTGTTATACCTCTTAGCCAACAAATCATACTTGTAGGATGGATCTTTTCCCTCCAATGGCTGAAATGGCTTCTCAAACTTTCCAGCTGCTTCCAACATGAGGTAGGTGGAATTCCACCTTGTAGCCACATCCAAACGCAACAAACTTTTAGGATCCATACCATGGAAAACCACACACTCTTTAAAAGTAGATGTTCGAGCTGGAGACCCACGAACCCATCTAACTGCCTCACGCACCCTTCTTACTGATACGTCAACCTCTTCTAAGCCATCAATAACAACAAGATTCAATATGTGTGCAACACACCGCATGTGCAGAAATTTACCACTAAGAATACTACCTCCCCAAGTCTGAAACTTATTCCTTAAATTGATAATTGATGTATCATTAGCAGTAGCGTTATCCATGGTGATGCAAAACACATTCTTCAGATTCCATTCCTCCAAGCAGTCTGCTACTGAATCAGCAATGTCAATTCCTCTATGACTTTTAATTTCACAGAAATTCAATATCTTTTTATTCAGTTTCCAATCAACATCAATGAAGTGAGCAGTAATGCACATATAGTTGATATTCTGAATAGAAGTCCAACAATCAGTAGTAATGCAAACCCTCCCAACACACTTTGAAAGGAAATACTCTTGCAAATTCGTCTTCTTCTGTAAAAACATCTTCAAACAATCTGCACGTACTGTTTTCCTAGATGGCATATCAAACATCGGACATGCAATTTCCATCAACTCTTAAACCCTACATGTTCGACGAATCGGAATGGCAGCTCATCCAGCATAATCATCGCTGCAACAGCTTGTCTGACCAAATCTTGATTAAATCTCCAATTAGCTACCCTTCGAGTTTTTTCGTCATCTACACTAGGCACAAACTGTAGATGCATTTGACCATCCCTTTCAGCTCTTTTCCTCCTACACATCAGAGTGTGGTTTTTAAGAGAAGTCGTACTGTTATGTCCAGGATCAGCTTTGAGAATTGTCTGACAAAATAAGCATTGAGCCCTGTGCTCTCCATTCTCATCTTGAAATGCCTTAAACTCTCCCCACCAAGGAGATCTCTTCCTATATGATTTTTGAGGTCGCCCCTCTCCCCCATTTGGTATAGTCGGTACCGGTGCAGCTGGTTGTTGTTGAGGTGTTGGATTTGTAGTAGGTGCTACTAGTGTTGGTGTTGGTGTTGGAGTGGCACTACGTCTAGCATCACCAGCTCGTCTCTTCATATTTGGACGATGCCGTAAAGAAGTTTGTGCATGCTTTTCCTTATTAGGACGTGGTTGACTATTATTAGTCATCTGTAACATGAAAATAATAAGTTAACTTCATAATATGTAAACTATCAAATACACAGATTCCTATTAATAATAATGTTGTAACATTGCAACATATAGTATTCTATTGAGTTTCCATCATGTTGACTATTTCGTTTTACTGCTAGCATGCAACAATGAAACCTATTAATTAATCATCACCCCTATTATTTCTTAATCTTCATTTCACTTTATTACCAAACATAAATTGACGTGAAGAATAATATAATGAACCACAAAATTGATCTACATAACATAAGCCCCCATTATGCTTTTGCAGTTGTGTTTATATTATAATGAACCTGTATCTATTTTCATTGTTTTCAATCAAAGCATGTGCTACAGCTAGCCTGCAACAGTGATTGAATCAAATAAATAAACAATACCTTCTTCTTTTCTCCTTTTTGTCTTCTCTCCACGCCACACGTACAGCTAAGCTATGCAGTCAGCAAGTCAGCCACACACAAGGCAAAAGTCCAAATAGTGAAACAGCTTTCTGCTCCACTACTGTATTGAAAATGGTGAAAAAGTATATTTACGTCTGAGCTAATGCGGCGCAGCTGTAAGTATTACCAATTAGGGTTTCTCTTTTTCATTCAATAGAACTAGTTAGGGCTGGGGGCGGACGGTACTAATAATTAATCAATTTAATGCTTAATTATTTGTACAGGTTACTATCGGTTTTTATCGGTTAACCCAAAATAATAACCGTAAAAACCGCAAACTCGTATTCACCCATAATCAGGAACCGCAACCGGTTGCGTGGTCGGTTACCGGGTAACCATGAACCGGGTTTGACCGGTTCGGTTACGGTTAACCCATAATAACCGAAAACCGATTTCCACCCCTACTTAATAATACCTATCAACGCTAAGCCCTCGCCTAGAATAGAAGACGATGCTCTAGTCGTCTTCTAGATTCCCGGATTGAATGATTTCCCTTTCCCAAAAGTGTAGCTCTTCCCTCACTCACTGACAGCACTTCGCTCCAAAACTTCAGAATCCGAGAAATGCGATCGCTTCCTCTCGTCACCAGGAACACACAAGAAGAAACGATGCCTTAATCGGACACTCGTAGCTCCCGAAATTAGGATTCGAAGGATTGCAGAGCTTGGTTCGTCAAATGGATTTTCAAGAAGAAGGAGAGAGAGGTTTAAGTTGCAGAAAGCCGTCAAAATTTGTCCTTTTATATGCAGGTCAAACAACACAGCGTGTTGTATGATACAGAGCCTGTTTCATGATGAAACACATTGTGTTTCACAACTACACGGCCATGTGGTTCTTAACAGCAATCTTGACCGTGGTTCCCAAGAAATACAACACGGTCGTGTATCATTGATACACGACGTATACCATGAAGACACACGGCGTGTAGTAGAACTACACGGCGTGTTCCCACTGTACAACATGCTCGATTATAACTTCAACTCGACTTAGACATGAACGTCCTGAACTTCGATGGGACCTTCCGAGCACTGATTTGAATGCCTCAATCACCCGAACTTGAGTTCTAAACCGTCTGATTGGGCAGGGATGTTATAATTACTGCTGCAGCTTCTACAACTAGATCTTAAGAGACTATCTACTCAACTCTTGGTCCAAGTGGTTCAAATAGTTTGCCTCCTACTCGTACTAAAAAAACTATGAGTACGTTACTAAAGAAAGATCTTAGAAGAGATGCAGCTAAGAGTATAGCTAGATGATTCTACTTAACTGGTACAACGTTTAATGCTGCAAGAGAGCCTAAGTACTATACTATGTTCGAGCTTGTTGCGAGAAATGGTCCTGGTTTTAAACCACCTTCGTATCATGAGATTAGAGATACACTTTTGAAAGAAGATTTGGAAGAAGTAGAAGCAAAACTCAGCATATTCATAAATGAATGGACAAAAATTTTATGCAGCATAATGCTAGATGGTTAGACAGACAGGAAACGAAGATTGATTTACAATTTCTTGGTTAATAGTCCAAAAGGGACTGTATTTATTGAGTCTCTTGCTACATCCCACTATTCCAAGAATAACAGAAGGTGTTTGAGGTGCTAGATGAGGTTGTAGAGAAAGTTGGAGAAGAAAATGTTCTTCAAATCATCACAGATAACGCATCTGCTTATAAAGCTGTTGGAGCAAAATTGATGGAGAAAAGGCAACACCTTTTTTGGACTCCTTGTGCGGCTCATTGCTTGGATTTAATGTTGGGAGATTTAGAGAAGAAGTTTCATGTTCATAAGACAACCATTGCTAAGGGACGAAAGATAACCAATTACACTGATGGATGAGCAATGCTTATTTCTATGCTTAAAGAGTTCACTAAGGAATGAGAGTTAATTAGGCCTGTTGTTACAAGATTTCAACTTCTTATTTAACTATAGGTTTCCTGAGCGAACACAAGGGTGATTTGATGAGTATGTTCTCCTCGGAAACATGGAGGAAAAGCACATTTTCCAGCACTCGAGAAGGAAAGAGGATTCAAGGAATCACACTAGATAACATATTTTGGACTAGTGTGGTCTTTGCCTTCGTGCTGCTATGCCTCTTATGAAAGTTCTTCGCTTAGTCGATTCAAATGAGTCGCCATCGATGTCTTTTTTGTACTCGGAGTTGAACCAAGCCATGGAGAAGATCAAAAGTAACTTCAGTAATATCAAGCAGAGGTAACAATTTCTTAGTTTCTTACCTTTATTTGTTGAACTTGTTAGACATGAAACATGTTAAGATATAATATATTGAATGTTTTTAGCTCATTTAGAATGGTTGCATTATTGCAGATATAAACCTGTATTGAACATCATTGAGAAGAGGTGGAATGATAAAATGAGTCGTCTTTGCACTATGTTGCTTATTGGATAAATCAAAAGGTCCATTTCGGTGCAATCAACCCTACCGAAAGGAAGCTGAAATTGGGTTTATATGATTGTGTGGAAAGATTATCCAGGGATAGAGAGGAGAGTCTTATAATAATGCAGCAGTTGGACAGTTTCATCATGCAATTGGTATGTTCTCTTCATATGGATCTATGCAATTGTTGGATAGAAAGCATCCATCATATTTGTGGTCCTCCTTTGGTGATGACATTCCGAGCTTCAAAAATTTAGTATTCGAATCCTGAGTTTGACTTGTAGTGCTTCTGGATGTGAACGAAATTGGATGTGTTTAAGAGGGTAAGAATCTACTTTTTGAAGAATTTCCATATATCATATTTATACTTCTTCATGCTCTTCAATTTCTTATGATTGTCATATATGTGTTATTTAAGGTGCACTCTAAAAGAGAAACCGTTGTTGAAAAAAAAGATGAATATCACTGTGTATGTGATGTACAACTCAAAGTTGTTGCGAAGGCAAGCAAGAGATATTGAATGCATATTTGATGAAATTGATTCCTGTGATGAGT
Organism: Linum lewisii; assembly: GCA_034768395.1. Taxonomy (NCBI): domain Eukaryota; kingdom Viridiplantae; phylum Streptophyta; class Magnoliopsida; order Malpighiales; family Linaceae; genus Linum; species Linum lewisii. Next base: position 23,128,176 of record CM068303.1, on the reverse strand, counting down.
GGCTTGCCGGAGAAGATGGAGAAGTTGAGAATGAGAATGCTGAAAGAATTGGTGGGAATAGATGATGAAACAACTTTTGAGAATGAATCTACTCATGAACAATCTTTTCTGGTAGTGATATTAATATACATGTGTGGTTATATTATTAAATAGAGGTTTGAAGAAGAATTTGTAGCAGATGAAGACGAAGGTGGAGATAGAGGCAACAACGAAGAAGAGCATGGAGATGAGAATGCATATGAATGAAGATGAGGGAGATGAGGAGTTAGATCCTAAAGATTTTCATGTAGTTTGTTATACTTGTTTCAAATGGATGAGAACGATCAAATGGATTGTAATGAAATAATAGACTAATAGTGACTTAGTGAGTAGTGATCGTGTACTATAAACATGAATGAGGACTTTTTAGTATGGTGTGGTGATATGGTGTGAACGTGTGGTATAGTGAGTGCTTATGAAATATTGAATGTAATGCATTAATGAACTATTAAGTTACTTACTTGCATATGCACTTATGTTTATGCAATTCATGTTGGGTGTTTGAGTATTACTTATTTTAAGAGCATATAATTCTAAGTTTATTAACATTCTATGTTTATTTATAATTATTTAAATATTTTTTAGTTGGTACGTAAAATCTTACGATTTTACGATTCTGATTTCACCCAAGTTTTTTATTTTACGCGGAATCGCGATTTTAACTACATTGGTACCTACAACTCTTGAAATTGCCAAGAGCTCCAGATTGGTTGGTCGGCAAGCCGGTTCCCATCCGTGACTCTAAATATGGATGGGTCGGTTATCACTATGACAGGGAGAGCGGTAGTGGGAGGTGTTATCATAAATTGGGATGAAAAGGTTTTGGAGGCTTTTACAGTGAATATGGGCATCTGCACCATTAGAAGAGCCGAGTTATCAGGAGCTGTCATTGGATTGGAGCGTGCTTGGTTGAAAAGGTATAGAGATGTTGAGATTCAAATGGATTCGACCTGCGCAATCCAGCTTCTCTCACAGATTGAGGAGCCCATCCATCAGCATGCTATCTTGGTCTACAAATTCAAGGAGATGACATGACAAGATTGGAGAATCAAACTAATTCATACTTATCGGGAAGAAAATCATGTGGCTGATTATTTGGCCAGTATTGTCCACAATATGCCTTTGAAAGTGCACCATGTTGATATTTCGGATCACACGCTTTGTCATTCCACAATAAAAAAGAAGCAAACAGTGTTATGCAATAAGAAAATAACACACTACAACTGTAGCTATCATCTGCAAATCATATATCAACTGCCCATAACATTTGCAAAAAAAAACATAGGTTCTACAAGGTTGAAGTCTTGGTTGTCCTCAAAATCAACTTACGTCCAATCAATTCCATCTTCTTCATACTCTTGGAACCAATTAATGGATAACATTATGGTCAACAAGTGATCAGATCAACAAACTGGTGGAATGAAGTTGTTACAAAAAAAAAACAGGAGGATATATCAGAAAGGAAAAGAACATTTATGTTAGAGTAAGTAGGACATTTAGCTGAGTAAAACAGATTAAATATCGAACTTGTTCCTGTTCCCCACAACCCAAACTTGGGGTTAACAGCTTAACTTATACCACCTTCTAGAAAGCATCAAAGTGTAAGTCCACCCTTCATTTTATGTGTCACAACACAAACATATAAAACGTGTAACATGAATATTAAGCATGTTCAGTTTGGACACTAAGGTACTAAAAACAGCCACTCCTAAGGGCTTCGTGAGGAAGACAACAACATTGTTGGAAGTATCGACCTTGGTGACCAGAATCGAACCCTCTGTGACGTTATCACTAACAATATGGCAGTCCAATTCGATATGTTTAGTCCTCTCGTGAGCTACATGATTCTCGGACATCTTAAGGGCAGAAGCATTGTCGGTATATATCAGAATAAGCACTGGAACAAAGGCGTGAAGATATGGAGCAGATACTTCAACCACTAGACTTCACAAACAGCAGCAGCCATGGCTCTATACTCTGCCTCTGCTGAAGAACGAGAGATGGTAACCTGCTTCTTCGATTTCCAGGAAATAAGTGACTCCCCCAAGAACACGTAGTAGCCAGTAGTCGAGCGTCTTGAGTCGGGGAAACCCGCCCAATCACTATCTGCAAAGACATGCAATTTCAAAGCCGAATGAGCTAGGAAAATAAACCTTTACCAGGTTCAGATTTAAGGAATCGAACAACTCTCATAGCAGCAACTAAATGTTTAATAGTAGGGCTACTAACAAACTGACTCAGATAATTCACAGTGAAAGCAATATCTGGCTTAGTTGAACACAAATAAATCAAACGACCTATTAAACGTCTGTAAACAAAAGGATCAGACAGAGCAATCCCAGAGGAAACACTTAAACGACCACCTGGATCAGTATGGAAATCACAAGGTTTCCCCAGCCAACAAGCCAGCATCATTAATGATTTCCAAGGCGTACTTTCGTTGACACAGGGAAATACCCTTGGAGGTCCTAGCAACTTCAAGACCAAGAAAAAATTTCAAGGAACCAAGATCCTTAATAGTAAAAGCAGCATCTAGCTTAGTCTTAACATCATTAATACCAGCCAGATCAGAACTAGTAATAACAATATCATCCACATAGACAAGCAAAGCAATGAACAAAGAGCTAACAGAATCAGTCCTAGTGAAAAGAGAGTAATCTGATTTTGACTGAACAAAACCAACAGACAACAAAAACTCAGTTAATTTGAAGTTCCATTGTCTGCTTGCTTGTTTAAGACCATAAAGAGACTTAACAAGCTTGCAAACAATGTTAGAACCAGAAAAGTGCAAACCTGGAGGATGTGTCATGTAAATCCCCATGGAGAAATGCAGTGTTCACGTCAAGTTGGTATAGTGGCCAGTTCCTGATTGCAGCAACAGCAAGTAATGCTCTGACTGTAGTGATCTTTGCCACAGGAGCAAAGGTATCATTGTAGTCCACACCAGTCGTCTGTGTGTACCCCTTTGCCACCAAACGAGCCTTTAATCTCTCCATTGTATCATTCGCTTTCAGCTTGACCTTGAACACCCACTTGCAACCAATTGTATGTTTTCCAAGAGGCAAAGTAACTAGTTCCCAAGTTCTCATTCTGTCCAAAGCAGAAAGTTCATTGTTGATCGCCTCAACCCAATGAGGATCCTTGACAGCAGCCTTATAAGAAACAGGTTCACTGATGTTAGTCATAGAAAAGATAAATGCAGAATGTGCAGGAGACAATTTTGAATATGAGAAGTGATCCACTATATATAAGATAACGAATTGACAAACCTGACTTGGCAAGATTACAATGGAAACCTGCCAAGTATCCTGGAGCTTTCTTCCTTCGTTGAGGTCGGTTGAACGATGGATCAACTGGTATTGTAGAATCCGCAGTGCAATCAGCAAACTGTACATCTCTGTCAGCATGGTTATGAGAATTAACAGAAATAGGAGGTAAAGGCCGCACACATTCATGACCACTATTAGCACCATGTATCAGTGTTAACTCTGGATCATAAGTATGAGGACCAGTACCTTGAAAAGGAAACACCGTCTCATGAAAGACAACATCACAATTAACAAATACAACATTTGTATCCAAATTCAAAAGAACACAACCCTTCGTATGAGAAGGAAAACCTAGATAAACACAAGGGATGGCTTTAGGATTCAGCTTTGTCGTGCCAGGGTAAACATTAGTAGCAAAACCAAGGCAACCAAAGACCTTCAAATTACCATACTCTACCGGCTTCTTCATGAAAACCTCCAAGGGACTCTGTTGACCTAGCAAGGGAGTCGGTAACCTATTGATGAGAAAGACAGCATGAAGAACCGCATATCCCCAAAACTGAGTCAGAATAGAAGCTTAGAACATGAGAGCCCTCATTACAGCCAGGATGTGTTGATGCTTTCACTCCACCCTGTCATTCTGCTGAGCTGAATAAACACATGATGTCTGATGCACAATCCCCTGTGAGGCATAGAAGTCTGGCATAGCAAACTCCACACCATTATCTATTCTAAAAACCTTAACCTTGGCATCAAACTGTGTTAGAACATGAGCACAAAAATTTTGAATGATCTGCCGAGTCTCAGATTTGAGTTTCATCAATAAAATCCAAGTCATTCTCGAATAATCATCAACGATAGTAAAAAAATATCGGAAACCATCAAGAGTGGGCACAGAATAAGGCTCCCAAATATCAACATGTAACAAATCAAAGCAATTGGCAGCATGAAAAAGGCTATTATTAAACAGTAAACATTTCTGTTTTGCCAAAGGGCAAACAGTATCAACATTACAACCAATATGATGCTTAACAACCGGCAAAGAAGCATATCCTAATCTCGCATGCCACAAATCAGCAGAAACAATAGAATTATAGAAATCAGGAAAAACATCAACACGAACAATATGAGGTAACCTATACAAACCTCCACGAAGTTCAGCTATACCAATCGTCTGAGATCTGGAACGATCCTGGAACAAGCAAGCATCAGCAGTAAATTGTAAGCAAATCGGGTTAGTCTTTAACCCCTTGCTAACAGATAACAAGTTAAAAGAGAAACTAGGAATCTATAACACATCAAGCAATACAATACCACTAAACAGTCTAACAGAACCTACATGAGTAACGACAACCCTATGAGAGTTAGGCAACATAACATAAGAATCATTCACAGGCTTGGCACAACTCATAATACCTAAATCGTGACAAACATGATGAGTAGCACCAATGTCAACAACCCAGGCATTATCATTGGAAGAATTCATACTTACAGTGGCCACAAACTCACTAGAAGTACTAGCCAGGTCTAGTGAAACATGAGCAACAGAAGGCTGAGCAGTAATACCCTCCTTAAGAACACCATCAGACAAGATGCCATCAGAAGCTTTCACAGAGTTTGTTGCACCTCCAATCACAGCTCCATAACCATTGTTAGCCAACAACGTTTGCATAGCATGGTATTGAGTCGAGGTCAAAGTGTAACCAGTATCCATGTCCTAAGTTATTCCTTGCACAGCATGGGCAGTAGGAATGGAGCGTTGACCTCTCCCTCTCCCCTTATTCTTATACCCAAGGGGTAGCCATTCCTGGCAAAGCAACGATCGATTGAATGACCAGGGATACCGCAAAAAGAGCAATGTGGTCGCTGAGAGCTTCCCCTAGAAGGAACTGATCTGGTAGTAACAGCCAAAGATTGGCCAAGATTGGAAGGAGTTTCAGCAGTCGGTAGAACAGAATCCACAAGATTGTTAAACCCTAACTCGCGCTCCTCTTGGATAACCAGTGAAAACTCCTAATTGATCGATGGTAACGGAGAAGTCCAAAGAATCTAAGAACGGGCCAAGCCAAAAGCACCATTCAATCCACGCAAGAATGTAATCATCTGTTAAGAAGAGATGAACCCCTGCATCTTGTAGAAGACATCACTGGAACAACGAGGAACACAAGAACACACTGGCAACGGACGCAGCGCAACATACTTATCCCAAAGAAGCTTGAATCATGCGTAATATGCTGTGACGTTGCGCTCACCTTGACAAAAACCAGAGATTCGGTCATACAACTCAGAAATACGACCAGATCTGTGCGTCCAAAGCGCACACTCAAATCTAGCCACACATCACGGGAGGAATCGAGCCATAGAACACTCTGTCCGATCTCAGGAGAAATAGCATGATGGATCCATCCAAGAACGAGGACACTGGCATGCTCCCAGGCCGAATACAAGAGATCAGAAGGAATCGCCGGAGTGACGTTCCCATTGATAAAGCCCAGCTTGTTCTTCGACAGCAACGCCATCGAGAACGATTGAGTCCAACTGTGGTAGTTCTCAGGACTGAGCAGCCGATCAGAAATGATCATCGCACCTGGATGATCGTTAGTGCCATTGAAGAGAGGATTGGAAACATCAAGAGCCAGAGGTGGTGCCGAAGGACGAACCATGGTGAAACGAGCAATTACGGTGGAAGCAGAAAAAAAAGAGAGCTAATGCTCTGATACCATAACAGATTGAGAGAATGAATCAGAAAAGTATATTTGTTGTATCGTACAAAGGGAGTCCACGTGTGCTTATATAGTCATGTGGATCAGATAATACAAAGAGTAAACCTACACCGTTTTTACTATTCTATTACATATCACAGTAATAGATCACTTTCTTGTTTCCAAACTGAGCAAGTTCAGTAGAAGAACGAGTCCAAGACTCGTGAATCAACCCTAGAAAAGTGATTTGAAGCAGATAAAAAAGTAGATTGATCAAGCTGTGATTTAGATTCAGTTGAAGCCCTACAGAAAAACATCGTTCCCAGGAGAAGAGGAAATAAGAAATTATGAAATCAAAAACCTATTCTATCCAATCTCGTAAAACAGAAGCTAAGAAGAATAAAATAAAGAATAATAAATCAAACCATCAATAGTTCAGGGAAATCAAAAGTGTTCAACTGATCTTGATTTTCATCTAAAAAACTCCCAAATCTTTGGAACACACAGTCTACTCTTATTTCCTTTTTCTGTATCAATTTCCCTTTGGTTTAGGTAGAACATTCAATATGTTAATTCATCTGGTTACTTAAAGTAACATTCAAACTGATCAACATACACTTACTGCAACTTGACACTTGAAAACTTGTTTGAGTACAAACATCAGATAGCGAACTGTTGTCCAATGTGGAGAAGATTTTCTCAAGTATACTGTATCTTCAAGCAAGAGTGGTATATATATTTGTTCAACCATTGATTCTTTCCCACAAAGTAAAGGCGGATGAGACTAAGTTCAGTAATAGCAGAGATTGCATCATGCAAGGGGAAACATAACCGCAGTGGAAAACCCATTACTTACCAACAAATACTTCCAACAAATTCTACACAGTGAAATGAAATAAAAACAAAACTGAGGAAGGAATAAATAAGGGGAAGAAAGAAAGAATGAACTTGCATACGGAAAAAAATAGGGCGAAGTCAGGAATTCGATGTCGGAGCCGCCGATAATAATAAATAAAAATGTATTAATAAAAATATATTATTTTAAATTTAATTTTACACGATGCTCTTTAAGATCATTGAAATTACTCAAAATAGAGTCTAGACTAAAAGTTTCAGATATATCGCATTCAACGTATATAACTAAGTGTGAGCAAGAAACTCATTAAGTTGAAACTTTAACATCTCCTTTTCTTGTTTTGTAAAATCAAGAGCATAATACTCATTAGCTAACTTAGAAATAGCATCAATGTCAAAGGCCATATATCCATTTATAGATCCAAACATGAGCCACGCTTCAAAAGTCCAATGACAATTTTATCAAACCTTGATCGTATCTCTTCTCTGTGATTATCAATGGCACCATTAAACACATCGAAGTGATAATAGTGCTCATTGGTCACAATATCTTGTTGACGACTACTTTGGCCTTCATAATATGGAGCACCAGGAACTGGAACAATAATATCATATATTTCAATGAACTTTATGACATTGAAATAGAAAGAATCTCAATCGTTCTCTCTAAAATTGTTCAAAAGATTCATTGTAAGTGCCACCAAACTCATTGCATCAGCGATGTCTTGAGACTTTAGTTGCAAAGCTTGCGTCTTCAGTTGAATGCTTCTACATAAACTATTATCTATTGAGTTTTGAGGAAGAATCTCTTTTCATTCTGTTTATAACGATTTTCACATTTTTTCCTTTTTTGAATTGGAAAAGGTAAGATCTCTTCTTATTCTATTTATAATTATATTCATACATTTTCCTTTTTAGAACTGGAGAAGGTTATATTTATTAGGTAATACTTTCTTATTTAAATTGGAAAAGTATTAATTTTGTAAAAAAGCAACAAAATTTTTGCTCCTTCCTAGATTTGAACTAAAATCATTTGTAGTATATAAACGCCTACATACCATGATATATATGTAACATCCCCGCCCAACTGAACGATTTGGAACTCGAGTTTGGATGGTTAAGACATTAGAAATAATGTTCTTGAGGCCCCATCGAAGTCCGGGACGTTCATAATTGAGTCGGTTTGAAGTTACAGGTGAGTACGCGAAAATTTGTCAAAGTGGACAGACTATGATACATAGTCGTGTATCTTGGCCTGACTATAAAAGGCTGATTTTTCACGGATTTCCATAACTTCCCTTTCTTTCTCTTTCCCCGAAAATCCATTTGACAAACCAAAAACCCCCAAACTTCAATCCTTGATTCTGGGAGTCGTAGAGCTCCGACTGGTGATTCATTTCTTGCTACGCGTTCGTGGTGACGAGAGGAAGAGATCACACGTTGTGCATATACTCTGTTATTGTTAGTTGTGGTTGCGGAGGGTGGTCCTGCCAATGTGGGGTCGCCCTATTAATGATGAACAGGTGGATGGCCCTGCCAATGTGGGGTCGTCCTATGAAGGAAGAACAGGAGGGTAACCCTAGGACTCACGACATGGCTATCCTTGTACTTGTAGGTGGGGGTGAACGGTGAGCTACCCGTTTACCCTTAAATTGTTTGTGATATGTGGGATGTTGATTGAAATGAATTGTAATTGTAAACGTGATATTGGGTGAATTGATGTTATATGTTGTGTTGGGTGAAATTGATGTTATGATGAATTTGTGTTGTGTGATTGACATGAGTGAAATTGATGATATGAGTGATGGTGATTGATAGTGTGACATGTGGTTGGTGTAATAGGGTTGGTCTTGAATGTGAATTGGGGAGGATGAGGATGTTGGAATTGGAAGGATTGTGGCTAGGAAGCAAATTAAATGAAATATGTGAAATAGATGGATTATGTAGTTAAATATAGGATTGCATGAACTGGAGAGTCGAAACGGTAAATTGATGTTGATGTGATTGTTGTTGTTATGTGGTGTTAAATGACTTGTCTGAATGGATGATCGACTTGTGTGAATGTATACCTGATTTGTGTGAATGATTGGTTGACTAGGGGCTAGAATTGGGAATTATTCCTAAGTGTGCTTAGTTATGTGATTGTATTTTAGCTTAGCGTCATTAGGACACCATGAGTAATGTGAGGAGCTGGAAACTCGACATAGAATGGTATTAGGTCTTGCATGAACCTATGAGAGTAAAACTGAATAACTTTCTTGCAATTGTTGTATGATGATTGTGCTAATTGATGTGTGATGTAGGGTTTGGGACGAAGAATGATGGCTAATAAACTCGAGTAAGAAATGTGAGATAGGATGAGAAGGGGTGTGATGAATTTCTCTAATTGTATCTATAGTTGCCAAATGTGGGTTGATGTAGAATTGTGTGGTGGAATTGTGTAGTGGATTTGGTACATGGAATTGGGACACAGAATTGTGAAATGGTTTGTGGTTGAATGGAATTGTTTGTGGATGAGTGTGATTGTTGTGGTTGCACTAAATAGAATTTAAATGATAGAACCGGAAGGAGCCAACGTTACCCCACTGTAATACCATTGAGTTGGAGTCCGATTCACTGGGGTGAATCCCATGACATGGAGTCATGGTGGTTGAAATCTCCAATGAGGAAGGATCCCTATGGGATGCATCGTGTTAGCTATGTGGAGGAAAGATCCCTTAGGGGCTGCGTCGTGTTATCTCCCTATGGGGAAAGATCCTGCGGTATATGGATGTCGTGATGGCCGGCGGGGTAGCGGCGGAACAACTCCTTATGGCGCCTAATTAACTCACCTAGATAAATAAATTGTGCATTGATGTGTGTGTGTGTGTGTTAGCTGGTTGAGTTTGTGAGCCGGTATGTGATGTGTTGTGGACTGTGTTGGATTGATCTGTGAACTTAACTGTGTTGTTGTGCTGAGATGTGGATTGATGTTGAATGATTTATGATAGTGATGATGCTTTGAATTGTGAATTGTTAAAGTGGAGAGCTGTATTTGGGTGATAACCTAGACTACCTAAGGATGCCTGATAACTCACTTAGTAACTGAAATAAGAAGTGTGATGTATGTGAATGTTTGTGGGTGTGGGTTTGCGTTTTGATGGTGAATGCGAGATGACTTGTGATGTGATGTCGAACTGAATGCTTGACGGTTATAAGGTTGAATTGTATGTAAGATGTTTCTGGTGTGAACTGCATGTCTGATGTATCTACTATTGATCTGTATGTATGACGATGCCTAGTTATATATATTATTGTGGATTGAGAATGTTGAACTGTGAACTGCACCTATGTGATCACCTAGACTGTTTTAGGGAATTAAAATGTGGTATGGTTGTGTCTGGTTCCATTGTGGTTGTGTGTGCGGGGTTTGGAACCGCTCTGTCAGGTTATGTTCGGCGCATAGTTAAACCCAGTGGGTTCACTCAATTTCAATAGGAAATTGATCCCCCTCCAGTTTCTCTTTTCAGGTGAGCGTGTTAGAGTGCGTGAGTGAAAGTTCGGGAGTTTCTTTGTGTGTCGAGTATCGGTGTGTCGTTGACGTGGAGAAGATCTTCGGAGGCTTGGACAGGAGTTGACCATCTTTTGGACTTTTGTTGACTATTTCGGGTTGGAATCTTTTTGTAACAGTTTGTTTTGAGCTTCGGGTTTGTAAAAGAAATCTTGGTTTGAATTGTACCTTTGTATCTTGATTTTGGGATTTTGAATAATGGAGGCGCTTCCGACTTACTCTTATTCCGTTTTAGTTCTATTTCAATGTTGTTTTCCCTTTACTTTTACTACTGTATCTTCGAGTGATACTCTTAACCGGTTTGACCACAAGTCTACCCGGGTCGATTCGGGACGGTGTTATAAATAGTTGTGTGATCATGGTTATAGGTGATTTGAAAGAGCAAATAAATTTTAAAAATGCAAATTACTTGGTAAATAACTCTTTTAGTGATTAATACAGATTTTAGAACCAAAAGAGAAATTTTAATTTCTAAAAAATAATTATATTTTAAATTATTTTGTAAAATGATTAGGACATTTCTATCATTATCTTTTCCCCCAAAACATAATAAGGTAATTTACTATTTTTCATTCAATTTACTCGAGGTTTGGCAAATCTCATGTTCGAGAGAAAATTTCATTGCCTAAAGCACATGGAGCCACAAAGTGGTTCAAACCACTTTTAAATTTCACACCATTTTCCTATTCAAACATGTTATTTAGTTTAATCATTTGGGGTACTCCAAATCATTTTTAAATTCCTTTTCGAATCTCAAAATCAAATCATCGGTATATTTAAGCCTCATAAATTTAGTTATTTAAAAAACAAATCGTAACAATGTTCCTTCGAAGAACATTGTTGAACTATGTCTAAAATTAGACAAATATGACATATGATCGGCGGCGTGTCACCCAACTAGCTCCGCGCTCACTAATCTCCATAATCAAACAATCAAATGTTTAATGTTGATGTGGTTGCATGGTTGACGGCCATACATGATGTAATTAAATGCATGTATGGCCGCCACCCATGCAACCACATCCAAATTACATGATCGCAGGTTAATATTAAATATTTGATTGTTTATTTTAGTGAGTTGGTGAGAGCGTTGCTAGTTGGGTGGTGCCGCGTCATCAGTCAACGCGACGAAACCCATACATCACATTTGTTCAATTTTAGAAATAGTTTAACAATTTTTCATCAGAAAAATATTGTTATGATTTTTTATCCGAAACCTACAAAACTCAAGATAGGAGACATTGTAGCAATTGGCAAGGAATGTGTTGGACGGATCTCATGGAACGGTTAAAAAGGTAAAAAAAAAAAAAAAAAAGGACCTAGTCATTGGGGTTGGCTATTATAATAGCCATGTTGTCAAATCCTCCGAAATCTCTAAATGCTCAGCCATTAGAAAAGGAGCCTACAGTTGAGGGCGATCAAGCTTAATACTTGCTGCTACATCAAATGGTACTTATTCAATAGTTTATTAGTTGACATATTTCAATTTGGAAGTACTAGTTGTAATTAATTAATAGAAACGCAAGTATATATATATCACCTTTTGTTTTGTTTTGTTCTGGTTTGGGAGAAAGAAATCCAGCTAAGTGTGGATATATAGAATAAAGATTAGAAAAGAAAGAAAACATATTATTAATTAAAAAAAAAATGGCAGACGAGATTGATCAGGTTTCAAAGATGGAAGAAGGGCAGAATAAAAGCGTCAGCTCCCATCTATGGTCATCCGCGGAAACTGTGAAGCTCCTGCAGAAGGTATTTTTTTTTTTTTTTACTATTATATTTGAGGTTATTTTGGGTAAATGGTGATCACCAAATTTTCACTTGTCTTTTTTGGTTTTGGTAAGCAGATATTTGCAGAGATAGTGGGGACATATTTTGTAATATTTGCTGGGTGTGGGTCAGTAGCAATAAACAAACTATATGGAGAGACTATAACATTCCCAGGTGTATCTGTTGTTTGGGGTTTGATTGTTATGGTCATGGTTTACTCTGTGGGCCATATTTCCGGTGCTCATTTCAATCCTGCTGTCACCATTACTTTCGCTATTTTCAGAAAGTTCCCTCCCAAGCACGTAAGTTATAATTAATTAATTATATATATATATATATATATATATATATATATATATATATATATTAAAAAACATTTGATGATATATATTAATTGGCATGCATGCAATGCAATGCAATGCAATGCAGGTGCCATTGTACATGGTATCACAATTACTGGGGTCGATAATGGCAAGTGGTACACTATGTCTTTTATTCCAAGTACCAGAAGAGGCATTTTTTGGAACAGTACCAATTGGACCAAACGTACGGTCTTTCTTTCTAGAGATAATAATATCATTTCTACTAATGTTTGTTATTTCGGGAGTTTCAACTGATAATAGAGCGGTTGGGGAACTTGCTGGGATTGCTGTTGGAATGACTATTACTCTAAATGTATTTGTTGCTGGTCCAGTATCTGGAGCATCAATGAATCCAGCAAGGAGTCTAGGACCAGCTATTGTAATGCGTATATACAAAGGGATATGGGTTTATATATTAGGGCCTCCTATAGGTACTATTCTTGGAGGATTCGCTTACAATCTTATTAGATATACAAACAAACCTCTTAGTGAGTTAACTAAGAGTGCTACCCTTATGAGGAGTGTTAGGGGTTAGATTACTAATTAACATAGCTATTAGTTTGTTTATACTTTTTATGTTCCTACTACTACACTTTTTTAATTACACATTATTTATTGTTTTGCCACAACTAGCCAGCAGTCAGGTCTCATAGTCATAGATTTTACATCAACTATTTGTTTATAATTGACAGGCATACAACTATGGATTTACATGCTAAAATCTTAACTTCTGCTATCATTTTATTACATGTTTTTATTATACTTATTTTCTTAGTCTTACTATAAAACCAAAAACTATTCATAGTCCCAAAAATTACAATGTTTTATTTTTTGTCTAAAATCAACAGAAATTTAACCCCCAAAGTGAAGTGTTAGCTAATGTATCCAATTTTTTGCCACATAATTATTTTTAATTAAAAATTATTCACAAAAATATAAAAATAAACATTCAAATTGGAAATAATTATTTTTGGTGAGCGGATCTGGTGCTGGAGAGTGGATTTGGTGCTGGGGAGGAAATATGTGGTTGTGGGGTGCGTTGGTGGTTGTGGCAATCGTATGGGAGTGAAAAGGGGAAGTGATAGGAGTTGTTTGTGTGGATCAGAGAGGGACGGTGAAGCTGGGCGTCGGGCTGATTGGCTAGTAGTGGTGGGAGAGTGGTTGCATGTCGGTGAAGTGAGGGATTGGATTATGGCGTTGGAGATAGGGGAGAACTTGGGATTTGAGATGAGATGGATTCAGGAGATTGGTGGTTGGGCGTTTCGAATGAACGACCGCCGACTCGGCGCTGGTAGGTGGTTGAGTTGGGTTGGGGAGATGGTGAGTTGGGATGGGGCGATGGTGAATGGGGGTTGGGGATGATGAGTTGGGATGGATGTGTGGCGGTAGTAAGGGGAACCAGGAATTGAAAGCCGGAGTTGGTAGTTGTGGGAGTCGGTGCGAAGATTTGAAATCGAAGGATGGAGGTCAGATGAGAGTCGGCGTGGAGGTTGGGATGTTGATGGCGGACTGTTAGAGGAAGAAGGTTGTGGAGTCAGTGGTGCTTGGTCGAATTGACTGGTGGACGTTGATGGGTTTGGTTGGTAAGGCGGCGGATGGTGAACGATAAGAGGGCAGGGGAGGAGTATTTTTATTGTATATTAGTTAATTTATTTGTTAATTTGAATAATGATATGGCATGTGACGTGACATCTACTTGACCAGTCAATTGTATGTCACATCAGTCTCGGTTGCATCATCACTAACAGTGTTAAAAAAATTAACGGACGATGGATTGTTTACATAAAAAGTAAAGATTTGGTTTGACAAATGTGTTCAAAATAAATTTGCCTATACTTGACATTCTCGGGAAAGATTACACTACACATTTATTTTTTGCCTACTATAAAATGCTTTTTTCATTATTTAAGTGATTTTTAATATTAACAATAAACTTTACTCTTTTCTTTTCTGAATATGTTAAAATTATTCATTTAAATACACTGATTCATCAACTTGCATGATGAATTAAACAGAAACGGTACGAAACAAACACTCAAATAAATAAGATCTAATACACCAATCTAGCTAAATATTTCATGAATATATTAAATTTAGTCACTAATATTTTTTTTGTGTCAAACCTTTGGAAATGATGACATATCTAGCCAACGAATTCTATTAATTTAACACTACTAGTGACAGTGCTAACAGAGCTGGGGTGACACTTATTTTTACCGGTCAAACATATGTCATATAAGTTGCCTTATAATTTTATTTTTTTCTTACTTTTTATAATTTTTATATTAAATTTTGTTATTTATGTGGTAAAATTATTGATGTGGCAATATGTAAGGTAACAATATTTGCCATGTTGGATTTGAAGTTTGTATTTCTTTTAACTTTGTGAAAAAATTAACAAAAACTACTCAATTGGCTTGTTTTGATTTTAAATTATAGCAACTAGATTTGATGTGAAAGATTTGCTTAAATTGGTGGTATTATCAGATAGTGAGTTGAGAAATTAAGCCAAAAGTAATATGACAGATGGCGAAAAAGAGATATATATAGAATCAGAAATATTGGTAAAGTACCAAATGGTCACTGAAGTTATAATACTTGACACCCCCCTCAAGCTGGACGGTGGATATTGAGTAGGCCAAGCTTGGAAACAAGAGGCAAGAAAACGTGTGCACCCAAAAGCTTAGTTAACGTTAGCCAATTGGTTAATAGTAGAAACTTGAACAACACGGATGAAACTAGACGTAATACAATCTCGAATAATATGACAATCAATTTCGATGTGTTTAGTACGTTCGTGTGCGACAGGATTTTCTGTCATGCGAATAGTTGAGGTACTATCACAATATAGTGAAATAGGGGTATCAAAATCAAATAACAAATTATGGAATAAAATCTTCAACCAGCGAAGTTCACAAGCAGAAAATCGTGGAATAAAATCTTAATCCCTTGAATATCATTACCGGTCATAATGATGTCATCGGCATACACCAACACGGCAAGAAACAAATCATTATTTTGTTTAGTGAACAAGGAATAGTCGGTCTTAGATTGAATAAAACCAAGGGATTGAAGAAACTCGGTGAGTTTGAAATTTCATTGACGACTTGCTTGTTTAAGACCATATAACGATTTGTTCAATCGACAAATAAGATTAGGGGAATCTAAGGATAGACCAAGAGGGGGTTTCATGTACACCTCCTCAAATAAGTCCCCATCCAAAAACACGGTATTTACATCAAGTTGGTGTAGAAACCAACCTTTGATACAAGCTAAGGCGAGTAAGGCTTGAACCATATTCATCTCAGCAACGGGTGCGAAAGTGTCAACATAATCGATTCCCACGGTTTGGGTATATCCCTTTGCAACAAGTAGTGCCTTATAACATTCGACTGAACCATCCTCTTTATATTTAAATTTGTAAACCCACTTGCAACCAATAGGCCTTTTATTTGGAGGTAACGGGACCAATGACCAAGTATTAGTGGTGTGAAGGGAATTTAACTTGGAGATCACGACCTCAACCCATTTTGGATTCGTAACGACATCTTTGTAATGAGATGGTTCTGATTCTCTTGTTACTGCCAAGATGGTCTTTCGATAAGAGGCAGTTCTTGCAAATCAAATCTTGCAAAAAGTCGACTGTAGGGGACTGCCCCATGCCCCTACAGTTCCAACTAAGAATCATGGATGAGTTGGTGGCATTAGGCCTACCACCTGAGCCATTGATCTACCCTCAACATTCAAAATCTCCTCTGTGTTGGTCGAGTATTTATTTCCTTCCTTTCTTGGTTTGAATTTCCTTCTTGTACCTTTCTGCTCAGAAGTTCCTTCTTGAAAATCGGCTTCCTCAATACAAAGTTGGTTGATAGTATGAGAATCCTTTAATCTCTTTAGGAGACCATCATTCATGGGTAGCTCAGATTTTCTTTTCCCTTCCAGGAGGTGCCAACCTCTTCTATCATTTCGTGGCCCCAAAACTGTATAATCCAAGTTGTTTTGGAGATTACATATTGTTTCGGTAATGTGGGGGATATTGAGGTTTAAGAGGGTTTGTAAGAGGTGTGAGATTGGCATATCATACAGTTCTTGGATAGACATATGAGCATGATAGATGGCAATATTGTGGAGAATTCGAACCTGGTTTGGGTTGTTGAAAGGGGTAGGGGTTAGGCCAAGAGCATTGTTCTCAACAGTGAGAGGGCGACTGCTTTGGCTAGGTATTGTTACATGGATATCTTGGTGTCGATTGGGGTAGCTACTGTGTTGATAAGAGTTGTTGAATTGAGGATTGGTTAAGGCATAAGGACCTCCTTCCTGAAGCTGGGGACAAACTTGTTTCCCATTTTTGTTCTTTTCAACCTCCTGATTTGTTGGCATCTCTTTGTGGGACATCCGAGGCTCCCTATTAATTCTCATGTTCAAACTTTGCCTCCTCAACTCCATTCTTCTTGGAGCTTCCAATCTCATATGACTTCCATATTTTGAGGGATTCGAGTTTGATGTTCTTGTTTCACAATAAGATATAGTGTGGCCCATCCTCCCACAACAGTAGCAGAATCGGGAATATTTTCGTACACAAAGTCAATCTTCTCAAAACCCCCCTCTTCATCTTGACAATGAAAACCAGTCGGAAGTGGTTTATCGATATAGATCTCCATCTTCAGGCGAATATAGTTCGACCATACTCCATAATTATCTGTAGATTCATCACTATACAGCTGAGCCTTAAATAAAGAAGCCACCAATTTTATATTATCTTCTCCTCTCAGTTCTGGAGCCAAACCAACAACTCTTACCCATGCCTCAGTAGAATCAATTTGTAATAGTTCAGGGGATCGAACAGTATCCCGTTCCTTCATAACAAGGTGGGACTGAAGTAGAGGCCACAGACTACCTTCCTTGATTCTAAGCTTATCTTCCTCGTCAAAGAAAGTAAAGAGAAAAGTATTTGGACCAGTACCTTTGATTCGTACATCTCCTTTAAGCTTCCAGACCCTGTGGGTATTGTTTCGTATAGAGGAAATGGAGCAGAGTCTTGCGCTAATAAACCTCCCAACTAGGGATTTGTCCGATAAAGCTTGCTTTCTCGTGGTCTCACGGGTGAGCTGTAAAATCGGCTCCTCGCAACTCAGCAACGCTGCTTGGGAAGTGATATCATTGATGTCACCTTCAATATCCATAATGAAAAGCACCATGGGTGGAAGGAGCGAAGGTCGTGAAAAGAAAATAGATCTGTAGAAAAAGGACGGTGAAATCCTCAAAAGAAATGGTGGTAAAACAATAAATGGTCTTTATGAGAAGAAGGGTTGGAGAAGTAATAAATGAGTGTCAGGGGAAGGTAAGGAAAGGAAAAGGAAGCTCCACAAAGGAGAATCCAATCGGCTGATGCTCTACTCAGAGAGAAGGGTTGCTCTACTCAGCTAGAGAGAGATGAATTTCTCACTTTCCTTTGGAGACGGGGTAACTAGAGACGCAAGGGCGGAGGAAGACGGCGGCGGATGACTGGAGACGCGGAGGCGGAGGAAGACGGTGGTGGATGACTGGAGACGAGGTGACTGGAGATGCGGAGGCGGAGGAAGACGGCGGCGGATGACTGGAGACGCGGAGGCGGAGGAAGATGGTGGCAGATGACTAGAGACGTGGCGGCGGAGGAAGAGGGAATAGGAAGAGATAAAAAGAAGAAGGTTAGCTGGGGAGAAGAGGTGGATCTGGAGATATGGAAAAGGAAGCAGAGGAAGACGAAGAAGAAGAAGGCTGGTTGGGGAGAAGAGGAGAAGAAGAAGAAGTTTGAGAAAAAGAGAAGAGGAGAAGGAGAATTTCAGTAGAGAGAGAGGAGAGGATTGAGAGAGGAGATTAGGGTTAGGGTGGCGGCTTCCTGGGGTTTAAATAGGTACGTGTTTTAGTGTCAGTCGTCGACCGATGCTAAAACACATCGGTAATCGATGCTAAAGCTGGTTTTGGGTAAGGGATTCGTTTCTGACCCAAAACCAGATTTAGCGTTGGTTTTTGGTCAGTTTTAGCGTCGATCGACAAGCGACCGACGCTAAAACCTTGGTCAAAAGCGAGTCAAGGGTTTAGCGTCAGTTTCTAATCGACCGACGCTAAGCTCTTCCCCTTCAAGCGACGCTAAAACCCCCCTTTTTGTAGTGTCAGATTGACAACTCCTCACATCAACCAGCACTACCTATCTTATGCTAACCCTCACCTAACAAGAATACAAGGCTCTAAACAACTTCTAGAAACCCGAACAGTCAAGCTCGCCCTCTCAAAAAACGTATCTTCTTCCTTCTTCCAATGACAATGATTAAATCCAAAATACCCAGAACTGAGATATGTGTTCTCTTTCTCTCGTCGCCAAGAACGCACAAGAGAAAACTGATCACCAATCAGACCTCTGTAGCTCCCGGAATCAAGGTTTGAATTTTGGGGGGTTTCTGGTTTGTCAAAGGATTTTTTGGGAGGAAAGAGAGAGAGAGAAGCTGAAGAATTCCGTAAAAAACACATCTTTTATAATCATACCCAAGACACATGGCGTGTGTTATAGACACACGACGTGTGTTATGAAGACACATGGTCGTGTGTTTCAATCTGCCAACTTCGACAAATTTTTAACGTACCTGCTTGTAATTTCAACCTGACTCAATTATGAACGTCCCGAACTTCGGTGAGGCCTCAAGAAAACTGTTTTCAATGTTTCAATCATCCAAACTTGATTCCAAATCGTTCGGTTGGGCAGATATGTTACAAGTCTCCACAAATTCAAAAGATTTTGTCGCCAAAATCACAACCCAACTCAACCTAGCAATACAACACAAATTTGCAACAAAACGCAGTAGCTTAAGCACCACATCACTTACCCGAAACTCCCTCTTAACGGTTATAGCAACACACACAAGGACACTTCACCTACACGAACTCGAGCTTCTACCTAACACACACGCACAATCGAACCTCTACAACACAACCAACACAAGAGCACAACCAAAACACAACAACACACAACTCCCACAAAGAAAGAACTACTAACTAACACCGACAACTAGCACTTCACACCTATGAACACTCCACCTAACTTGACCAAAATCTACAAAGGCTCTACTCCTCCAACCAACTTCCTAGTCTACAACTACTTCCACTCTCAAACTACTCCAACGTTCTCTTCACTACAGGAGGACACAAAAATGTTTCAGTTGACTAATTTAGAAATCGACATTGCAATTCAAAACACTTTTCCTTTCAAATTCAAACACTTTTCTTTCTGAAACTTCTCACCCACTTTAATACAGTTTGAAAATCCCTGGAAAGTTGGTCCTGTGCTGAGGCTTCGTTCTTTTCCCTTATGGGGTTAATTACTCCTCTAGAACAAAAAGACAAAGCACCAACACAACAACAACTAACCAGGCTCAATGACCTAAAATTTGACAATTTCACTCGCAAAGACTCAAATAAAGCAATGTTTAGATCCAGATTCCAATAAGAAAGAATTAGGAACAAAAGTCCGAGAGAGATTTCGATACCTTTTGCAAGAGGATGTCTCGTTAGGGGAGGGGAACGCAGATTTGCTTCTGGGGAGTATCGACGATAGAAACCTCTTATACATCAGTGGCCAGCGGTAGAAACCTTCTTAGTACAACCGTCGAAGGCTGAAAATAGAGGGGAAAGAGCGACGAGGTGATGTTTCAGAATCGTATTGCTGTGACATTGGTGGGGAGGTCTTCTCATCGCCGGTTGACAGCTCCAACGACGCATCAACACCGGTCTCTGCCAACGACACAGGACTCACCCAGAAATCGAGTTGCCGGCAGAATAGGAGTCCCCGATGATGTCTATCGATCAGCGAATACAACAAGACTAACGACGATAATTTTTTGGGAGCTTTGAGAGCTTTTGGGGATAGGGTAAAACTTAGATCTAGATTTTTGTAAAATATAAATTATAGAATATAATTATTTAATATATACTAGTATGCTTGGCTTTAGGATCTTTTTTCATCTAATAATCTTATGATCCCCGTTTAATTTTGTCACGGGGACAAAGCTTAGTTTTGTCACCAACCCCCACTCACCGGGTGGGTGACAAAAGGAAACTTTTGTTCCCTAAGCAAAATTAAATAACAGCCCTTAAAGTAATTCCTAATAATTCTTACGGTTACTAGAACTAGTATTTAAATGGGGTATTTATTGATTCCATTTTTACCAACTTGTCGCTGTTTTTTCTGTTCTCCACTTACCTAGATAAAAAACCGCCGTCCCCTCCATCCAAATTTACCCCACGCCCCTACAACGGTTCAACGGTGACGCTTGTCGCCCTTCCCAATCTCTTTAACCCTCATTGTTGATGGTGCCTCCTTTTTCCTCCGTCGACTTCCCATCTTTTTGATTCCTCTGTCGTCGCGTGAAGCCCTACATCTCTCATCTCTTGTCGACGCCGAATTCAATTCAACGGCCGACCGTCACCCTTCCCAATCTCTATAACCTTTCTGTCGGTTCTTTCTTTTGGTTCCTCTGTCGTCGACTAAGGAAGGGAAGAAGCGTCGTCCCTCTTTGAAGCAGTTGTCAGTCATTGTTGTCGGTCGAGTACACTATCTTCCGCCTATATTGATTCTGGTAGTAGTACATATTAATTTCCCCCAATTTCAATTGCATGGTTGTTTGTGTGTGGTTTTGTGAAGAGATTTGAGTACTAGTATTAATCTCTTTAGGTTTGTGGTTGAAACTGGGGGTTAGGATCAGAAGATTGCGCTTGAGTCTGAAAAAGGTGTTATTGTGGGGTTTCATGATTCAGAAGACAAAAAAATAATTTTGTCACCGAAAAAATTGGCCCCACCCGGCTCCCGGCCAGGAAGGAGACAACAATTTTTTAAGTTAGCCCTCGCATTAAACACACCATCCTCCACCGTCCAGATCAAATTTAAGATCCAATGGTTATCAACATCCCGCACTTACTTCCATTGTGCGCGAAAATTGTGCCGAAGAGGAAGAAGTTGTGGGAGGAATAGTGAAAGGGGTTAGTCGTGGAGAAACAAGAGCGACGCTGGCCGCCGTTGATACTCATTGAAAGGACAAAGTTGCAGTTTTCATTGGCTGATCTTCTTCGTAGCCGCCGCCGACGAGAGAGAGCGTTCTTTGGAACCTACTTCCAGAAAGTAGTCTAGGGGGAGGACCTGTTCCTGTTAAATTCTCGTCGCTGAGTTGTTCGCTGCCAGCGGTATTTGTCTCTGCTACTGAGCTTTGTTTTGATCTTCCTTCCTTCCTTCATTTGTTATACCTATTGAATCACTATTCTTGTGAAATAGTGCTTACTGTAGTAACTCCCAACCTGTAGCATGTGTTCGATTTCACACGCAGTTACTCATTAGCTAATTGATTCTTAAGTCAGTCGATATTGTTTTGACATGTTTATGCCTCAAACTCACTTGCCGAAGCCAGTCTTTATTCTTGCCAAACATGGTAGTGGCTCTTCTCTATCATTCCATTGAACAAATAGCAGGTGAAGTTAACTTTTTTTATCTTCATTAGTGGTTAGATATCATGGCTTGTAATGCTTGATGTGAGTATTTGACTTTGAGTAGTTCCCTGTGGGTCTGGAGTTGTTAGTTTTAATGTTAAGAGGCCTGTCATCAAGTATTCTAGTGTCTTAAGTGACTCTGGAACTCAACTTTCTACTTGTTTCCTTTATGTTATAGAATAACTGGATACTGGCTCCAGCAGCTAGTAGTTCTTGGCGCCAACTTCAACTTGAGCTTTTCCAAAGTTAAACTTGACACCTAAACTTTCCAAAGCTGTGGAATTGAGATGACCAGGACGTCTGACCTCCGCACTCGCTTCTTCAGTCATCTTGGTGGTGGGAGTCGCACCTTTCCTCGCTGCTTAAACACGTGGCACCTCCTTGAGAAAAATGCTCGGAAGGAGGAGAAACACCAGGCAAATCAACTCCACCAAGTTCAAGTAAACACTGCTTCTGACTATTCCACCAATTCTAACCTCACGACTTCAGAAGGCCACACTAGTGCCTCTGCTAATTATTTCCCTGATGGAGCTGAGGTTTGTTTGAATGAGGATGCCAAACCACTGAAGGCTTGGATGCACAAACTAAATGAACAACAAGTGCCAGTTCGAGTAACCAATTTGAAGCAAGGTTCTTTTAGTTCACCCATTGGTTCTAGGCGGTTGATGTCAGAGGTGCAGGATAACTCAAATTATCGTTTTAATTTATCAAAAACTAGGGGCTACTCTACAGTGGGAAGTTTGGTATTACAGCCTAAAGGCGATGTAAGTAAGTCTTTGCCTCAGACACGAGTTAAATACAGAAGAAATGACAGTTCTTCGAGTGATGATGATGTGGAAAATGATGATTATAGAGAGTCTAGTCCAGTCGATCCAGTGTCTTCCGGGAACAGGAGAAGGGCAAGAGAGATTAGTAGTTTGGCTGCTTTACGGAATTATGAGGTGAAGGTTAGAAAACGAGTTCCATTGAAAAATATTGAGGAGGAGCTGGATTTTGCAAAGGAGTTGCAGTTGATTAGGCATGAAATTGGCAAGAATAAGATGGTTAAAGAACTAGGGAAGAGTGATAAAGCCATGGAAGATTCCTATCTTGGTGAAAAAAGGTCTGGCTTTTTCAGTGCGTTACAATTGATGGATGTTTATTTACTTCTGTTCCTGTAATGGTTATGAAAGACTAGATTGAGAGATGATGAAAGGGTAGCTGACCTTTATTGAAATGATGTTGACTGGCGTGTTGATTGTTTATTTGGTTGCCAGTTTTGATGAATCTGGTATATCGCCATTGACAATTAAGGCAATGGAAGCAGCTGGCTATCTTCAGATGACCAGGGTTCAGGAAGCTACTTTATCTTCTTGCCTTGACGGTATGGTGACTGCATTTTGTTTCTACAGTCTGCTTAAAACACTTACTGGCCTGAATTTTGATATTCGACTATTGTACATTTGTACTTACTGGCCCTGGATGCTTTTTTCACATTTGGAGCAGGCAATGATGCTATGATTAAGGCCAAGGCTGGTACTGGAAAAACTGCGGCTTTTTTGGTACTATACTAATCCCTTGGTTATTTTTCATGGTAATAAAATAATTAGCATCTTGGGATCTATGTTTGGTTGGTGTTGCTAAACATGAACAGTTCCCTGCAATTGAAGCAGTTTTGAAGGCAGCAAGTAGCAGTTCCAAGCAAAGGGTGCATCAAATAAATGTGCTTATTCTGTGCCCTACCCGTGAACTAGCAAGTCAGATAACTGCAGAAGCAATTGCTATGCTGAAGTTCCATGATGGAATAGGTGTTCAGTCACTAGTTGGAGGTACTCGTTTCAAGGATGATCAGAGGAGTCTCGAGTCTGACCCTTGTCAGGTGTAGTTACATGCCATAATATTAAGATATAGATGGCTATAAAATACATGTCGCTCATCATAAAAGAAACCATGTTCTATATCCCTTACTGTGTGCAGATAATAGTTGCAACTCCAGGGAGGCTGCTTGATCACATTGAGAATAAAGGTGGTTTCTCTGTGCACTTGATGGGATTAAAAATGCTAATAATTGATGAAGCTGACCACTTGTTAGACCTGGGATTCCGTAAAGATGTAGAGAAAATTGTGGACTGTTTGCCTCGGCAGAAACAAACCTTCCTTCTCTCTGCAACTATTCCGAAGGAGGTTGGTTGAAATAACTGGAGTTTTGAGATAAACTTGATAACGATTTTTTATCCCTTCTCCATTTTTTGTTTTAAAAGTCTTGTATAAATCGTCCGAATGTTTGTATATCAAATAATGGTAGTGTGGATGTTAACATTTGAACCTGGAATTACAGAACTAGAAGAAACTGCTCATTAAATGATGCTGTAATCTTAGAACTTAGAATTTTAAATTTTGTTCATGCAGGTCCGCCGAATTTCTCAGCTTGTATTGAAAGGAGACCATGCTTTCATCGATACAGTAGGACTGGGAACTGTGGAGACTCCCATTAAGGTATATATAATTATGGGGGTTGGTGAATGCTCCGGTGTAACCGGTTACGTCGCCACGTGGTAGCGTGTTATTAGTTAGGAAAATTAATGTGGAAAAATTGCAGTTTTAGTTCCCAATTGAAACTACATTACATTATTTAATCATCTATTAAGTAAAACATAATTTAATCTTAACGGTGTTAACAAAGAATAATGAATTAATTAAAAAATTTGTTTTGTTAATTTTCCTATCCACCCATCTTCCCGCCTGCCGCCGCCACCCCCTCCGATTCACTTCAATTTCATCAACTGCACCATGGAACCAGAACCAGGGAAATTCTTCAGCGAATGTATCTCTAGGCTCTTAACATCCGGTCGTTTAAACATACGTATCCTAGATTTCAGGATATTGGGTTTCTACTTATTATGCCACTGTATAAAAAGAGAGGGCGGCAAATCAATGTTTAGAGAAAAGATTATTTAACTACTTAGTGATGCAATAATTGATTCTGTATGCTCCATGGTGAAAGCAGGTTAGGCAGTCTTTCCTTGTTGTACCTCATGAACTCCATTTCATAGTTGTCCACCATCTCTTGAAAGAACACATCATGCAAATACCTGATTACAAGGTAAGGCAACTTGGCCTTTCTGGATTCCTCTTTCGTTATTATGTCGTCTTGCGATGTAAGGTATAAACTCTATTTGGGTTATCTGTAGGTCATAGTTTTTTGTACAACTGGGGCAGTAACATCTCTAATGTACCAAATTCTTCGAGAGATGAAGATGAATGTGAGGGAGATCCACTCTAGAAAGCTACCACTACATCGTAGTCATGTCTCTGATGAATTCAGAGAATCGAAGCGGTTGATTCTGGTTACATCTGATGTTCCAGCTGATGGAGTGAACTATCCTGATGTCAGTTTAGTCATTCAGGTAAATAAAAATCAATCTTGCTAAAAATCTTTCCTGGGGATATAGAATCTCCGATAGTCCAATTAAGAACCACACTTTGTAGCGCAGTCATATCTCTGAATTTCGTTGGTCCATCCATATGCAGGTGGGTATTCCTTCTGACCGGGAACATTACATAAACCGTGTTGGAAGAACAGGGCGGGAAGGGAAAGCTGGAGAAGGGATCTTGCTTCTGGCGCCATGGGAAGAATACTTCCTTGATGAGTTGAAGGAGTTGCCTCTTGAGAAAGGCCATGCGCCTGATATAAAACCAGAAGTCAAACTTAAGGTCCGGGGTTTTGTTCTTTGTTCTTTGTTTCATCTGGGTTTTGTTCCAGCTTGGGATAACGTATTGGGATTTTTGGGGGTGTTGTAGATGGAGAATAAATTAACACAAGTGGATAAGAGCAGCAAAGAGGCAGCATATCATGCATGGTTGGGTTATTATAACTCAATAAGGGAAATAGGGAAGGACAAAACGACGTTGGTTGAGCTGGCCAATGGGTTCTGTGAATCTATAGGTTTGAGGAAACCTCCGTCTATTTTGAGGAAAACAGCACTGAAAATGGGATTAAAAGACATCCCCGGCATTCAGATCCGGCAGTAGAAAGCAGCTACCACCCACCGGTTTTAGTCTTTTAGAGGTTTACAAGCTCAAGTGCTTCATTTGTTTTTTCTTTCCTTGTTATTTCTCTCTTTTTTATTTTTTTTTCTTTTTAAACCCTATACATTGTTATAGTTCACTACTTGTGTCTTTATATATATATATATATATATTTTTTTTTCGAGTACACCCACGGAAGAGAGTACCAAAATCACCTAGACTAAAACAAAAAAGGGGGGGGTGGTTGGGGGTAGAACCAAGAGAAAAACCACTACTGCTCCGTAATAGTGACTGGAAAGGTACTGATGCTGAGTTTGGATTAATCAAGATGCAGGCAAGCAAAATGTGTCAGATTTAGAAGATCGGTGCAGAGGGGGAGCATAGATAATGAGTGTCTAGCTAGGTTGTGAGCCCCCGAGTTAGCTTCTCGTCGGATTGCGGAACTCCGGAAAGATGGAAGGCGGTCCAATAGATACTTACATTCCTGAATGATGGCTCCTGCCCGTGGGTGTAGTCGTTTTTTATCCATGATATGCGAGGTGACCATCGCTGCATCTCCTTCAATGTCCACGTTAGTCAGGGAGCGATTTGAGCACCAACGCAAAGCTTCACGGAAGGCCAGAGCCTCAATAGTAAATGTGTCTGTGAGGTTCGGAAACGACCCCCCTGCAAAAAGTACCGATCCTGTGTGATCCCTTAGCAGTAAGCCAATCCCTCCACCTTGTGCTCTACGAACAGCTCCATCAACATTAACCTTAACCCGCCCCGAGGATGGAGGTCTCCATCTCGTGGGTGCGTTAGACGGCTGCCTTCGTGGGATCAGTCTCTCCGCATCCTCCTGGTCTAGTTCCATATCGAATTTTGCCATTTGTTGTTCCATTTGGGCTTTCAGTTCTGGTAATAAAAATTGTTTGTTGAGGAAAACAACAATATTTCGGGATTTCCACAGTCTCCACCAGAAAAAAATAATTTTCCTACCAAGAGTCGGAGACAATCGAAAAACCTTACGCCAGACAATACAGAAATTTGTACTGGACACCAGGGGGAAGGGAATGTTCATGACAGACCCAAAGCGGGCCGCCAGGGGGCAGAACAAAAGTAAATGACAAACCGATTCCTCTGAAACCTCACACACTGGGCATGACCGTGGAAAATCTGGTATGCGCACATTCAGAGCTGTTCTCGTGGGGAGCACCCCCAACACACATTTCCAGATAAAAAATTGAAGTTTGGGAGGTATTGGGAACGTCCAAATGCCATTCCACGCGTCAGCATCCATGGGCGACGTTGGCCCATATTCAGGAATGTCCACTAGTCCATAATGAACAATGTCATAACCCGAATGCACCGTATATGCCCCTGAGTCAGCAAATTGCCAAACGAACTGGTGTGGAATATTTTCAATAGGAAGGGGAATGGAAGAAATGCGGTCAATATCAACTGAAGAGAAAACACGAGTGAGAAGTTGGATATCCCATGAACCGTGGTTAATAAACATAGCAACAGGGGTGAAGGGACTCCAAGGCTCGTCAGTGACGTTTCGTTCCGGAGGTCGAGGCGGGACCGTAGGGATCCAATTATCATGGAAAGCAAGAATTTGGAGTCCGGTACCCACCTGGCAACGAAGGCCTTGGACCAACAAATCCCTGCTAGCAATGATGCTACTCCACCCCCAGGAAGGATTGGACCTACGTTCCGCAATAAGGAAGGTGGAGTCATGAAAATATTTCCCCTTATAAACTTGGGCCAACAGCGAATCCGGTTCGGTTATGATTTTCCATCCCTGTCTTGCCAGCAAGGCGAGGTTGAAATGGTGCAGGTCTCTAAATCCCAGTCCCCCTTTCGATTTCGGAGTGCAGAGTCTTGACCATGAGACCCATTTAAGCTTACGTCTTCCATCATGTTGTCCCACCAGAAATCCCTTATCAAAGTGGTAAGTCTTTTAATGTTCTTCTTTGGTAACAAGAAACACGTCATGGTGTAAACCGAAAGGGCAGAAAGAACTTCTTTTGTTCTTCTTTGTTATAGTTCACTACTTGTGTCTTTATATTTTATATATCTAGATACTTTTTATAATTTCAGTTATGCATCTGACAAAATCAAGGATTATTATTCATTGATGTATTAAACAAAAGCACCCTTGATAAGATATTTGTTTTAAAATTTCTATTTTATACATTTTGAATTACAAACCATAAGTTCTTGGAGAGGTTTGGTTGAAGATGTAAGAGATTCGCAGGGTACTAATACTGTTAAAGCCGGCTGTATGACTATCTAAGCTATTATGAGAAAAAATTCAGACATCCCTACTCCCTAGGATGGCCACAAATGGACAATGATCGATGACCAGAAGTCAAACCAAGGTTTTCAAATCTAAGATTACAACTTACCTGCACATTTGAAGCATGGTGGCACATGAAGAACTTGAATGAAATGTCATGTGAAACTGTTGGACTGAGCTATTTACTCACCTAGTTTAGAAGCACACCTTGGATGCCTAAAATCAGTTTTAGCAACACTGTAGAAGAATTAGGAGTTAGTTAGTCTAATATTCTAGTCTTTTACGTGTACAGCTATATCCTTCTATTTAGGATATATTTTATTATTAAACTAGTATTCCTTATCCAACATGGAAACTGTATTACTACTCCTATAAAAGGAGTAGGGCTCTCTATTGATTAATACAACGAGTAAGCTATTCTACTCAAATATTCCGCATGGTATCAGAGCCTGCAACCTAAAAGAAAAGAGAAAGAAAAAACCCTAGCAGCTTGTGTCTTTTTTTCTGTTCGTTTTTTCCCTTCTCCTTTGGTGTCACTATAACTTTGTAACCATGACCAAAGACTCATCCATAACCTCTGATGAAGCAACCTCCAAGTTCCAGAGAACAACCATCCAATATCACATTCTGAATCCCCCGTTGGGAGCATTGAAGTCATCCGGGCCACTAGCCCCGGAGCAAATGCCTATTCCTACACCCCCCACCAAGATAAGAAGCGCTTGGAGCCAAGACTTGCTCACAACCAGGCCTTACAAGGGTTACTCAAGGCTAGGTATGTGAGTCTATTCAAACGCAAGCCTTCCCCAGCAGCCACACAAGCCAGGATCAAAGTAAGATGATGTGATCCTCTGCAGCTGCCCTAATGCCAACAGGTATTCCTACACCCCATCAGGGTCACCAGTCAAGGGAAGAACCCTAGGGCCTTACAAGAAGCGTGTAAGGCCAAGGAAAGCTCTCCAACGATGCTTGAAGCCAAGGTACGTGACCAAATACATACTTAGGCCCCCACCAACAGCCAAGCAAGCTAGGATGTCAGATAGGCCACCCCTAGCCCAGGTGCCAGTCAAAGCACCCGATCCGAGCCCCGAGCTAGACCAAGGATCGAGCCTAAGGGCCCTAATAGGCTCTGGACCGATCCTCATGAGCCCTGGAGGCAATGAACACTCTTTGGATCCTCTGGAGGCATTCCTGGAGTATAGGTAGCGGAGGACAGAGGAATACCTGGCCAGAAGAGGCTGGTGCCGAACCAGGCCCCGGTACGAGCCCTAGGCCTGGCCAAATGCAAGAACTAGTCCCTACGCCAAATGCCATGAGCCTTGGACCAGCGCCATCCCTTGAAGACCCTATGAGGACATTCCTGAAGTCTTGGCTGAAGCAAAATGCAGAAGGCCTGGCCAAAAATGGAGAAGGCCAAGTCCCGAGCCAGCCCCGGGCGCCGGGCGCCACAGAGGAGCGCTTTGAGTCGAGCCACCAAATGGCTCGGGCCTTCTGGGAAATTCCAACGGCCCTGGACACTCTGAAGGCCCAAGATCACTCTCCAACAAACGACACTGCATTTGGAGGAGAAACGAAGGAGGAGCCACGTAAGGAAGTGTTCATACACGATCCGGGTTTATGCATGCAATCCCACCGAGCTAAGGATTCCCATCCGGGCCAGGAATCCATGCTGCCACATCCAGAAGACCGCGGGCCTAAGTCCTTCTAGGACTAGGACACGAGGGGAGCGCCTAATTCGAGTTAGAATCCCTGCCCAGCCAGCCCCAAACCTTGGCCGACCGCCACCGAATGCTGCCCGCATTAGGGCTTTCCCGGATTTTGCCGATTTGGCCTATTTAGGATTATTTCTTCGGTTCCAAGACACTATTATCCTATTTTATGTTTCCTTTCTAGTTTTCCTTTTTAAGTTGGATTGTTTAGGCATTTTAAATGTCCTAATTAGTATTTAGATTATTTTAATTCTAGTTTAGGAAGTAGCTAATAGGAAGGAGAGCTTGTTCTCACCCTATATAATAAGGCTGCCGGCCACCCCTTGTACTCACAACTTTTATGAATCAATAAACCCCCTTCAGAACTTTGTTCTAAAACCCTTGGAGTATGTGCTTGTGCATTGCTTAAGGATTGGCTTATCATCAAGAGCATCCATCTCTTGGCGTGGCTGATGACACTCGATTTGTCGTGATTATCAGCCTCATTTAAGCGACATTTCCTTGCTTAAGACAAGGTTTTTAGGGTAGAATAGCGAATATTCACTCAACTGCTCTATCTCGTGCCATTTGTGTTACTTTGGCTCGTTTTGGGTCTATTTGATGGTTTTCTAGTGTTTTCATGATAGCACAGGTTTTTGCCGTCAAATAAAGTAGCCACGGACGTGTCTAAGGCGTTGGAACCTCAAGGAATCTCACCAGAATCGATCCGAGAAGTCAATCAAGTCGAATCAAATCTTGCTCCAATTTACACTGCAGTTTTCGGCGAAAATCCCCCAGGTTTTCGGCGAAAACTCAAGAAGGAATCGGCTGAGTTCAACAAAGAGAAGTTTTTCTAAGGTCCGAAAATCACAGGAGAAACAGCCGAGCATTCAAGTCATTTACAAAGGAATTTTCGGGAAAACTCAGCAGGTTTTCGGTGAAAACTCAAGGCAAAATCCGGCGGTATTAGGGTTAAGTATAGATACTTAACCGGCGGCCCAATAACAGATATACCTCATAATACATCATAATTTTAGGATTCTCACGAGTTCTGGAGCAGAGTTTAGAGTTCGAAGAGCCAGGAAGAGATCGTGACGCCATCCCTTCATCTCGGCGACTCGGAGCTAGGATTGAAGATTACCGGAGATCGAAGCTACGCCAGAATCGTCTTATTTAGTTATTCAGATCCTTTTCAGTTCTTCCTCTGTTTAAGATGAACTCTGTCTTTGTCTTTGATTCTTTTGTTATGAACATGAGTAGCTAAACTCGTAGAGCTTAGACTAGATGAACCCTAAGTGACCCAGGGCTTTAAAGCGGTCACGGATCGGCGGATAATTAGATTCAAAGTTCAATCAGTTTCTCTTTGCATGGTTGTTTTGTTCTTGATTGTTTATGTTTCTTTTCTGGGTGATCGCCTAGATTAGGTCTGTGTCGAGTTAGGGTTTGTCGCCAGACAGCTTCCCTACTTTAAAACATTAAAACTCGTCTTTCTTGAACACCTAGATCAGATTCTTGTTAAGCTGATGATAGAAGTGAACGCTCGCCTCACTTTAGAACATCAATTCAACCAGTTAACCTATTCATTGGAGTGTGCCTTTCGTAGGAACCAGTTAGGGTTAATCCGCTTCAAGAGTAACTCATAAATCATTAGTAATTACACCAGTTAGTTTAGTCGTTGCGAGAGGCGACCGTACCCGGCGATTAATTAATCTTGGTACCCGAACGTTCGCCAGTCTTAAACCTAAGGGTCAGGAGTTATGGTGGTGTTTAGAAATTGATTGAATGAGAATTGAAATCCGCTGATCTGTTGATTGCTGTTGCCTTGGTGATCTAAGGGGGATTCGAAATCTAAGCTTGTCTGTCGTCTGTCTAGGTCAACCAATCAATCA
This sequence comes from Linum lewisii, assembly GCA_034768395.1. NCBI lineage: Eukaryota > Viridiplantae > Streptophyta > Magnoliopsida > Malpighiales > Linaceae > Linum > Linum lewisii. Next base: position 23,096,256 of record CM068303.1, on the reverse strand, counting down.
TCCTGTCTTTCAATTTCTTTTTAATTTTACTGCATCTTAGACTAGAAGTCGTGGAACTCACACCACGCACAACGTGTTCAAACTTGAATAAATTTCCAGTGATGACACTCGATTTGACGTGATTATTAGCCTCATTTAAGCGACATTTCCTTGCTTAAGACATGGTTTTTAGGGTAGAATAGCGAATATTCACTCAAGTACTCTATCTCGTGCCATTTGTGTTACTTTGGCCCGTTTCGGGTCTATTTGATGATTTTCTAGTGTATTCATGATAGCACAAGGTTTTGCCGTCAAATAAAGTAGCCAAGGACGTGTCTAAGGCGTTGGAACCTCGAGGAATCGCACCAGAATCGATCCAAGAAGTCAATCAAGTCGAAGCAAATCCTGGCCCGATTTACACTGCAGTTTTCAGTGAAAATCCCCCAGGTTTTCGGCAAAAAACTCAAGAAGAAATCGGCTGAGTTCAACAAAGAGTGTTTTCGGCGAAAACTCCAAGTTTTCGCCGAGAACCCCAAGGTCCGAAAAACACAGGAGAAAATAGCCGAGCATTCAAGTCATTTACGAAGGAATTTTCGGTGAAAACTTACTGAGTTTTCGGCGAAAATTCCTTCACAAATCCGGCGACTTAGGGTTTAAGTATAAATACTTAAACCGGCGGCCCAAATCAAGAATCATTCATTATTCATATTCTCAGAAATCAGACTTTTGAGAGTCAGCCGACTCTAGGGTCGATAGATAGAGTTTAGAGAGTTCGAAGATCGGTGGAGATATCGTGACGCCACCTTCCACCTCGGAGAGCTCGGAGCTTAAAGTTGAAGATACAGGAGATCGAAGCTTCGCCGGAGTCATCAGAATTAGGTTTTTCAGTTCTTATCTGTTCTTCCTCTGTATGATGCCTTTGATTCTTCTGTTATCGTTATGAGTAGCTGAACTTGTAGAGCTTAGACTAGATGAACCCTAAGTGACCCAGGGCTTTAAAGCGGTCACGGATCGGTGGTGATTAGATTCAAAGTTCAATCAGTTTCTCTTGCATGTTTGATTTGCTCTTCGTTGTTCATGTTTCTTGTCTGGATTGATCACCTAGATTAGATTCTGGTTAAGTTAAGGATAGAAGCGAACGCTTGCCTTACTTTAAAACATCAAATCGACCAATTAACCTATTCATTGGAGTGTGCCTTTCGTAGGAACCAGTTAGGGTTAATTCACTGCAAGAGTAACTCATAAATCGTTAGTAATTCCACCAGTTAGTTTAGTCGTTGCGAGAGGCGACCGTACCCGGGCGACTAATTAATCTTGGTAGCTAGATCGGATAGAGCGAACGTTTGCCAGTCTTAAACCTAAGGGTCAGGAGTTATGGTGGTGTCTTAGAATTGATTGAATTAGAATTGAAAACCGCTGGTCTTGTGATTGCCGTGGCCATGGTGATCGAAGGGGGATTCCAAGTCTAAGCTTGTCTATCTTCCCGTTAGTCAACCCTTTAATCTTTCTGTCTTTTATTTTCCTGCTTTATTAGATTAGAAGTCGTGGAACTCACACCACGCACAACGTGTTTAAACCTGAGTAATTTGCCAACATATTTGAGTAGACAAGAAGAAGAGACCTAGAGTAGAATACGATCTAGTCTACCTTGGTAGATTAGTTATTTGAAGCACGCCAAAAGCGTGTCATCAGCCAACATATTTGAGTAAATGATTAGAAGAAACCCTGTGGAATACGATCTGACTTAGCTTTTAGTTTGGCAGTATCTGATCACTGTTTTACAGCTCATCAAATTGGCGCCGTTGCCGGGGACTCTTCTAATTGTTTGAAAGAAGAGTTGGCATTTTATTCTTCTACCTTTCCATCTTTCATATTCCATCACACTTCGATTTTACACCGGTTGTGTTTGTTTTTGTCTTTTGCAGGTTAAGAAAATTCAGAAGCAAATCACTTCCGATCCACCTTCCCCTACCGCAATGGCTGCTCAAAAGAGTCTAGCGGATTACAATAAGCCAAATGCTGCTAGTGTTTGGTCTTCCATTTTTGTGCCGCACAATGAAGACGGTCCTGCCTATGAAATCAAGATCTCCTTCTTGGAAATGATCTCTAGGGATCTACAGTTTGAAGGAAAGCCTCATGATAATCCATGCACACACTTGGCGGATTTCCTTGCTTTTTGTGAGACCTTTAAGAGTGGAAGCCTCGATAAGGATACCTTGTGCTTGCGAGCCTTCCCATTCTCACTTCGAGGTCCGCAAAGAGATGGTTCATTAGCAAGCCACCCGGTCACTACACCAACTGGGAGGATCTTCCTCAAGAATTCATAGAGGATACTTCCCTCCTTCCAGAACCACTGCTTACATGGACAACATCTCAAGGTTCAGACAGAAAGAAGGAGAGAGCTTATACGACGCCTGGAATGAATTCCAGGAACTCCTATACAGCTGCCCTCATCATGGCTTCACTCAGAGGCAACTAGCTGATATCTTTGTTTGGGGTATGAACGAAGAGTCATCTAAATGGGTCAACTCTTTGGCAGAAGGAGAGTACCATGCTCACACCATAAGCTGCTCTTCTCCATTTTACAAAATGCGCTTCCAAGTCAAGGAATTGGGAGAGGCAGACCGAAGGAGCTAAGAGACATTGGAGAATAGAAGAGCTTATTGAAGCAGAAGTCCAGAAGCGATTAAAGGAAATCAATGTCTGTTCTGTAGAAGAGGTGAACTTCATTTCTAAAGGCTTCACCAACAGTCAACAGGGCTACCCCGACTACCGTCAGTTCAGACAACCGCCTCAACAACAAAGGAGCTTCCAAGAGCGTCCTCCTTACAACTTTGGATTCACTAGAGAACAGCAACCTCAGAGATCTACATCAGGGAACACAAAGGATATCGAGGTAGACAAGAAGCTCGACCTGATCATGGCAAGGCTCGATGACTATGAGGAGAAAATTCAAGTCTCAAGCCGTCTTAAATCAAGAACATGAAGCTCGAGGTCAACGAGTGGAGAGCATGGTGAATAATATGCTTAGCTTGCTAACTAGTAGCCCCCTCCTTAATCAATCATCGGTTCAAGACGACTCTACCATTAGGAAGGAGCACGTCAAGGCCATCTCCACAAGAAGTGGCAAGCAATTAGCCGGTCCTACAGTTCCCGACCCGGTCTTGGCTCCTGATGCTATAGCCATTGACAAGCCAGTGATCGAGAAGGAGGTGACTGCCCCGCCTCCCCTGACAAAGACATCTCCTGCGCTACCTCCTCCATCATATCTGCCTCGAATTCTGTTTCCTAAGGCTGCGCAATCAATGGAGAAAGATCATGATACTCGGTACAGAAAGTGGTATGGATACTTGAAGAACACGAATATGAAGATACCAGTTATTGATGCTATCTAGGTGATACCGGAGGCTGACAAAATCGCAAAGGAGCTTGCGAAGAACAAGAAGAAAGAAGAGTTGTCTTCCGTTCCCTTGAGGAAGCATGCCCCGCTATCCAGAGCCAGACGACACCCATACCTCCCCCAGTAAGTGTCGAAATCCCGATGCTTTTACTTTGCCTTGCACTATTAATGATGTGAAGACTGATCGTAGTGTAATTGATGTAGGTGCTTCTATCAATGTTATGCCTACTTGCCTGTTTCAGAAATTGAACCTAGGAGAGTTGAAACCAATTAGCATGCATTTAGTGTTTGCCGACAGATCTGTTAAACTACCTAGGGGATTAATAGAAAACGTGGTTGTCCGTTGTGGTCCTTTTACTATTCTGGCTGATTTTGTTGTTATGGATACTTAAGAGGAAGATGTCACTCTTCTCCTAGGCCGACCGTTCATGGCAACAGCCGGCATTACCATTAATGTCTCGAATGGCTCATTGACATTAAGGGTCGGAAAGGACACCATGACATTCCGCCTCAAGGACGGTATGCAAGTCCCAGTCAAAGAAGAGATGCATTGTTTATCTGTTGAAGCTGTGGAGTTGGCTTCAGTCAACTCTAGTTCTAATGAAAAGTCTGGAGTTTCTTTAGAAATTTGTCTGCCAGGTGTCGGACAGGTCCCTAATCTGAAGAATGAGCTACTGGCACAAAAGCCGAGAAAGAAGGAGGATCCGACGGCATCCCCTCATGAATCACCAAACGTTAAAGATCCTGGAAAGATAAAGAAGGAGAATAAAGAGAAGACGAAGGCGGTTTGGAAGCCGAATGCTCAGCCCCCGTCTAAAAAGCCACATGAGAAGAATGATCCTATGAAGGACGCTTCTTCGAAAGAACTGTTCGGGCCATTTGAAATTTCTGGTCACCTTCCCGATGGACGAACCAAGCTAATTCACGGACACGGGAAGAAGTTCACACTTGCCGGAGTATCCCCAAGCCCATATTTCATGAACTCCGACTCGAGCCTAAGAGAAATCCTGAGTTGGGATGTCTCTTGATCGCCATCCAGGTATCGTCCGGCTCAAGGACGTTAAGCAAGAACGCTTCGTGGGAGGCAACCCACGGCTGGAGTCCGTTTTTGAATTTTTGAGTTAGTCTTTTTCGTCGTTCGAATCAGGTTCGGGGGAGCCAAAGTGTCAGTTTAATTTTCTTTCGTTTTGATTTGTTTTCGGTTGGGTCTTTTAAAAAAAATATAATAAAAAAGGGTTTTAAAATAGGTTTTCGGCGAGAATTAAAAGTTCTCGCCGAAAACTCTGTCAAATTTGCAAATAGTGAACGTCCTTTTTATTTTTGCCTATTTTTGAAGAATTTTTTGGTGAAAACTTCTTACGTTTTCGCCGAAAACTTGTGTCTATTTTGAAAATCAGTTTCCTTTTTTCGGTCGATTCCAACGCATACTTGATCGTCCAAATCGGAGCTCTGTAGCTCCGGTTATCCCCGAAACAAGCTTTTCACGTTTTTAGCCAACTTCGTCGCTTTCCGTCCAATTTCTTGAGTCGTGTCTCAGAGGTTAGTTGTTGGGTTTTCAATTTCAAATCTTTTGACATGCTGATTGTTGAATTTCGACGAGTTTCAATTTGGTCTACCTCATTTTGCGTGCCTACTGTTTCGGTGTGATTCTTTCTGAACTGATTGAGCTTCGATGATCTAGATTGCTCTAGCAGTTTCGTGCCGTGAAAAAGAAAAAAAAAGAGTCAAAATATTATCAAAACTCTCCTAAACCTTCTTCGTTTCGACTTTTATTCTATGTGGATCCGGGACACTTGTCCCGATATCCTTTTGATCTTTTTGTTATTTTTGTTTTGTAGGAACTTGAGTAGCTACTCGCTCTGCTCCGGACTCTCCGTGCTCATCCACTACACCAACCATCTCGTCACAGGTTCTTCATATCTCTATGCTCTAGTTTAGTCCTGTGAGGACACAGAACGGTTTAAGTGTGGGGTAGGATGCTAGAGAACCTTGCATGAACTTGATTGCCCTTGATTGTGTTTTTGTGTGCCCCGTGGTCCCTTTCCAGTCTCTCTAGCATTAGAATGGCTCAGTTCTTGATTTTTGATGTTAAGTTGTTGTTCAATCTGTCATAATGATGCTTAGACTGCTTAACCTAGAACTTGAGAACCAACGTGTATACTTTGATGCTAAATTGCCTGGTCAGAACAGATTTTGAAAATCACACTTGTAGTTTGTAGCCTTGATTGCATGAAAATGACCGAATCCGACTAGCAAACTAAATGTGAGCTTTTGATCCATTGCACGTAACTTGCAATTTCAATTATTTTTGAGTGATTTTCTGTTTGCTTGAATGAGTTAGAATTTGCATGAGACCTACTCGAGACCACACGATGACACGAGTTCTAGAATGATAGGGACACCTAGATTCAGCTACTAAGCCAGATAGCCTACCTAACGTTAAATCCATTAGGTGTAAACCGTTGAGCTTGGCCTGTTCTTTCGGTTCGATATACATTACAGCCATTTCCCATTATTTCATTCCCTGTAGATCCCCTGTGGTTGTAGTTCTAGATTGACCTACCAGAAGTCGGTTTGTGGTAACCTGCCTATAGCCCTTAAACAGGTGGTCTTAGCTATTATGTCCAAACGTGTAAACCCCTCTAGCAACTAAAAGAAAGAATCGGCACAAAGAAAAAAAAGAGAAGTAGAAAAACAATAGAAAGTTTTGAAAAAAAGAAAGCAGAAAAATCAGAAAAGTTTCAAGTTTAGTTCAATAACGTTCTTCTCCCTACATATGGAAGAACGAATTCAAAAGAAAAGTCAAAAGAAAAAAATGTGTAAAGAAAATAAAGTGCTAGGTTGCTTGAGGGTGTCTTAGGACGAGCGTTCACTATTCCACCCGTGTCTGGTTAGACGGTAGGAAGCCATAGGCTAGATTCGAGGGAAGTTAGTCGAAAGCTACACCGCACCAAAGCCATCATCTTACATTCCCATCATCCATCTCATTATAAACCCTTGTAGTGTAGAATTCGTTACAGTCCTAGCAGGGAAGTCCTTCTTGACTAGTTACTCGTGTTGTCACAGTGGTGGAGATGTGGTCGAATTGCAAACTTATGACAGAATTCAGTAACAGAAAATGATTGAGAGCAGAAACACGTCCTTAAACACAGAGAGTGAGAGTTTTCCCGTTTACTAAATATTTCCTGTGTGAGGAGTCAGGTCGGTCAGGTCAAATTCGTGCATAATTGGTTACCATTACTTGTCGTGTGCAGTTTTTAGTGAGACCAGGTCGTTTGGCTGATCAGTATGCATGTTAGGTTTCTTGTTCTAGGAATTATCTGTCTAATAATTCATTGTGTATGATTGAACTTCAATTTAATCGATCTTATCATTTGTGAACATGAGCATTTCTATTCAGTTTGCTTGAGGACAAGGAAAAGCTTAAGTGTGGGGTATTTTGATGACACTCGATTTGACGTGATTATCAGCCACATTTAAGCGACATTTCCTTGCTTAAGACATGGTTTTTAGGGTAGAATAGCGAATATTCACTCAACTGCTCTATCTCGTGCCATTTGTGTCACTTTGGCCCGTTTCAGGTCTATTTGATGGTTTTCTAGTGTTTTCATGATAGCACAGGTTTTTGCCATCAAATAAAGTAGCCAAGGACGTGTCTAAGGTGTTGGAACCTCGAGGAATCGCATCAAAATCGATCCGAGAAGTCAATCAAGTCGAATCAAATCCTGCTCCAATTTACACTGCAGTTTTCGGCAAAAATCCCCCAGGTTTTTGGCGAAAACTCAAGAAGGAATCGGCTGAGTTCAACAAAGAGAAGTTTTCGCCGAGAACCCTAAGGTCCGAAAATCACAGGAGAAACAGCCGAGCATTCAAGTCATTTACAAAGGAATTTTCGGCGAAAACTCAGCAGGTTTTCGCAAAAACTCAAGGCAAAATCCGGCGGTATTAGGGTTAAGTATAAATACTTAACCGGCGGCCCAATAACAGATATATGATGTGCAAGATTTAACTCGCAAACTATCAAGGTCGTATTCCACGTTGGCTCTCTCAAAAGCTAATACTCACACGGTTCATGGACGGTCTATTCATTTAAAATAAGTTTTGGTTTGAAATAAGAACAAATGAAAACATAAAGAAAACTAAACAAACAAAGCGGTGCAAATCAAAGGTAAAGGAGGTTAACTTGGAAAGATAGCTTCATCATGCTCAAGAGGTATAAATGCACAAACAAGCCAAACATAACCGAGGTTGCAATCAAATGACCACGCAAATCCCTTCTATAGACTCAATGCACTCTTGTCGCACTAAATCCCTATCCTAGAACCACTCAACCTAGGCTCTCGCTCTCAAGCTAAGTGACTAAGGATGCATTAAAGGTGTTTGATGAAATGCCAAGCTACAAAACCCTCTCCTATGACTCTATGACCACTATGCTAGACACTACACTCTCATGTCAATGTTCTAACACTAAGAGAATCATCAAAAGACTAATCAAAGTTCAATTGAATGAAAAACCTAATGCACGCCAAGTGTTCGATAAAATGCATAAGTGAGAAATCATGCAACCATGGTTGAATTGAGATGATCTAATCTCTTAGAACACACTCCCTTCAATCCCTAGACCTACAAACCATGTAATCTAATCACTCTCATGCATTACATCACAAATGATAGACCAAATCAAGCACATAACACAATTTGGAATTAACAACAAGTCTAGAGACCATCTTTTTACAATCCAAGATCAATCATGGCATATTTGTACAATCAACCTCTATCCTAGCATAACTATCTATCAATCCAAGGAAACCTAGGAAATCAGCCACACATGGCCAAGGGTACAAAAGAGAAAGAAAGAAAATGGTCACCAGGAGCTCCATGGCAATCCTCCTCTTGCAAGCTCCTCTCCCCAAGGTTGTGGGCTTCAATCCAAGCTCCTCATTCCAATTTGCACCAGAAGTAGCTAGGGTTGATGTTGGGTTGGTGATGGAAGAGAATTGAGAGAAAAAAGGGTTTTGGTTCGTGTGTTATAAAACTAATGAATTTTTTCCCTTTTAATTTTGCCGGCTTCACTTTATATAGCACGCCTGAAATCCCTGGAATTTTTGGTGAAAATTATGTAAGATTTTCGCCGAAAATATCTTTGAAAACACCGACCGGCTAGTCATTTCCTCATAGGTTTTCGGCGAAAACTCAGATAATTTTTGCCAAAAACTTCTTCATAAATCGGATGACTGCCTTCTGCCATTCTTCTGTCCGAAAATGCTAAAGGTTTTCGGCGAGAACTTAGAGTTCTCGCCAAAAACTTCTTCAGTTGAAGGGTGCATTTTTCTCGATTTTGCAAAGGCCATATCTCCTCTGTCCTAGCTCCGATTGACCTCCTGTTTGATCCTACGTGCTCCTTGACACTAGTACTTCAATGCCAAATCCTGAAAATGCAACGAAAATAACTCCAATAGACACAGAATTGGCCTCAAAGTGGCAACCGGACAACAAGAAAGCACTTAGCACAAAACTTCAATAAAAGCATATTAATCATAGCAAAATGAGATCAAACATGGGAGATCCTTAGGCTAATAAAAGGCTTAAAATGCACCAAATATAGTCATATCAATATACCTCATAATACATCATAATTTTAGGATTCTCACGAGTTCTGGAGCAGAGTTTAGAGTTCGAAGAGCCAGGAATAGATCGTGACGACATCCCTTCATCTCGGCGACTCGGAGCTAGGATTGAAGATTACCGGAGATCGAAGCTACGCCAGAATCATCTTAATTAGGTTTTTCAGATCCTTTTCAGTTCTTCCTCTATTTAAGATGAACTCTATCTTTGTCTTTGATTCTTTTGTTATGAACATGAGTAGCTAAACTCGTAGAGCTTAGACTAGATGAACCCTAAGTGACCCAGGGCTTTAAAGCGGTCATGAATCGGCGGTAATTAGATTCAAAGTTCAATCAGTTTCTCTTTGCATTGTTGTTTTGTTCTTGATTGTTTATGTTTCTTTTCTGGTTGATCGCCTAGATTAGGTTTGTGTCGAGTTAGGGTTTGTCGCCAGACAGCTTCCCTACTTTAAAACATTAAAACTCGTCTTTCTTGAACACCTAGATCAGATTCTTATTAAGCTGATGATAGAAGTGAACGCTCGCCTCACTTTAGAACATCAATTCAACCAGTTAACCTATTCATTGAAGTGTGCCTTTCGTAGGAACCAGTTAGGGTTAATCCGCTTCAAGAGTAACTCATAAATCATTAGTAATTACACCAGTTAGTTTAGTCGTTACGAGAGGCGACCGTACCCGGGCGATTAATTAATCTTGGTAGTTAGATCGGATAGAGCGAACGTTCGCCAGTCTTAAACCTAAGGGTCAGGAGTTATGGTGGTGTTTAGAAATTGATTGAATGAGAATTGAAATCCGCTGATCTGTTGATTGCTGTTGCCATGGTGATCTAAGGGGGATTCGAAATCTAAGCTTGTCTGTCGTCTGTCTAGGTCAACCAATCAATCATCCTGTCTTTCAATTTCTTTTTAATTTTCCTGCATCTTAGACTAGAAGTCGTGGAACTCACACCACGCACAACGTGTTCAAACTTGAATAAATTGCCAGCATATTTGAGTAAACAATTAAAAGAAACCCTGTGGAATACGATCTGCTTAGCTTTTAGCTTGGTAGTATTTGATCACTGTTTACAGCTCATCAGTGGCGCCCTCGACTTGATATTTGTGGTTCCTAACTCTTTTATAGCTAGTAGGTCAAAGTCCTCTTCCATCCGGTTCCATAGGTTCTTCACGAGTGCTAGGAGATCAGCTTGTGGTGTTTAAGGGTCGTCTGCCCACGGTTGCAGCGGTTAACATCATCAGGCCACGCCAGGCACTCATGCTGGCGCCGGTCCCAGATCCGGGGCCCAGGCCGAGACTGAGCCTAGCATCAAGCTTAGGCCTTGGCTCAATCCCTAGGAGCCCATAATCCAAGGACCAACTCAAAGACCTCCTTGAGGTCTTCCTAGAGGAACACTAGCGAAAAAGGGTTGAAGGCTTGGCCATAAAGTCAGAAGCCCTGAACAGAGCCCTGACACGGGGCCCGGACTAGGCCTAGCACCGAGACAAGGCCCCAGGTCAGCACCAATGAGCCCCAGGATTCTACCGGCACCAGAAGACCCCTTGGAGGCATTCTTCAAGACCTAGCCAAGACAAAAGTCCAAAGGCCTGGCCAGATTTGAAGAGGGCCGAGAGCTAAGCCTGCCATACGTGCTGGGCTAGCATCTAGGCTCTACGCCGGATTGATCTTAGCTGAGCCAACTATTGGCTCGTGCCTTTTGGGATTTTCCAAAGGCACTGGAAACTTTATGGCCCTAGGATCAACCCCCAACAAACCTTGTTGGAATCGGATAAGTATTGATGGGGGAGCCTCATGCTATAATGCACACACATGATCCGCGCCCGATCAAGAAATCTGACCGTGCTCAGGACTCCTCTCTAGACAAGGAAACCTTGATGCCACACACTGAAGGACCGCGTGTCCAAGTCTTATTAGGAGTAGGACACACGGGGATGCATAATCCGAGTCAGAATCCAACATTTCACACCCCATCCATCTCCGAGCTGAGCTAGGAGACCTAATCCGGCATGAGCGCGCCGCCTGATCCGGATTTGGGTTTTTGCCGAATTAGCCAGTTTAGTGTTTTACTTCCTTTTCAAGACTATGTAAGTGTTTGTTTTGGTATTTTTTTTTCTAGTTTTGTTTGTTTAGGAATATTTAAGTCTTTTTAGGACTCTTGTTTATTTTCCCTATTGGGTTGGAAGTAGTATCATAGGAGGAATAAGAGAGCTTGTTCCCTAATCCTCCCCTATAAATGGAGGCCGCCGACCTCTCTTGATGGACACGAACCCCTTTGAATAAATAAACTACTTCAGAACTTTTGTTCTTTTCCCTTCAAGCTTTTGCTCGTTGTTGTATTGCTTAAGGTTTGGCTTATCGTCTAGGGTACTCACCCCCTTGAAGTGGCACCTTCGACTTGATACTTCTGGTTCCTAGCTCTCTGTAGCTAGTGGGTCAAAGTTTGATTTCATCCCAGTTTCATAGGTTAGGCTTGTTGATGACACTAGATTTGACGTGATTTTCAGCCTCATTTTTAAGCGACATTTCCTTGCTTGAAACGTGGTTTTAGGGGTAAAATAGTGAATATTCACTCAACTACCCTATTTCCTACCGATTTGGTTTCTTTGGCCCTTTTTGGGTCTATTTGATGGTTTTCTAGTGTTTTTGTGATAGCACAGGTTTTTGCCATCATTTACGTAGCCACGGACGTGTTCAAGACCTCAAGGAGTGAACCGGAATCAAACAAGAAATCAAACCAGAGTCAGAACCGCAATTCCAACTGCCCATCACAATGTTTTCGAATAAAATACTGCAAAGTTTTCGGCGAAAATACCTTCAGAAACCCACAGTTGATCGCGAAGAAGTTTTCGGCGAAAAGTCAAAGTCTTCGACGAAAACTATTGAACAAAGAAGTCAGGAGGATTCAACTGAAGTTTTCGGCAAGTTTTCGCCAAAAACTATTTCCTTTTCCAAGACAGAAACGACAAACCCTAATGACTCCTATTTAAACAGAGCAGCGGCAGCTGAGAGAGGAGTATTCCATTATTCATTGAACGAAAGTTCCAATACAGAGGCGACAACCTCTAGAGAGATAGATAGAGTTTAGAGAGTTCGAAGATCCACGGAGAGATCGTGACGCCATCCTTCCACCTCGGAGAGCTCAGAGCTTAAAGTCGAGGATCCAGGAGATAGAAGCTTAGCCGGAGTCGCCAGAATTAGGTTTTTCAGTTCTTATCTGTTCTTCCTCTGTATGATGATTTCTGATGACACTCGATTTGACGTGATTATCAGCCTCATTTAAGCGACATTTCCTTGCTTAAGACATGATTATTAGGGTAGAATAGCGAATATTCAATCAATTGCTCTATCTCGTGCCATTTGTGTTACTTTGGCCCGTTTCGGGTCTATTTGATGGTTTTCTTTTGTTTCTATGTTAGCACAGGTTTTTGCCGTCAAATAAGTAGCCAAGGACGTGTATAAGGCGTTGGAACCTCAAGGAATCACACCAAAATCGATCCAAGGAGTCAATCGAACCGAACCAAATCCTGCTCGCATTTATAAAGGAATTTTCGGCGAAAATCCTTGGAGTTTTTGGCGAAAATTCATGAACAAATCGGCAGTGCATTCAAGAAGAAGTTTTCGGTGAAAACTTCAAGTTTTCGCCGAGAACCCCGACGTCCGAAAATCACAGTAGAATTCAGCCGGTGATCAGTCTATTTACAAAGAGATTTTCGCCGAAAATCCCTTCATATTTTTGGCGAAAATTCCAGCTAAAAACCAGCGGTATTAGGGTTAAGTATCGGTGGCCCTAAATCAAACCTAATAATTCCAACTAATACCAAATACTTCAGAATTCTCTCAAGTTCTGGAGCAGAGTTAGAGTTCGAAGAGCCAGGAAGAGAGCGTGACACTACAACATAAAGATGATTTACTCGCAGGCGAACGGGCTGCCTGCCACTAAGCTAGTGGTAGGCAGGGTGGGCTTAGTGGCAGGCAGCCTTGTGGGCTGCAAGTAACAGCAGGCCTGCCAGCTGTTAGTGGCAGGCGGCCTGCGAGTAAGCGCGGTCTGCCACTAGCTAGTGGCAGGCGGCCTGCGAGTAAGCCCGGCCTGCCACTAGCTTGTGGCAGGCGGCCTGCGAGTAAGCCCGGCCTGCCACTAGCTTGTGGCAGGCGGCCTGCGAGTAAGCCCGGCCTGCCACTAGCTTGTCTGCTCCTATGAAATTCACTTTCGCTGAAACAAATCCTCCCTCCGTGCCTCCATATATCTTTCTTTCCATTTTTCTTCTTCTTCCTCAAATTCCTCCGCTTCACTTCCTTGATTCCCATCCTCTTCAATCAAAACTCTCATCTTTATTTTCTTCTTCACATCATTAATGGCGTCCCGCTACAATTCCTACCATTCTTCCCGCTCTTCCGCATCTTCTTCTTCCTCCTCCTTCTCGAGAGCCCTCGTTAAATCCAATACACCATCTGATCTCTCCCAATTGAAACCCATTTCTTCCAAATCTAAGCCCACAACACACAATCTCTCTGCACTGGTGAAGAAGTTCATAGACTATAAAGATGGATTGTTAAGGCCAAAAATTGACATGTGAGGAGCTTTTTCAGGAAGGCGACTTAGTTCATGTATCTGAAACCACCATTGACATAGGGTTTCAAGATGGGGATGAAACGATTGGGATAACTAAAATTTAGTGACCATATAGCAATGATAAAAAAGTTGAGTGACTACCTATAAACGAAAAGGGATGAAACAGAAAAGATCAGAAATTTAGTGACCAGATAACAATAATCAGAAAGTTAAGTGACTGCCTAGAAACAACGGGAATGACACATGAAAAAACAGAAATTTAGTGACTAGACAATAATAATCATAAACTTAAGTGACTAATATTAGTGGCAGGCGGCCTGCCACTAACCACGCGCCTGCCACTAAGCTTAGTGGCAGGCGCCTGCCACTAACTAATGGCCTGCCACTAAGCTTAGTGGCAGGCGCCTGCCACTAACCACCTGCCTGCCACTAAGCTTAGTGGCAGGCGCCTGCCACTAACCACCTGCCTGCGAGTAGCTTACTCGCAGGCGGGGCCTGCCACGTGTTGGGCTTCCTCGCAGCTGCTTTACTCGCAGGCCGCGTCGTGCTTAGTGGCAGGCCCCGCCTACGAGTAAGCACTGTGTTTAGTGGCAGGCTGCCTGCCACAAAGCACGACGCGGCCTGCCACTAAATCGTTCGTCTGTTGTAGTGTGACGCCATCCCTTCCATCTCGAGACCTCGGAGCTAGGATTGCAGATTACCGAAGATCGAAGTTCTGCCGGAGCCGTCTTAATTAGTTTTTTCAGATCCTTTTCTGTTCTTCCTCTGTCAAGATGAACTCTTTCTTTGTCTTTGATTCTTTTGTGATTGTTATGAGTAGCTGAACTCGTAGAGCTTAGATTAGATGAACCCTAAGTGACCCAGGGCTTTAAAGCGGTCACGGATCGGCGGTAATTAGATTCAAAGTTCAATCAGTTTCTCTTTGCATGGTTGTTTTGTTCTTGATTGTTTATGTTTCTTCTCTGGTTGATCGCCTAGATTAGGTTTTTGCAAGCTAGGGTTAGTCACCAAACGTAGTCACTAGACGTAGTCGTTAGACAATTCCCTGCTTTGGCGCTTAAATCTGTCTTCCTTGATCACGTAGTTTAGATTCTTGTTAAGCTGAGGATAGAAGCGAACGCTCACCTCTCTTTAAAACATCAATTCAACCAATTAACCTAATCATTGGAGTGTGCCTTTCGTAGGAACCAGTTAGGGTTAATCCGCTGCAAGAGTAACTCATAAATCATTAGTAATTGCACCAGTTAGTTAAGTCGTTGTGAGAGGCGACCGTACTCGGGCGGCTAATTAATCTTGGTAGTTAGAACGGATAGAGCGAACGTTCGTCGGTCTTAAACCTAAGGGTCAGGAGTTATGGTGGTGTGTAGAAATTGATTGAATGAGAATTGAAAACCGCTGGTCTTGTGATTGCTGTTGCCTTGGTGATCTAAGGGGGATTCGAAATCTAAGCTTGTCTGTCGTCTGTCTAAACCAACCAATCTTTCTGTCTTTTAATTTCATTTTAATTTTCTTGCATCTTAGTCTAGAAGTCGTGGAACTCACACCACGCACAACGTGTTCAAATTTGAATAAATTGTCAGCATATTTGAGTAAACAATTAGAAGAAACCCTGTGGAATACGATCTGCTTAGCTTTCTAGCTTGGTAGTATTTGATCACTGTTCTGTAGCTCATCAAATTGGCGCCGTTGCGGGGACTCTTCTATATTGTTTGAAAGAAGAGTTGGCATTTTATTCTTCTACTTTCCATCTTTCATTTCCCGTCACACTTCAATTTTACACCGGTTGTGCTTGTTTTTGTCCCTTGCAGATCATAGCAGGTACAAAATCGAATCACTTCCGTTCCATCTTCCCTACCGCAATGCCTGCTCCAAAGAGTCTTGCAGACTATAGTAAGCCGAGCGCATCTAACATTCAGTCTCCCATCACCGTGCCTTCTAATGACGACGATCCCGACTATGAGATCAAGATCCCCTTTCTGGGACTAATCTCTAGGGACGTGCAATTTGAACGAAAGCGAGATGATAATCCTTGCACACATCTATCTGACTTTCTGGCTGTCTGTGAAACTTTCAAGTCTAAGAACCTCAACAAGAACGCTCTATGCCTTCGAGCCTTCCCATTCTCACTCCGAGGCACCGCAAAGAGATGGCTCACTAGCAAGCCACCCGGACACTACACCAACTGGGATGATCTTGGTCAGGAATTCATAGAGGAATACTTCCCTCCTTCCAGAACAACTGCTTACAGGAAAAACATCTCAAGGTTCAGACAGAGAGAAGGAGTAAGTTTACATGATGCTTGGAACGAATTCCAGGGACTCCTCTACGATTGCCCTCATCATGGCTTCACTCAGATGCAACTAGCCGAGATATTTGCTTGGGGTATGAACGAAGAATCATCTGAATGGGTTAACTCCTTAGCTGATGGAGACTACACCGTACTCACACCAGAAGCTGCTCTTCGTCACTTTGCAACTGTGCATCTAAATCTAAAAGCTGGGAGAGACAGTTTGGAGCAGCTAAGAGCCAACCAAGCCGTGAAGATCAGATCAAGAGCGAAGTGCAGAAAGAAATGAAGAAGATTTTCGGTACAGCAAACAACTGGTCTATAGGGGAAGTTAATTTCATTGATCAAGATCCCCCTGGATTCACCGGAGGACAGCAGCCTCAGAATTATACGTTCGAGAATACTTGGGAAATCGAGGTAGACAAGAAGCTCGACCTGATCTTGGCAAGACTCGATGACCACGAGGAGAGATTCAAGCTTCAAGCCCTCTTAAATCAAGATCATGAAGCTCGAGGTCAACGAGTGGAGAGCATGTTGAATAACATGTTTATCCTGCTAACTAGTAGCCCCCTCCTTAATCAATCATTGGTTCAAGACGACTCTACCATTAGGAAGGAGCACGTCAAGGCCATATCCATAAGAAGCGGCAAGCAATTAGCTGGTCCTGCAGCTCCTGATCCGGCCATAATTCCTAATGCTATAGCTATTGACAAGCCAAAAATCGAGGAGGAGGATAAAGAAGAAGAGGAGGAGGTGACTGCCCCGCCTCCCCTAACAAAGACATCACCTGCGCCACCTCTCCCTCCATATCAGCCTTGGATTCCGTTTCCTAAGGCTGCACAATCAAAGGAGAAAGATCAGAAAGTGGCATGGATACTTGAAGAACACAGATGTCAAGATACCAGTTACTGATGCTATCCAGATGATACCGGAGGCTGGAAAAGTCACGAAAGATCTTGCGAAGAACAAGAAGAAGGGAGAGTTGTCTTCCATCTCCCTCGAGGAAGAATGCTCCGCGATCCACAGCCAGACGACCGCCATACCTCCCCCAGATAAGTGTCGCGATCCTGGTGCTTTTACTTTGCCTTCCACTATTAAAAATGTCAAAATTAATCGTAGTTTAATTGATCTAGGTTCTTCCATTAATGTCATGCCTACCTGCTTGTATGAGAAATTGAACCTAGGAGAATTTAAACCAATTAGCATGCGTTTAGTGTTTGCCGATAGATCTGTGAAATTACCTAGGGGATTGATAGAAGATGTGGTTGTCAATTGTGGTCCATTTACTATTCTGGCTGATTTTATTGTTATGGATACCCGAGGGGAAGATGTCACTCTTCTCCTTGGCCGACCGTTTATGGTGACAGCCGGCATTACCATTAATGTCCCGAATGGCTCGTTGACATTAAGGGTCGGCAAGGATACATGACATTCCGTCTCAAGGACGGTATGCAATTCCCTATCAGAGAAGAGGCGCATTGCTTATATGTTGAAGCTGTGGAGTTGGCTTTGGTCAACTCCGTTACTAATGAAAAATCTAGAGTTTCTGCAGAAATCTTCTTGCCAGGTGTAGGACAGGTCCCTACTCTGAAGAATGAGCTGCCGGCACAGAAGCCCATAAAGAAGGAAGAGCCAAAGACATCCCCTACTGAGTCACCAAAAGTTAAGGATCCTGGCGAGATAAAGAAGGAGAATAAAGAGAAGTATGCTTCTTGAAAGAACTGTTCAGGCCTTGTAAAAATTCTGGTCATCTTCCCGAAGATAGAACCAAGTTAACTCATGCAAACGGGAAGAAGTTCACACTTGCCGGAGGATATCTCATGAACTCCGACTCGGGCCTAAGAGAAATCCTGAGTTGGGATGTCTCCTAATACCATCCAGGTATCGTCCAGCTCAAGGACGTTAATAAAAGAGCGCTTCGTGGGAGGCAACCCACGGCTGGAGTTAGTTTTTCATTTGTGTCAACCTTAGTGTTTTAGAGTCAGTTCGGGGGAGCCAAAAGTGTCAGTTTGTTTGATCTCTCATTTTTCGTGTGTAGTCTGTGTGTCATAGTGTCTTTCGCAAGTTGTTTGAGGTTGTTCCGATTTTTGTGGATTTAATTGTGATTTTCTGAAGTCTGCCGGGATTGCGAAAATATTTTCAATCGTACAGGTCAAAATTTTCGGCGAAAACTTCCTTTGAAATCCCACTGTGTTTTCCAGACAATTTTAACTAGAGTTTTCGGTGAAAACTCATTGAAGTTTTCGGTGAAAATGCTTTTGAAAACCGGCAGACCATTTTGCCTTGAGCTTTCGGCGAAAACTTGCATATATTTTCGCCGAAAACTTGAGAGAAGATCAACAACTTTTCCCTTTTAAATCCGGTCTCTCTCTCTCCCCTCACTTTGTTCTTTCATTTTCGAACGAAAACCTCCCCTTCGTCTTTAAAAACCAAGCCGCCGCCGCCACACTTTGCCCGACCGCCGCCACTGCCACCGCCGCACGTCTCCCCTTCCTTAGCCGATCATTTTGAGCCCTAGAACAGTCGAATCGGAGCTCTAGAGCTCCCGTTCAGCCAAACCCTAAAATTTTTGAATTTTCACCGATTTCTCTCTCTCCGTTCATTTTCAGCACTCATGGCTTGAAGGTAAGTTGTAGAACTTTTCATTCCGAATCTTTTGACATGTTGAATGCTGAATTTCGTCGGGGTTGACTTTTTGGTTTACCTCAATTTGTGATGACATTCGATTTGACGTGATTATCAGCCTCATTTAAGCGACATTTCCTTGCTTAAGACATGGTTTTTAGGGTAGAATAACGAATATTCAATCAATTGCTCTATCTCATGCCATTTGTGTTACTTTGGCCCGTTTTGGGTCTATTTGATGGTTTTCTAGTGTTTCTACGTTAACACAGGTTTTTGCCGTCAAATAAAGTAGCCAAGGACGTGTCTAAGGTGTTGGAACCTCGAGGAATTACACAGGAATCGATCCAAGGAGTCAATCAAACCGAACCAAATCCTGCTCCCATTTACAAAGGAATTTTCGGCGAAAATACCTTCACATTTTCGGCGAAAATATGTGAACAAATCCACTGATGTCAACCGAAGGAAGTTTTTGGCGAAAACACTAAGTTTTCGCCGAGAACTGTTGGACCGAAAATCACAGAAGAATCCAGCCGACAGACCTTCCATTTACACTAGGATTTTTGGCGAAAATCCTACAACATTTTCGGCGAAAATATTAGTTAAAATCCGGCGGTATTAGGGTTAAGTATAAATACTTAACCGGCGGCCCAAAATCAGATATACCTCATAATACCAATTAATTTTAGAATTCTCTCAAGTTCTGGAGCAGAGTTAGAGTTCGAAGAGCCAGGAAGAGATCGTGACGCCATCCCTTCCATCTCGGAGACTCGGAGCTAGGAGTGCAGATTACCAGAGATCGAAGTTCTGCTGGAGTCGTGTAAACTAGGTTTTTCAGATCCTTTTCTGTTCTTCCTCTGGATGATGAACTCTTTCTTAGTATTTGATTCTTTTGTGATAAACATGAGTAGCTAAACTCGTTAGAGCTTAGATTAGATGAACCCTAAGTGACCCAGGGCTTTAAAGCGGTCACAGATCGGCGGTAATTAGATTCAAAGTTCAATCAGTTTCTTTTGCATGGTTGTTTTGTTCTTGATTGTTTAAGTTTCTTTTCTGGTTGATCGCCTAGGTTAGGTTTGTGTTGGTTAGGGTTTGTCGCCAGACAGCTTCCCTGCTTTAAAACATTAAAACTTGTCTTTCTTGATCATCTAGATTAAATTCTTGTTAAGATGAGGATAGAAGCGAACGCTCGCCTCACTTTAGAACATCAATTCAACCATTTAACCTTATAATTGGAGCGTGCCTTTCGTAGGAACCGGTTAGGGTTAATCCACTACAAGAGTAACTCATAAATCGTTAGTTAGATTAAGTCATTGCGAGAGGCGACCGTACCCGGGCGGCTAATTAATCTTGGTAGCTAGATCGGATAGAGCGAACGTTCGCCAGTCTTAAACCTAAGGGTCAGGAGTTATGGTGGTGTTTAGAAATCGATTGAATGAGAATTGAAAACCGCTGATCTGTTGATTGCCAATGCTCTGGTGAACGAAGGGGGATTCAAAGTCTAAGTTCGTCTGTCATCTTTGTTTTTAACCAACCAATTTCCATTCTGTTTTTAGTTTTAATTTTTAATTTCTCTGCATTTCTTAGAATTAGAAGTCGTGGAACTCACACCACGCACAACGTGTTTTAACTTGAATAAATTGCCAGCTTCTTTGAGTAGTCAATTGGAAGAAACCCGTGGAATACGATCTGCTTAGCTTCTAGTTGGGTAGTATTTGATCACTGTCCTGCAGCTCATCAATTTGCGTGCTGACTGATTTCGTGTGAACTAGGTTAGCTGAATTGCTGTTGACTGATCTAGCATGCTTAGGGAGTATTGTGCTGAATTATAATACCATTTGATCGTGTGATGCTATGCTTAAAGATAAATTCTTTGCGGTGTTGACTTTTATGAAATGTCGGTTTGACCATGAATTTTCTATGCTTGTTTGGCTGCCATAAGTGTTCATTCCCGTTCATATATCTGTGCTAGCCATATGAGTTTTATAATATGCCGTCATTTCCCGCTTTGAGATAGTCTTGCCATGATTAGGGTTCAATATGCTATGATGTTGACTTTTTGAATGTCGGTTTGACTGCTGATCCCTAATTATGATATGAACGTTCCGGCTAGACATATGCATGCTTTGTGATTTATTGTGATTACCGGTTACTTACTTTGCTTACCCCCTGACGTGTGAATTTTCACTCACAACTATCAAGGTCGTATTCCACGAGGGCTCTCTCAAAAGCTTGTACTCACATGGTTCATGGACGGTCTATTCATTTAAAATTGGTTTTAGTTGAAATAAGAACAAAAGAAAACGTAAAGAAAACTAAACAAACAAAGCAAATCAAAAGGGTGCAAATCAAAGGTAAAGGAGGTTCACTTGGAAAGATAGCTTCATCATGCTCAAGAGGAATAAATGCACAAACAAGCCTAACATGATCGAGGTTGTAATCGAATGACCACGCAAATCCCTTCTATAGACTCAATGCACTCTCATCGCACTAAATCCCTATCCTAGAACCACTCAACTTAGGCTCTCGCTCTCAAGCTAAGTGACTAAGAATGCATTAAAGGTGTTTGATGAAATGCCAAGCTACAAAACCCTCTCCTATGACTCTATGACCACTAGGCTAGACACCACACTCTCATGTCAATGTCCTAACACTAAGAGAATCATCAAAAGACTAGTCAAAGTTCAATTGAATGAAAAACCTAATGCACACCAAGTGTTCGATAAAATGCACAAGTGAGAAATCATGCAACCATGGTTGAATTGAGATGATCTAATCTCTTAGAACACACTCCCTTTAATCCCTAGACCTACAATCCATGTAATCTAAGCACTCTCATGCATTACATCACAAATAATAGACCAATCAAGCCATAGCCATCAATGGAATTAACAACAAGTCACAGAGACCATCTTCTTACAATCCAAGATCAATCATGGCAAATTTGTACAATCAACCTCTATCCTAGCATAATTATCTATCAATCCAAGAGAACCTAGGAAATCAGCCATGGCCAAGGGTACACAAGAGAAAGAAAGAGAGATGGTCACCAAGAGCTCCATGGCAATCCTCTTCTTGCAAGCTCCTCTCCCCAAGGTTGTGGGCTTCAATCCAAGCTCCGTACTCCAATTTGCACCAGAAATAGCTAGGGTTGATGTTGGATTGGTGATGGAAGAAGGATGAGAGAAAAGGGAGAGAGTGATCGGCGAGTGTGTAAAATTACAATGAGCTCTCCTTTAATTTTCGCCCCTCCTTCTTCTTTATATACTGCACCGGACAACACTGGAATTTTCGGCGAAAATTATGTAATATTTTCGCCGAAAATACCCTTGTAAACACCGACCGGCTGAAGCATTTCTTCTAAAGTTTTCGGCGAAAACATTCAAAGTTTTCGCCGAAAATTTATTCAATAATCAAATGCTCGCCTCCTGTTTAGAGTTTTCGGCCGAGAACTTAGAGTTTTCGGCCGAAAACTTCTTCAGCTTTAAGATGCATTTTTCCCAAACTTGCATCGGCCCTATCTCCTCCGTCCTAGCTCCGATTGACCTCCCGTTTGATCCTACGTGCTCCTCGTCACCAGTACTGCGACTCCAAGACCTGAAAATGCCAAGAAAACAGCTCCAATAGACACGGAATTGGCTTCAAAGTAGCAACTGGACAACAAATGGACACTTAGCACAAAACTTCAATAAAAGCATATTAAGCATGGCATTTAAGGATCAAACACGAGCATTTCATAGGTCAATCATAAGCTAAAAATGCACTAAATAAAGTCACATCAAATTCCCCTACGACTAAGCTTTGCTTGTCCTCAAGCAAATGAATTAGAAAACATCCAAGCTCACAAATGACAAGATTGGTCTATTGAGATTCAAGCAATAACAATTCGGCTTAAACTGTTCCACAAACAAACTTAACCTACACATGCAAGCACATCAACCAAACAAGTCTAGACCTCACTACTTTCTGCACACTTCAAGTAGTGGTTGATTGGGACAAAGCAAAAACCGACCACGACAACACCAACTCTAATTAAAAGGACTTGATCTCGGGAAATGGAACGGATTAGGTGGGGGGTGATGTGACTTTAATTAGTGCAATTTAAGCTTATGAATGACCTATGATATGCCCGTGTTTATTCGTGAAATGACATGACTTTTATGCTTTTATTTTAGATTTTGTGCAAAGTGTCATTTTGTTGTCCGGTTGCTACTTTGGAGCCAAATTCGTGGGCTATTGGAGTTGCCTCTGTGCATTTTCAGGTTATGGCATCAAAGTACGGATGACAAGGAGCGCATAGGAGCAAACAGGAGGTCATTTGGAGTCCGGACGAGGGAGATATGAGCATTACAAGATCGAGCTTTCTGCAGAGTGCAGGGGTGCACGCCGTGCATGATGCACGCCGTGCATGATGCACGCCGTGCACCGTGCACGGTTTGGTGCATGGGCTGTCCAGGAGGCTCCGAAAGAAGATTCAGCTCCAAGGTGCACGCCGTGCAGGGGTGCACGCCGTGCACTGTGCACGCCGTGCAGGGGTGCACGCCGTGCACTGTCCCCTGCACTATAAATACTCTTGTTTTTGGCCATTTGGGCAATTCTATGATATCCTTTTGAACCCCAAACACATACCCACGAACCCTCAAACCCTAGAACACGTTTTTGGAGCAATTTGAAGCCATTGGAGCTAGGATTGAAGCCAACAAACCTTGGGAGAAGTGCTTACAAGTGGAGAAGTGAAGATCATCTCAAGGATTCATCCATGGTGTTCTTGGTGACCATTCTTCCTTCTTTTCTCTTTACTCCCTTGGCCATGTGTGGCTGAGTTTCTAGGGTTCATCTTGGATGGGTAGATTAGTTATGCTATGATAGAGAGATGATTGTATAGAACTTGCCATGATTGATCTTGGTTGTATGAGGATGATTCCTAGACTTGTTCTTAATGCCATTTTATGCCATGTTTGCTTAATTTGGTCCATTCATTGTGATTTGATGCATGAGAGTGCTTGGATTGCATAGATTGTAGGTCTAGGGATTGAAGTGAGTGTGTTCTAAGAGATTAGATCATCTTACTTCAACCATTTTCACTTGATTTCTCTCTTGGGCATTTTATCGAACACTTGGTGTGCATGTGGATTTTCATTCAATTGAGTGTGAAAATGCTTTTTGGTGAATCTCTTAGTGTTAGGGCATTGATATGAGAGTGTTGTGCCTAGCCTTGTGGTCATAGAGTTTTAAGAGAGGGTCTTGTGTCTCGGCATTTCATCAAACACTTAGAATGCATCCTTTTTTCACTTAGCTTGAGAGCGAGAGCCTAAGTTGAGTGGTATTAGGATAGGGATTAGATGCTACGAGAGTGCATCGAGTCTATAGAAGTGAAATGCATGGTCATCCGAATGCAAACTCGATCTTGATTAGCTTGTTTGTTCAATTAGACATCTTGAGCATGATGAAACTACCTACCAAGAGAACCCCTTTGTCTTTGATTTGCACCACTTTTTTTCTCTTTCTTTATTTAGTTTCCTTTAAGTTTTTAATTCCTATTTCAAACCAAAACTCCTTTCAAATGAATAGACCGTCTACGAGGAATGTGAGTAGAGGCCATTGAGAGAACCCCGTGGAATACGACCTTGGTAAAGCCGCTTTTATCAAGTTTTTGGCGCCGTTGCCGGGGACTTTCTCAATCCTTTGAAAGCATTTAGTAGTGGACCGTTCTATTCACTTCCTTCCGTTTTAGTTTAGCTTCTTTGTTATTTGTTTCTGTGGTTTTGTTATCCCGCATTGTTGTACTACTTGGTTGTGTTTGTTGTGCGTGTTTGTAGATCCCTTATCCACCTATCCGTTCTCTACCTCACTTAGTTCATGGGAGCACGGTTGCAAGTAAGATGAACTCGTGGAATGGAGGTAATGGTTATGGTACCTATCAAGGGTGGAATTCATCTCCTAACCCATACTATGGTCATCCTACTTCATCCAACTACTACCAAGGAACTTGTGAGGGAGATAGCGAACGGTGGGGTCAAGAACAACAAGCTTCAACACCCATGTGGAATGAGCAATATCCCTATCCATCTCCACCCTACCATCAAGACTTGCCGGAGTATTATCAAGAGGATTTCACAAGTCATGAACAACACTCTCCCCCTCCATCCATGCTAGATGAGTTCTTGAAGATTGCGGACGACAACGCGGCTCGGCTCAATCGCCTAGCTCAAAGTATGAATCTCGTCATGGATGCGCTAGAGAATGAGAATCAGCCCAAGAAGGTGGAGTACACTTATGATGATGAAGATGACATGTGTGAACCGGAGGAGCTTGACACGGAAGAAGATTTGGTAGTGGAGGAGGTTGAAGAGCATGTTCTTCCCATGGAGACGCCATATGACAATGATGTGAGGATAGAGGAACCAATGATACTTGAGGTTGATGACCTTTAGAGGAGGCGAGAAGATTTGGAGACGCTTCAAGAAGAGGTGGCACCGAGAGTGGAGCACGAAAGTGAACAACACCACCCTATTGAGGTCCACCAAAGGTTGTGAGTACTCTTCAATCTTCTTGCTTGATCATGAAGTACTTGTGTCAAGAGACGGACACAAGCTTCATAACCTCCCCTAAGGTGATAATGGAAGAGAAGTCGTCCATGTGTGAACCGGAAGACTCCGTGAGTGGCATCACCAACTTGGAGACAGTGGATCTCAATGGAGGCTCCCTACCATACTTTCTTCCTCAAGCTTCGACACTCAAAGGTAGCAAGCCACCCCAAGGTCTCAAGTGCTATACAAGCATCAATGTGCATTGGCTAGTCTACCATTCCTCCAAGATGCTACTTGGAGCTCAACTTTCATCATGGAAGAAGCTACTTGACATCAAGGAGGTACTAAGTTGGACACCATACCACAGGTATCATCGAGCTTAAGACGGTAACCAAGCGCTTCTTGGGAGGCACCCCATGTTATCTTTACTTTTATTGCTCTTGTTTGCTCTTTTTAGTTTTTGTGTTGTTTTAGCTTTTCGAATAAGGTTTGGCAAGCATTTTGGATCACTCTTCACCAAGGATCATCATGGAACTTTTTCACCTCTATTACGTCCTATGCTCCTCTCTACCAATGCGGTAATTTCGTTCCACCTTATCCTCTCTCTCTCTTGATCATTGAGGACAATGCTCATGTTAGTCGTAGGGGAGTTTGAGGTTGGGTGTGATTATTTGTCGGTAGAAGTCTAAAGCTATGTTTTGATGTGTTGCATGATCTTAATTGAATATCGAATTCCTCTATTGTAGAATCGTCCGGTTCTTGACGTTTAGTGTTTAATTGACTTCAAACTTTCACAATGATGTTTAGATTGTTCCACTTAGAACCTATAACCAGCATGTTAGCATAATATCAAATGAGTCTGGGCCAGAACTGAGATTTTATCACTCTCGTATGTTGGTTGATTGGTTTGATACGTGTTTTTATACCACTCGATAACACCGGTCTAGGATGATGAAGGCAATCAGAATTTCTTCCCCTCGTCCATGTTTTTCATTCTCTTTTTGATCTTTCGTGATTGTGGCTTGAGACTAGACGGAATCCAATTCGAAATCTTGTACGGAAGTTGTTAAGGGGCTAAGGATCAAGTGGCTAAATTGTGAAAAAAAAAATGCTCAAAAGAAAAGCTAGGCAAGCTCGGCACCTAAGTGAAGTGTCGGGTTGAGCACTAAGCAAAAGGGCAAAGGCTGTGAGCTAGGCAGGTTCAACACCTAAGTGAAGTGTTGAATCGAGCACTAGTATGCAGTAAGAAAAAAAAAAAGAAAGAAAAAGAGTTCTCAAATGTAGCCTTTGATCCTAGCCAGAGTTTTGTAAAGTGCGGATCTAGAAGCGGATGAAGTCGAGTCGATAGCCACATTCACGACTCACGATCCTTGTTCCGATTTCAAGTCCTTTTGATTAGAGTTGGTGTTGTCGTGGTCGGTTTTGCTGTGTCCCAATCAACCACTACTTGAAGTGTGCAGAAATTAGTGAGGTTTAGACTTGTTTGGTTGATGTTCTTGCATGTGTAGGTTTAGTTTGTTCGTGGAACAGTTTAAGCTAAATTGTGATTGCTTGAATCTCAATGGACCGAACTTGTCATTTGTGAACTTGGATGTTTTCTAATTCATTTGCTTGAGGACAAGCAAAGCTTAGTCGTAGGGGAATTTGATGTGACTTTAATTAGTGGAATTTAAGCTTATGAATGACCTATGATATGCCCGTGTTTATTTGTGAAATGACATGACTTTTATGCTTTTATTTAGATTTTGTGCAAAGTGTCATTTTGTTGTCCGGTTGCTACTTTGGAGCCAAATTCGTGGGCTATTGGAGTTGCCTCTGTGCATTTTCAGGTTATGGCATCAAAGTACGGATGACAAGGAGCGCATAGGAGCAAACGGGAGGTCATTTGGAGTCCGGACGAGGGAGATATGAGCATTACAAGATCGAGCTTTCTGCAGAGTGCAGGGGTGCACGCCGTGCAGATTGATGCACCGCCGTGCATGATGCACGCCGTGCACCGTGCACGGTTTGGTGCACGGGCTGTCCAGGGGCTCCGAAAGAAGATTCAGCTCCAAGGTGCACGCAGTGCAGGGTGCACGCCGTGCACTGTGCACGCCGTGCAGGGGTGCACGCCGTGCACTGTCCCCTGCACTATAAATACTCTTGTTTTTGGCCATTTGGGCAATTCTATGATATCCTTTGAACCCCAAACACATACCACGAACCCTCAAACCCTAGAACACGTTTTTGGAGCAATTTGAAGCCATTGGAGCTAGGATTGAAGCCAACAAACCTTGGGAGAAGTGCTTACAAGTGGAGAAGTGAAGATCATCTCAAGGATTCATCCATGGTGTTCTTGGTGACCATTCTTCCTTCTTTTCTCTTTACTCCCTTGGCCATGTGTGGCTGAGTTTCTAGGGTTCATCTTGGATGGGTAGATTAGTTATGCTATGATAGAGAGATGATTGTATAGAACTTGCCATGATTGATCTTGGTTGTATGAGGATGATTCCTAGACTTGTTCTTAATGCCATTTTATGCCATGTTTGCTTAATTTGGTCCATTCATTGTGATTTGATGCATGAGAGTGCTTGGATTGCATAGATTGTAGGTCTAGGGATTGAAGTGAGTGTGTTCTAAGAGATTAGATCATCTTATTTCAACCATTTTCACTTGATTTCTCTCTTGGGCATTTTATCGAACACTTGGTGTGCATGTGGATTTTCATTCAATTGAGTGTGAAAATGCTTTTTGGTGAATCTCTTAGTGTTAGGGCATTGATATGAGAGTGTTGTGCCTAGCCTTGTGGTCATAGAGTTTTAAGAGAGGGTCTTGTGTCTCGGCATTTCATCAAACACTTAGAATGCATCCTTTTTTCACTTAGCTTGAGAGCGAGAGCCTAAGTTGAGTGGTATTAGGATAGGGATTAGATGCTACGAGAGTGCATCGAGTCTATAAAGTGAAATGCATGGTCATCCGAATGCAAACTCGATCTTGATTAGCTTGTTTGTTCAATTAGACATCTTGAGCATGATGAAACTACCTACCAAGAGAACCCCTTTGTCTTTGATTTGCACCACTTTTTTTCTCTTTCTTTATTTAGTTTCCTTTAAGTTTTTAATTCCTATTTCAAACAAAACTCCTTTCAAATGAATAGACCGTCTACGAGGAATGTGAGTAGAGGCCATTGAGAGAACCCCGTGGAATACGACCTTGGTAAAGCCGCTTTTATCAAGTTTTTGGCGCCGTTGCCGGGGACTTTCTCAATCCTTTGAAAGCATTTAGTAGTGGACCGTTCTATTCACTTCCTTCCGTTTTAGTTTAGCTTCTTTGTTATTTGTTTCTGTGGTTTTGTTATCCCGCATTGTTGTACTACTTGGTTGTGTTTGTTGTGCGTGTTTGTAGATCCCTTATCCACCTATCCGTTCTCTACCTCACTTAGTTCATGGGAGCACGGTTGCAAGTAAGATGAACTCGTGGAATGGAGGTAATGGTTATGGTACCTATCAAGGGTGGAATTCATCTCCTAACCCATACTATGGTCATCCTACTTCATCCAACTACTACCAAGGAACTTGTGAGGGAGATAGCGAACGGTGGGGTCAAGAACAACAAGCTTCAACACCCATGTGGAATGAGCAATATCCCTATCCATCTCCACCCTACCATCAAGACTTGCCGGAGTATTATCAAGAGGATTTCACAAGTCATGAACAACACTCTCCCCCTCCATCCATGCTAGATGAGTTCTTGAAGATTGCGGACGACAACGCGGCTCGGCTCAATCGCCTAGCTCAAAGTATGAATCTCGTCAGATGCGCTAGAGAATGAGAATCAGCCCAAGAAGGTGGAGTACACTTATGATGATGAAGATGACATGTGTGAACCGGAGGAGCTTGACACGGAAGAAGATTTGGTAGTGGAGGAGTTGAAGAGCATGTTCTTCCCATGGAGACGCCATATGACAATGATGTGGGATAGAGGAACCAATGATACTTGAGGTTGATGACCTTTAGAGGAGGCAGAGAAGATTGGAGACGCTTCAAGAAGAGGTGGCACCGAGAGTGGAGCACGAAAGTGAACAACACCACCCTATTGAGGTCCACCAAAGGTTGTGAGTACTCTTCAATCTTCTTGCTTGATCATGAAGTACTTGTGTCAAGAGACGGACACAAGCTTCATAACCTCCCCTAAGGTGATAATGAAGAGAAGTCGTCCATGTTTGAACCGGAAGACTCCGTGAGTGGCATCACCAACTTGGAGACAGTGGATCTCAATGGAGGCTCCCTACCATACTTTCTTCCTCAAGCTTCGACACTCAAAGGTAGCAAGCCACCCCAAGGTCTCAAGTGCTATACAAGCATCAATGTGCATTGGCTAGTCTACCATTCCTCCAAGATGCTACTTGGAGCTCAACTTTCATCATGGAAGAAGCTACTTGACATCAAGGAGGTACTAAGTTGGACACCATACACAGGTATCATCGAGCTTAAGACGGTAACCAAGCGCTTCTTGGGAGGCACCCCATGTTATCTTTACTTTTATTGCTCTTGTTTGCTCTTTTTAGTTTTTGTGTTGTTTTAGCTTTTTGAATAAGGTTTGGCAAGCATTTTGGATCACTCTTCACCAAGGATCATCATGGAACTTTTTCACCTCTATTACGTCCTATGCTCCTCTCTACCAATGCGGTAATTTCGTTCCACCTTACCTCTCTCTCTCTTGATCATTGAGGACAATGCTCATGTTAGTCGTAGGGGAGTTGAGGTTGGTGTGATTATTTGTCGGTAGAAGTCTAAAGCTATGTTTTGATGTGTTGCATGATCTTAATTGAATATCGAATTCCTCTATTGTAGAATCGTCGGTTCTTGACGTTTAGTGTTTAATTGACTTCAAACTTTCACAATGATGTTTAGATTGTTCCACTTAGAACCTATAACCAGCATGTTAGCAATAATATCAAATGAGTCTGGGCCAGAACTGAGATTTTATCACTCTCGTATGTTGGTTGATTGGTTTGATACGTGTTTTTATACCACTCGATAACACCGGTCTAGGATGATGAAGGCATTCAGAATTTCTTCCCCTCGTCCATGTTTTTCATTCTCTTTTTGATCTTTCGTGATTGTGGCTTGAGACTAGACGGAATCCAATTCGAAATCTTGTACGGAAGTTGTTAAGGGGCTAAGGATCAAGTGGCTAAATTGTGAAAAAAAAAAATGCTCAAAAGAAAAGCTAGGCAAGCTCGGCACCTAAGTGAAGTGTCGGGTTGAGCACTAAGCAAAAGGGCAAAGGCTGTGAGCTAGGCAGGTTCAACACCTAAGTGAAGTGTTGAATCGAGCACTAGTATGCAGTAAAAAAAAAAGAAGAAAGAAAAAGAGTTCTCAAATGTAGCCTTGATCCTAGCCAGAGTTTTGTAAAGTGCGGATCTAGAAGCGGATGAAGTCGAGTCGATAGCCACATTCACGACTCACGATCCATGTCTCGATTTCAAGTCCTTTTGATTAGAGTTGGTGTTGTCGTGGTCGGTTTTGCTGTGTCCCAATCAACCACTACTTGAAGTGTGCAGAAATTAGTGAGGTTTAGACTTGTTTGGTTGATGTTCTTGCATGTGTAGGTTTAGTTTGTTCGTGGAACAGTTTAAGCTAAATTGTGATTGCTTGAATCTCAATGGACCGAACTTGTCATTTGTGAACTTGGATGTTTTCTAATTCATTTGCTTGAGGACAAGCAAAGCTTAGTCGTAGGGGAATTTGATGTGACTTTAATTAGTGAATTTAAGCTTATGAATGACCTATGATATGCCCGTGTTTATTTGTGAAATGACATGACTTTATGCTTTTATTTAGATTTTGTGCAAAGTGTCATTTTGTTGTCCGGTTGCTACTTGGAGCCAAATTCGTGGGCTATTGGAGTTGCCTCTGTGCATTTTCAGGTTATGGCATCAAAGTACGGATGACAAGGAGCGCATAGGAGCAAACGGGAGGTCATTTGGAGTCCGGACGAGGGAGATATGAGCATTACAAGATCGAGCTTTCTGCAGAGTGCAGGGGTGCACGCCGTGCAGATGTGCACGCCGTGCATGATGCACGCCGTGCATGTGCACCGTGCACGCACGGTTTGGTGCACGGGCTGTCCAGGGGCTCCGAAAGAAGATTCAGCTCCAAGGTGCACAGCATGCAGGTGTGCACGCCGTGCACTGTG
This sequence comes from Linum lewisii, assembly GCA_034768395.1. Lineage (NCBI taxonomy): Eukaryota > Viridiplantae > Streptophyta > Magnoliopsida > Malpighiales > Linaceae > Linum > Linum lewisii. The sequence goes on along the minus strand of CM068303.1, from coordinate 23,065,067 downwards.
CACGCCGTGCAGGGTGCACGCCGTGCACTGTCCCCTGCACTATAAATACTCTTGTTTTTGGCCATTTGGGCAATTCTATGATATCCTTTGAACCCCAAACACATACCACGAACCCTCAAACCCTAGAACACGTTTTTGGAGCAATTTGAAGCCATTGGAGCTAGGATTGAAGCCAACAAACCTTGGGAGAAGTGCTTACAAGTGGAGAAGTGAAGATCATCTCAAGGATTCATCCATGGTGTTCTTGGTGACCATTCTTCCTTCTTTTCTCTTTACTCCCTTGGCCATGTGTGGCTGAGTTTCTAGGGTTCATCTTGGATGGGTAGATTAGTTATGCTATGATAGAGAGATGATTGTATAGAACTTGCCATGATTGATCTTGGTTGTATGAGGATGATTCCTAGACTTGTTCTTAATGCCATTTTATGCCATGTTTGCTTATTTGGTCCATTCATTGTGATTTGATGCATGAGAGTGCTTGGATTGCATAGATTGTAGGTCTAGGGATTGAAGTGAGTGTGTTCTAAGAGATTAGATCATCTTATTTCAACCATTTTCACTTGATTTCTCTCTTGGGCATTTTATCGAACACTTGGTGTGCATGTGGATTTTCATTCAATTGAGTGTGAAAATGCTTTTTGGTGAATCTCTTAGTGTTAGGGCATTGATATGAGAGTGTTGTGCCTAGCCTTGTGGTCATAGAGTCTTAAGAGAGGGTCTTGTGTCTCGGCATTTCATCAAACACTTAGAATGCATCCTTTTTTTCACTTAGCTTGAGAGCGAGAGCCTAAGTTGAGTGGTATTAGGATAGGGATTAGATGCTACGAGAGTGCATCGAGTCTATAGAAGTGAAATGCATGGTCATCCAAATGCAAACTCGATCTTGATTAGCTTGTTTGTTCAATTAGACATCTTGAGCATGATGAAACTACCTACCAAGAGAACCCCTTTGTCTTTGATTTGCACCACTTTTTTTCTCTTTCTTTATTTAGTTTCCTTTAAGTTTTTAATTCCTATTTCAAACCAAAACTCCTTTCAAATGAATAGACCATCTACGAGGAATGTGAGTAGAGGCCATTGAGAGAACCCCGTGGAATACGACCTTGGTAAACCCGCTTTTATCAGGGGGTAAGAAAATTTTTGAAAGTGGTAAATGATCGTGATGTGGCTATCGACTCGACTTCATCCGCTTCTAGATCCGCACTTTACAAACTCGGGCTAGGATCAAGGGCCACATTCGAAAACTCTTTTTTTTTCTTTTCTTCCTTTTCTTCTTTTTTTCTCTCTTTTTTTTCTTTTGTTCTCTTTTCTTTTTTTTTTCTACTGCATACTATTGCTCGATCCAACACTTCACTTAGGTGTTGAACCGGCCTAGCTCACAGCTTTTGCCTTTGCTAGTGCTCAACCCGACACTTCATTTAGGTGCCGAGCTTGCCTAGCTTAGCTTTTCTTTTCTTTTCTTTTCTTTTGAGCATTAGCCACTTGATCCTTAGCCCCTTACAACTTCAACCACAACATTTCTAATTGGATTCCATCTAATCTCAAGCCACAATCACGAGGGATCAAAAAGGTGATGAAAAACATGGGGTAGGGCTGAAAATGTGTATCATCCAACAAACAGGCCAAGGCTCAACGGGGTTATCCTAAAGGTTAATGATTCGGGTAGGCTTTTTGGTTGAATGTTGTGAACTTCTAATTGCCTTTATCATCTTAGAACGATGTTATCGGGTGGTACAAAAACACGAATCAAACCAATCAACCAACATACAAGAGTGATAAAATCTCTGTTCTGGCCTAGACTCATTTGATATTAGTGCTAACATGCTGGTTATAGGTTCTAAGTGGAACAGTCAAAACGTCATTGTGAAAGTTTGAAGTCAATTAAACACCAAAAGTCAAGAACCGAATGATTCTACAATAGAGGAATTCGACATTCAATCAGGATCATGCAAATCAAGCAAAGCATAGCATTATATCTCTACCATAAATAATCACACCAAACCTCAAACTCCCCTACAACTAACATGAGCATTGTCCTCAATGATCAAGAGAGAGAGGGTAAGGTTGAACGAAGTTACCACGTTGGTAGAGAGGAGCATAGGACGATAATAGAGGTGAAAGAGTTCCATGATGATCCTTGGTGAAGAGTGATCCCAATTGCTTGCCAAATCTTATTCAAAAAGCTAAAACAACACAAAAACCTCAAACAACAATTAAAAGTGAAAAATTAAAGATAACATGAGGTGCCTCCCAAGAAGCGCTAGGTTACCGTCTTAAGGTCGACGATACCTGCGTTATGGTGTCCAACTTAGTACCTCCTTGATGTCAAGTAGCTTCTTCCATGATGAAAGTTGAGCTCTAAGAAACATCTTGGGAGAACGGTAGACTAGCCAATGCACATTGATGCTTGTATAACACTTGATACCTCGGGGTGGCTTGCTACCTTTGAAATTTGGAACTTGAGGAAGAAAGTATGGTAGGGGGCCACCATTGAGCTCCATCGTCTCCAAGTTGGTAATGCCACTCAAAGAGTCTTCCGGTTCAAACATGGGCGGCTCCTCTTCCATTATCACCTTAGGGGAGGTTATGAAGCTTGTGTCCGTCTCTTGACACAAGTACTTCATGATCAAGCAAGAAGATTGAAGAGTACTCCAATCTTTGGTGGGGCCACAATAGGGTGGTGTTGTTCACTTTCGTGCTCCACTCTCGGTGTGACCTCTTCTTGAAGCGTCTCCAAATCATCTCTCACCTCCTCTAAAGTGTCATCATCCTCAAGTCTCCTTGGTTCTTCTATCCCCACATCATCGTTACTTAGTGTGTCCTGGGGAAGAACGTGTTCCTCAATCTCCTCCACTACCAACTCTTCTTCCGTGTCAAGCTCCTCGGATTCACAAGTGTCATCTTCATCATCATAAGCGTACTCCACCTCCTTGGGCTGATTCTCATTCTCTAGAGCTTCCATGACGAGATTCATACTTTGAGCTAGGCGATTGAGCCGAGCCGTGTTGTCATCTGCAATCTTCAAGAACTCATCTAGCATGGATGGAGAGGGAGAGTGTTGCTCCACCTTATGGGGTTGATGTTCATTTTCAAGCATCCCATTGATGTGCGCCATGCTTTGAGGTAAGTGATTAAGTTGATTTGCATTGTCTTCCGCAATCTTCAAAGCTTCCTCAAGCGTGGGCAAATGTGGAGGAGGTTCCTCATAGCTTACGAACTCCTCTCGAGGACGCTCACTTTCCTTTACCATTTTCAAGAGCTCCTCTAACATGGAATGAGGTTGAGAGGGTTGCTCATAGCTTGTGAAGTCCTCTTGAGGGTGCTCGCTTTCTCTAACCATCTTAAAGAGCTCCTCTAGCATGGAAGGCGGTGGAGAATGTTGTTCATGACTTGTGAAATCCTCTTGATAATACTCCGGCAAGACTTGATGGTAGGGTGGGGATGGATAGGGACATTGCTCATTCCACATGGGTGTTGAAGCTTGGTGATCTTGATCCCACCATTGGCTATCTCCCTCACAAGTTCCTTGGTAGTAGTTGGATGGAGTAGGATGACCATAGTATGGGTTAGGAGATGGATTCCACCCTTGATAGGTACCATAACCTTGATTTCCATGCCACGAGTTCATCTTACTTGCAACCTTGCTCCCATGAACTAGATAGGTGGATAACAAAACCACAAAAGCAAATACACAAACAAAAAAACAAAGAAGCAAAACTAAAACGGAAGGAAGTGAATAGAACGGTCCACTACTAAATGCTTTCAAAGGATTGAGAAAGTCCCCGGCAACGGCGCCAAAAACTTGACGTGTGAATTTTCTCTCACAACTATCAAGGTCGTATTCCACGAGGGCTCTCTCAAAAGCTTGTACTCACACGGTTCATGGAAGGTCTATTCATATTAAAATTGGTTTTAGTTGAAATAAGAACAAAAGAAAACATAAAGAAAACTAAACAAACAAAGCAAATCAAAAGGGTGCAAATCAAAGGTAAAGGAGGTTCACTTGGAAAGATAGCTTCATCAGCTCAAGAGGAACAAATGCACAAACAAGGCAAACATGATCGAGGTTGTAATCAAATGACCACGCAAATCCCTTCTATAGACTCAATGCACTCTCGTCACACTAAATCCCTATCCTAGAACCACTCAACTTAGGCTCTCGCTGTCAAGCTAAGTGACTAAGAATGCATTAAAGGTGTTTGATGAAATGCCAAGCTACAAAACCCTCTCCTATGACTCTATGACCACTAGGCTAGACACCACACTCTCATGTCAATGTCCTAACACTAAGAGAATCATCAAAAGACTAGTCAAAGTTCAATTGAATGAAAAACCTAATGCACACCAAGTGTTCGATAAAATGCACAAGTGAGAAATCATGCAACCATGGTTGAATTGAGATGATCTAATCTCTTAGAACACACTCCCTTTAATCCCTAGACCTACAATCCATGTAATCTAAGCACTCTCATCTATTACATCACAAATAATAGACCAATCAAGCCATAGCCATCAATGGAATTAACAACAAGTCATAGAGACCATCTTCTTACAATCCAAGATCAATCATGGCAAATTTGTACAATCAACCTCTATCCTAGCATAATTATCTATCAATCCAAGAGAACCTAGGAAATCAGCCACACATGGCCAAGGGTACACAAGAGAAAGAAAGAGAGATGGTCACCAAGAGCTTCATGGCAATTTTCTTCTTGCAAGCTCCTCTCCCCAAGGTTGTGGGCTTCAATCCAAGCTCCTTACTCCAATTTGCACCAGAAATAGCTAGGGTTGATGTTGGATTGGTGATGGAAGAAGGATGAGAGAAAAGGGAGAGAGTGATCGGCGAGTGTGTAAAATTATAATGAGCTCTCCTTTAATTTTCGCCCCTCCTTCTTCTTTATATACTGCACCGGACAACACTGGAATTTTTGGCGAAAATTATTTAATATTTTCGCCGAAAATACCCTTGTAAACACCGACCGGCTGAAGCATTTCTTCTAAAGTTTTCGGCGAAAACATTCAAAGTTTTCACCGAAAATTTCTTCAATAATCAAATGCTCGCCTCCTGTTTAGAGTTTTCGGCCGAAAACTTCTTCAGCTTTAAGATGCATTTTCCCCAAACTTGCATCGGCCATATCTCCTCCGTCCTAGCTCTGATTGACCTCCCGTTTGATCCTACGTGCTCCTCGTCACCAGTACTACGACGCCAAGACCTGAAAATGCCAAGAAAACAGCTCCAATAGACACGGAATTGGCCTCAAAGTAGCAACCGGACAACAAATGGACACTTAGCACAAAACTTCAATAAAAGCATATTAAGCATGGCATTTAAGGATCAAACACGAGCATTTCATAGGTCAATCATAAGCTAAAAATGCACTAAATAAAGTCACATCAAATTCCCCTACGACTAAGCTTTGCTTGTCCTCAAGCAAATGAATTAGAAAACATCCAAGCTCACAAATGACAAGATTGGTCTATTGAGATTCAAGCAATAACAATTCGGCTTAAACTGTTCCACAAACAAACTTAACCTACACATGCAAGAACATCAACCAAACAAGTCTAGACCTCACTACTTTCTGCACACTTCAAGTAGTGGTTGATTGGGACAAAGCAAAAACCTACCACAACAACACCAACTCTAATTAAAAGGACTTGAAATTGGGAAATGGAACGGATTAGGTGGGGGGTAAGAAAATTTTTGAAAGTAGTAAATGATTGTGATGTGGCTATCGACTCGACTTCATCCGCTTCTAGATACAAACTCGGGCTCGGATCAAGGGCCACATTCGAGAACTCTTTTTTTTTTCTTTTTCTTCTTTTTTTTCTCTTTTTTTTTCTTTTGTTCTCTTTTTTTTTTTCCTACTGCATACTAGTGCTCGATCCAACACTTCACTTAGGTGTTGAACCGGCCTAGCTCACAGCTTTTGCCTTTGCTAGTGCTCAACCTGACACTTCACTTAGGTGTCGAGCTTGCCTAGTTTAGCTTTTCTTTTCTTTTCTTTTCTTTTGAGCATTAGCCACTTGATCCTTAGCCCCTTACAACTTCAACCACAAGATTTCGAATTGGATTCCATCTAATCTCAAGCCACAATCACGAGGGATCAAAAAGGTGATGAAAAACATGGGGTAGGGCTGAAAATGTGTTTCATCCAACAAACAGGCCAAGGCTCAACGGGGTTATCCTAAAGGATAATGATTCGGGTAGGCTTTTTGGCTGAATGTGGTGAACTTCTAATTGCCTTTATCATCTTAGAACGATGTTATCGAGTGGTACAAAAACACGAATCAAACCAATCAACCAACATACAAGAGTGATAAAATCTCTGTTCTGGGCTAGACTCATTTGATATTAGTGCTAACATGCTGGTTATAGGTTCTAAGTGGAACAGTCTAAACGTCATTGTGAAAACTTGAAGTCAATTAAACACCAAAAGTCAAGAACCGAATGATTCTACAATAGAGGAATTCGACATTCAATCAGGATCATGCAAATCAAGCAAAGCATAGCATTATATCTCTACCATAAATAATCACACCAAACCTCAAACTCCCCTACGACTAACATGAGCATTGTCCTCAATGATCAAGAGAGAGAGGGTAAGGTTGAACGAAGTTACCACGTTGGTAGAGAGGAGCATAGGACGGTAATAGAGGTGAAAGAGTTCCATGATGATCCTTGGTGAAGAGTGATCCCAATTGCTTGCCAAATCTTATTCAAAAAGCTAAAACAACACAAAAACCTCAAACAACAATTAAAAGCGAAAAATTAAAGATAACATGGGGTGCCTCCCAAGAAGCGCTTGGTTACCGTCTTAAGCTCGACGATACCTGCGTTATGGTGTCCAACTTAGTACCTCCTTGATGTCAAGTAGCTTCTTCCATGATGAAAGTTGAGCTCCAAGAAACATCTTGGGAGAACGGTAGACTAGCCAATGCACATTGATGCTTGTATAACACTTGATACCTCGGGGTGGCTTGCTACCTTTGAAATTTGGAACTTGAGGAAGAAAGTATGGTAGGGGGCCACCATTGAGCTCCATCGTCTCCAAGTTGGTAATGCCACTCAAAGAGTCTTTCGGTTCAAACATGGGCGGCTCCACTTCCATTATCACCTTAGGGGAGGTTATGAAGCTTGTGTCCGTCTCTTGACACAAGTACTTCATGATCAAGCAAGAAGATTGAAGAGTACTCCAATCTTTGGTGGGGCCACAATAGGGTGGTGTTGTTCACTTTCGTGCCCACTCTCGGTGCGACCTCTTCTTGAAGCGTCTCCAAATCATCTCTCACCTCCTCTAAAGTGTCATCATCCTCAAGTCTCCTTGGTTCTTCTATCCCCACATCATCGTTACTTAGTGTGTCCTGGGGAAGAACGTGTTCCTCAATCTCCTCCACTACCAACTCTTCTTCCGTGTCAAGCTCCTCGGATTCACAAGTGTCCTCTTCATCATCATAACCGTACTCCACCTCCTTGGGCTGATTCTCATTTTCTAGAGCTTCCATGACGAGATTCATACTTTGAGCTAGGCGATTGAGCCGAGCCGTGTTGTCGTCTGCAATCTTCAAGAACTCATCTAGCATGGATGGAGAGGGAGAGTGTTGCTCCACCTTATGGGGTTGATGTTCATTTTCAAGCATCCCATTGATGTGCGCCATGCTTTGAGCTAAGTGATTAAGTTGATTTGCATTGTCTTCCGCAATCTTCAAAGCTTCCTCAAGCGTGGGCAAATGTGGAGGAGGTTCCTCATAGCTTACGAACTCCTCTCGAGGACGCTCACTTTCCTTTATCATTTTCAAGAGCTCTTCTAACATGGAATGAGGTTGAGAGGGTTGCTCATAGCTTGTGAAGTCCTCTTGAGGGTGCTCGCTTTCTCTAACCATCTTAAAGAGCTCCTCTAGCATGGAAGGCGGTGGAGAATGTTGTTCATGACTTGTGAAATGCCTCTTGATAATACTCCGGCAAGACTTGATGGTAGGGTGGGGATGGATAGGGACATTGCTCATTCCACATGGGTGTTGAAGCTTGGTGATCTTGATCCCACCATTGGCTATCTCCCTCACAAGTTCCTTGGTAGTAGTTGGATGGAGTAGGATGACCATAGTATGGGTTAGGAGATGGATTCCACCCTTGATAGGTACCATAACCTTGATTTCCATGCCACGAGTTCATCTTACTTGCAACCTTGCTCCCATGAACTAGATAGGTGGATAACAAAACCACAAAAGCAAATACAAAAACAAAAAAACAAAGAAGCAAAACTAAAATGGAAGGAAGTGAATAGAACGGTCCACTACTAAATGCTTTCAAAGGATTGAGAAAGTCCCCGGCAACGGCGCCAAAAACTTGACGTGTGAATTTTCACTCACAACTATCAAGGTCGTATTCCACGAGGGCTCTCTCAAAAGCTTGTACTCACACGGTTCATGGACGGTCTATTCATTTAAAATTGGTTTTAGTTATAATAAGAACAAAAGAAAACATAAAGAAAACTAAACAAACAAAGCAAATCAAAAGGGTGCAAATCAAAGGTAAAAGAGGTTCACTTGGAAAGATAGCTTCATCATGCTCAAGAGGAACAAATGCACAAACAAGCCAAACATGATCGAGGTTGTAATCGAATGACCACACAAATCCCTTCTATAGACTCAATGCACTCTCGTCGCACTAAATCCCTATCCTAGAACCACACAACTTAGGCTCTCGCTCTCAAGCTAAGTGACTAAGAATGCATTAAAGGTGTTTGATGAAATGCCAAGCTACAAAACCCTCTCCTATGACTCTATGACCACTAGGCTAGACACCACACTCTCATGTCAATGTCCTAACACTAAGAGAATCATCAAAAGACTAGTCAAAGTTCAATTGAATGAAAAACCTAATGCACACCAAGTGTTCGATAAAATGCACAAGTGAGAAATCATGCAACCATGGTTGAATTGAGATGATCTAATCTCTTAGAACACACTCCCTTCAATCCCTAGACCTACAATCCATGTAATCTAAGCACTCTCATGCATTACATCACAAATAATAGACCAATCAAGCCATAGCCATCAATGGAATTAACAACAAGTCATAGAGACCATCTTCTTACAATCCAAGATCAATCATGGAAAATTTGTACAATCAACCTCTATCCTAGCATAATTATCTATCAATCCAAGAGAACCTAGGAAATCAGCCACACATGGCCAAGGGTACACAAGAGACCAAGAGCTCCATGGCAATCCTCTTCTTGCAAGCTCCTCTCCCCAAGGTTGTGGGCTTCAATCCAAGCTCCTTACTCCAATTTGCACCAGAAATAGCTAGGGTTGATGTTGGATTGGTGATGGAAGAAGGATGAGAGAAAAGGGAGAGAGTGATCGGCGAGTGTGTAAAATTATAATGAGCTCTCCTTTAATTTTCGCCCCTCCTTCTTCTTTATATACTGCACCGGAAAACACTGGAATTTTCGGTGAAAATTGTGTAATATTTTCGCCGAAAATACCCTTGTAAACACCGACCGGCTGAAGCATTTCTTCTAAAGTTTTCGGTGAAAACATTCAAAGTTTTCGCCGAAAATTTCTTCAATAATCAAATGCTCGCCTCCTGTTTAGAGTTTTCGGCCGAGAACTTAGAGTTTTCGGCCGAAAACTTCTTCAGCTTTAGGATGCATTTTTTCCCAAACTTGCATCGGCCATATCTCCTCCGTCCTAGCTCCGATTGACCTCCCGTTTGATCTTACGTGCTCCTCGTCACCAGTACTACGACGCCAAGACCTGAAAATGCCAAGAAAATAGCTCCAATAGACACAGAATTGGCCTCAAAGTAGCAACCGGACAACAAATGGACACTTAGCACAAAACTTCAATTAAAGCATATTAAGCATGGCATTTAAGTATCAAACATGGGCATTTCATAGGTCATTCATAAGCTAAAAATGCACTAAATAAACTCACATCACCCCCACTCGGTTTTCCTCATTTCTTTGTGAAATTGAGTTTTTTTTTTTACTAACTGTGGGTTGGGTTATTAGTTAATAAATCTGGTTTCGTTTCTGGTTTTAGGAATGTCACTCATGAGCGCAGGTTATGCAGCAGCACATGCACCGCTCCGACGAGCGGTATGAGGCTCAGCTGGCATGGCAGCGACAGATAGGCTCGTCAAATCTTTCTGTCTTTATTTTTATTTATTCTTTTCAGATTTCGATCCAACTTTTTTCTGTGTGGATCCGGGACACTTGTTCCGGTTTCCTTTTTATCTTTCATTTGTTTTTGTTTTGCAGGCAGTTGGGAGATTCCCTTTGCTTCGCTTTGGTAGATTGCCTCTGCTCCGAGGAACCGTGCTCATCCCCTACACAAACCATCTCGGTCCAGGTTCTTCTACTTCACTCTGAACTCTAGTTTTAGTCCTGTGAGGACATAGTCCGATTTAAGTGTGGGGTAGGATGCTAGAGAACCTTGCATGAACTGGATTGCCCTTGATTGTGTTTCTGTGTGCCTCGTGATTCCTGTCCAGTCTCTCTAGCATTAGAATGGCTCAGTTCTTGATTTTTGATATTAAGTTGTTGTTCAATCTTTCATAATGATGCTTAGACTGCTTAACCTAGAACTTGAGAACCAAGGTGTATACTTTGATGCTAAATTGCCTGGTCAGAACAGAATTTTAAAATCACACTTGTAGTTTGTAGCCTTGATTGCATGAAAATGACCGAATCCGACTAGCAAACCAACTGTGAGCTTTTGATCCATTGCACGTAACTTGCAATTTTAATTCTTTTTGAGTGATTTTCTGTTTACTTGAATGAGTTAGAATTTGCATGAGACCTACTCGAGACCACACGATGACACGAGTTCTAGAATGATAGGGGCACCTAGATTCAGCTACTAAGCCAGATAGCCTACCTAACGATAAAATCCATTAGGTGTAGACCCTTGAGCTTGGCCTGTTCTTTCCGTTCGATAATACATTACAGCCATTTCCCACTCTTTCATTCCCCGTTGATCCCCTGTGGTTGTAGTTCTAGATTGACCTATCAGAAGTCGGTTTGTGGTAACCTGCCTATAGCCATTAAACAGGTGGTCTTAGCTATTATGTCCAAACGTGTAAACCCCTCTAGCAACTAAAAGAAAAATCGGCACAAAGAAAAAATGAAAGAAAAGAAGAAAAATAAGAAAAATTCGAAAAAAGCAGAGAAAAAAAAGAGAAAAGTTTCAAAAATTCTTAGTTTAATAAAATGTTCTTCTCCCTACACATGGAAGAACGAAGTCAAAAGAAAAGTTGAAAAGAGGGTATCATAGGACGAGCGTTCACTATTCCAAAGCGGTCACAGATTAGATGAACTTGTAGAGCTTAGATTAGATGAACCCTAAGTGACCCAGGGCTTTTAAGTGGTCACGGATTGGCGGTAATTTGATTCGAAATTCAATCAGTTTCTCTTTGCATGGTTGTTTTGTTCTTCACTGTTTATGTTTCTTCTCTGGTTGATCGCCTAGATTAGGTTTGTGCAAGTTAGGGTTAGTCGCCTGACAGCTTCCTTGCTTTAGCGCATAAACTTATCTTCCTTGATCACCTAGTTTAGATTCTTGTTAAGCTGAGGATAGTAGCGAACGTTCCCCTCACTTTAGAACATCAATTCAACCAATTAAACTATTCATTGGAGTGTGCCTTTCGTAGGAACCAGTTAGGGTTAATCCGCTTCAAGAGTAACTCATTAATCACTAGTAATTGCACCAGTTAGTTTAGTCGTCGCAAGAAGCGATCGTACTCGGGTGGCTAATTAATCTTGGTAACTAGATCGGATAGAGCGAACGTTCGCCAGTCTTAAACCTAAGGGTCAGGAGTTAAGGTGGTGTCTTCGAATTGATTGAACGAGAATTGAAATCCGCTCGTCTGTTGATTTCCAATGCTCTGGTGAACTAAGGGGGATTCGAAGTCTAAGCTTGTCTGTCGTCTTGTTAAGTCAACCAATCTTTCAATCTGTCTTTCAATTTAGTTTTAATTTGCTTGCATTTTCTAGAATAGAAGTCGTGGAACTCACACCACGCACAACGTGTTAAACCTGAGTAATCTTCCTTTACATTTGAGTAGACAATTATTAGAAGACTCGTGGAATACGATCTACTTAGCTTCTAGCTTAGTAGTTATTTGATAAACCTGTTCACAATGTTCATCACTTGTTGTTTGGAGATCAAATTGTGGTGGTTAGGGTCATCTGCCCACGGTTGCGGCTGTTCACATCAGGAGGTATCAAAGCACGATTCAACACTAAGACCAACTCTATCCTAGTCTCCAGGTTCATTATTGGACTCATATCCTTTACATTCTATTCTATAGAAAACTTTCGAAAATCTTCATCTATTTCAAGTTCTTGTATTCAAGTTTCAATTGTAAGGTAGTAAAAGCTGGTGGCCATCAAAATCCATCGAAGAAAATACCAAAAGAAGTTCGGAACTAGAAAATAACTCAAAAACAAAGCAAGGCCACCTTGCCAAGTTCTTTTCGTTGTAAGTTGTGTTTAAAAAGAGGGGATAGAAAATAGAATAGCATTTGTTGCTTTTGTATCTAACCATGGCAGACGAGAGGCTCAACAATATGGAGGGTCACATGAATACCATGGCCCAAGCCCTAGCCGGAATACAAGCGGCCCTAGCAAGGCTTGAGAGGGGAACCGGCGATCATGAGGAGCATGGAGCTAGACCCCATGACGAGCTCAACCGAAGGGCTAGAAGACTAGTCCAGGAGATTGATGATGACGTAAGCAGTCTCAAGCTCACCATTCCTAAGTTTGCTGGAAAGGACAATGCTGACGAGTACCTTGATTGGGAGAGAAGCATGGAGGACTTCCTCGAGTGCCACAATTATTCGGAGAGAAAGAAGGTAACTGTGGCAACCATTGAATTTACTAATTATGCTGCTCTTTAGTGGAGCCAAATCAGGAGACAAGTCCAAAGAGATGACGAGGATCCCATCGTTACATGGATAGACCTCAAGAGAAGATTGAGGAAGCGGTTTGTACTGGCTGCCTACACACGTGACTTGCACACCAAGCTTCAAACCTTGAAGCAAAGAGCCATGTCTGTGGAGGAGTACAATAAAGAGATAGAGATGCAAGCGACAAGGCTCGACTTAAAGGAGGATCAGGAAGCCAGGATAGCCAAGTTTACAGGAGGCCTACAACAAGACATCATGCACCAAGTCAACATAATCAATTATGTTGACTATGAGGACCTTGTAGCCCTTGCCATCCGAATAGAGAGAGAGTTGAAGAAGGGCTTTGGGAGGATATCTACACCACCTGCCAACCCTTGGAGAGAGAGTTCAAGTGCTGGCCACCCCAATGGAAGCCAGGCCAGCCCCGAAGCACTGGGCCCCGACTAGGCCCTAACCCTAAAGAAACGGCACCATGGGTAACACCTACTCCCAACACCTCTACTGTTCAGAATTCGAACCCATGTCCTAGTGGAATTGTGTGCTTTAAATTTCAAGGGAGAGGGCACGTCTCTAGGGATTGCCCAAACCAAAGAACAATGGTGCTTAGAGAGGGAGAGATAGAGACGGATGATGAAAGAGAAGAAAGTATGCAAGAGAAGGAAGTTGGATCTGAAGATGGGGAAGAAGTACATCAAGTTGGGCTAGAGAAGTTTTCAGGCATGTTCTTACGTGCTCTGATCCCAAAGACAAGAGCTAACTCGGTCATCTGGTCCGAGCCAAAAATTCAGCCCAGCCCCAGAGCCGAATTCCTACCCAGCCCTGGAGCCGGATTCCTGCCCATCCCCGAAGCTGGAGTCCTGCCCAGTCCCGGAGTTAGCGCCCTGCCCATCCCCAACGCCAAGGCCACCCCTGGCGCATTGATCTGCCCCGACGCCATGCCAAACCCCGGAGCATGGACCATCCCTGAGTCTAATCACTATCCAAGTCCAGGAGACCACGCCGAGTCTCCCCCAAACATGAACACACATGTAACTGAAATTTGGAGAGGATTGTTGGGTGCACAGAGAAGTAAAGAGATGGATTCAAGGATGAATCCAAAGCAAAAAGAGGGGGATGAAATGATTCGGGCCATCAGCCCTGGAGAAAATTCCTATTCCTACACCCCACCAGGGTCAGCAACGAGGGGCCGAAGCCTAGGGCCTTACAAGAAGCACTTGGATCTAAGACTTGCTCACAACCGGTGTTACAAGGGTTCCTCAAGCCTAGGTATGTGACTCTATTCAAACACAAGCCTTCCCCAGCAGCCACACAAGCCAAATCAGAGTTAGGCCACGCTAGGAACTCATGCTGGCATCGGCCCCAGATTCGGGCCCCGGTCCGAGCCTAACAAGCTTAGGCCTTGGCTCGATCCCTAGGAGCCCAGAAGCCAAGGACCAACCCAGAGACCCCCTTGAGGTCTTCCTAGAGGAGCGCCAGAGAAAGAGGGCGGAAGGCTTGTGATGAACACGTTTTCACGTGTGGTCAAATAACTAGCCTACAGAAGTAGACTAGATCGAATCTCTCGAGGTTTCTTCAAATCGACTACTCAAAGAAGCTGGCAAGTTACTCAGGTTTAAACAGATTGTGCGTGGTGTGAGTTCCAAGACTTCTAAACTATAAAGCAAGGAAATTGAAATGAAATTAAAAGACAGATTGATTGATTGGTTTGACTTAACGAGATGACAGACAAGCTTAGATTTCGAATCCCCCTAAGATCACTAGAGCTTTGGCAATCACAAGACCAGCGGTTTTCAATCCTAATTCATTCAGTTCTTAGACACCACCATAACTCCTTACCCTTAGGTCCAAGTTCCGTGAACGTTCTCTCTATTGGATCTAACTATCATGATTAATTAACCGCTCGTGCGTTCACTTCTACAACGGAAAACTAACTGGTGAAATTGATTAAGAACAGTGAGTTACTCTAGAAGCGTATCAACCCTAAATGGTTCCTACGAAAGGCACACTCCATTGAATAGGTTAATTGATTGATTTGAAGTTCCAAAGTAAGGAGGACATCTGGCGACCAACCTTAGCTTAACATGAATCTAATCTAGGTGTCAAGTTAGACAAGAAACGCGGGAAACGAAGAACAAACAATCACGCAAGAGAAACTGTTTGAATTTGAATCTAATTACCACCAATCTGTGACCGCTTTAAAGCCCCGGGTCACTTAGGGTTCATCTAATCTAAGCTCTACGAGTTTAGCTACTCATATTCGATACAAGAGAATCAAAGAAATCATCTCAGACAGGAAGAACAGAGAAGAACTATAAAACCTAATTTGACGATTCCGTGAAGCTTCAATCTCGAGTAATCTTCAACTCCTAGCTCCGAGCACTCCGAGGTGGAAAGATGGTGTCAAGATCTCTCCGGGAACTCCGAGGATGCTCTCAACTCTATCTATCTCTCTAGTATGGACTGTAAAAGTCTAGTTGAATGGTGTGTTTCGTCTGGTGACTCCACCCTGACTGATGTCTGCGCTGCTGCTTATATAGGGTTTGGTTTCCAAACCTCTACTGGAAAAGAAGAAAGTTCTCAGCGAGAACTTTGAAATATCTCACCGAGAAGTGCAGTGTAAATCATTTTGTATTCTCGATGATGATTCTCCATAGCTTTCTTCATAAGTTCTCGGCGAGAACTTTAAAAGTTCTCGCCGAGAATTCCTTCACAAACTGCTGCTGACTTCTCAACGAGCATTGCCTTTCATTTCCTCAACATCTTCTTGCCGAGAATGTTATTATTCTCGGTAAGATCTTAGTGCTGGGCTGGTGGATCATCGGTTCTTCACTTGGTTTGATTCCTGGTTTGATTCCTAGTTTGATTCTGGTTCACTTCTCGAGGATATATTGCATCTTGAACACGCCCGAGGCCACGTATTTGACGGTGAATACTCGTGTACTCATAGAGACACTAGAAAACACATCAAATAGACCCGAAAAGGGCCAAAGTAACCAAATCGGTAGGAAATAGTGCAATTGAGTGAAAACACCCTAAACTACCCTTAAAACCGTCGTTAATTTTACAAGCACTAAAATGTCGCTTAAATGGGGATAATAATCACGTTAATTCTAGTGTCATCAGCTTGGCCAAAAAAGTCAGAAGCCCTAAACAGAGCCCCGACATAGGCCCTGGATTAGGCCTAGCATTGAGGCTAGACCCCAGGTCAGCACCCATGAGCCCCAGGATCCTACTAGCACCAGAAGACCCCCTAGAGGCATTCTTGAAGACCTGACCAAGACAGAAGTGTAAAGGCTTGGCCAAAGTTGGAGAGGGCCGAGAGCTGAGCCTGCCACAGGCACCGAGCCAGCATCCAAGCTCCACGCCGGATCGATCTGAGCCGAGCAAACAATTGGCTCGTGTCTTTTCGGATTTTCCAAAGGCACCAGAAACCTTATGGCCCCAAGATCAACCCCCAACAAACCTTGTTGGAATCGAAGAAGCATTGAGGGGGGGGGGGGAGCCGCATGCTCCAATGCACACACATGATCTGGGCCCAATCAAGAAATCCGACTGTGCTCAGGTCTCCTCTCAGGACAAGGAAACCTTGATGCCACGCGTTAAAGGACCGTGTGTCCAAGTCTTATTAGGAGTAGGACACACGAGGATGCATAATCCGAGTCAGAATCTAGCATTTCACACCCCATCCATCTCCGAGCCGGGCTACGAGACCTAATCTGGCATGAGCACAGACACGACGTGAGCATGCCGCCTGATCCAGATTAGGGTTTTTGATGGATTAGCCGGTTTAGTGTTGTACTTCCTTTTCAAGACTATTTAAGTGTTTGTTTTGGTATTTCCTTTCTAGTTTCGTTTGTTTAGGAATATTTAAGTCTTTTTCAGACTCTTGTTTATTTTCCCTATTAGTTAGGAAGTAGTATCATAGGAGGTATAGGAGAGCTTGTTCCCTACTCCTCCCCTATAAATAGAGGCCATCAGCCTCTCTTGATGGACACGAACCCCTTTGATTAAATAAACTACTTCAGAACTTTTGTTCTTTTTCCTTTAAGCTTTTGCTCGTTGTTGCATTGCTTAAGGTTTGGCTTATCGTCTAGGGTACTCACCCCTTGAAGTTGCGCATTCGACTTGATACTTCTGGTTCCTAGCTCTCTATAGCTAGTGGGTCAAAGTCCGATTCCATCCCAGTTTCATAGGTTAGGCTTGTTGCTTGGAGATCAACTTACGGTGGTTAGGGTCGTCTACTCACGGTTGCGGCGGTTCACATCAATCATCATGGTTCACTAACTCAATGGCGATAATTACTTGCAGTGGTCACAATCAGTTCTGATGCATATTTTAGGCAGAGGCAAGAAGGGTTATCTTACTGGCCTAACTGCACAACCTACTGAAACTCATCATGCATACAACAATTGGGATATCGAAGACAACATGGTTAGGTCGTGGTTGATTAACTCCATGACCAATGCAATCAGAGAGAAGTTTTTACTTCATGAGACTTCTAATGCAATCAGGAAAGATGCACAACACACATACTGCAATAGGTCAAATCAGGAAAAGCTATTCGAAATAGAGATGCGTCTCCATGATTTTAGACAAGGAACTCTGACTGTAACTCAGTACTATGATGAACTCTCCAAGTACTGGTTACAGTAGGACATGTATGAGAAACACACATGGACTTGCACACAAGATGCATCAAAGTACCTGAAGATCTTGGAGAATTAATGAACCATTCGGTACCTATTAGGGCTTAACCATGAGCTTGATGAGGTTAGAGGAACGATCATGGGAAGGCAACCTCTTTCAGATGTCAAAGATGCTTTTGCTGAGATAAGATGGGAAGAAAGCTGAAAGATTTTGATGCCCACTGAAACCAAGTCTGCTCATGAAAGTTCGGCCTTGTTTGCCCAAGAAACAAGTGCTGCCACACTTTCTATACCCTTAGCCTTGTCGGTTTGGGAGCGCGTGAGAGGGCGGCGGTGCATAAACCTGCGAACAGCCTACAGTTGACAAAAACAAACAAAACCAGTGTAAAATCGAAGTGGATGGAAAAATGAAAGATGGAAGGTAGAAGAATAAAATGCCAGTTCTTCTTTCAAACAATTAGAAGAAGTCCCCAGCAACGGCGCCAATTTGATGAAGCTGTAAAACAGTGATCAAATAACTACTTAGCTTTTAGGCTAACCAGATCGTATTCCACGGGTCTTCTAATAATTGTTTACTCAAATATAAAGGCAGATTACTCAGGTTTAACACTTTGTGCGTGGTGTGAGTTTCACGACTTGTAATCTAGGAAATGCAAGGAAATTAAAAATTAAACTGAAAGACAGACTGAAAGATTGGTTGACTTTAATAAAGATGACAGACAAACTTAGACTTCGAATCCCCCTTCGTTCACCAGAGCATAGGCAATCAACAGATCAGCGGATTTCAATTCTCGTTCAATCAATTCTAAGACACCACCATAACTCTTGACCCTTAGGTTTAAGACTGGCGAATGTTCGCTCTATCCGATCTAGCTACCAAGATTAATTAGTCACCTGGGTACGGTCGCCTCTCGCAACAACTTAACTAACTGGTGGAATTACTAACAATTTATGAGTTACTCTTGCAGTGGATTAACCCTAACTGGTTCCTACGAAAGGCACACTCCAATGAATAGGTTAATTATTTGATTTGGTGTTTTAAAGTAAGGCTAGTGTTCGCTTCTATCCTTAACTTAACAAGAATCTAATCTAGGTGCTCAATCCAGACAAGAAACATAAACAACGAAGAACAAATCAAACATGACATAGAAACTGATTGAACTTTGAATCTAATCACCGCCGATCCGTGACCGCTTTAAAGCCCTGGGTCACTTAGGGTTCATCTAGTCTAGGCTCTACGAGTTTAGCTACTCATGTTCATAACAAAAGAATCAAAGACAGAAACAGAGTTCATCATCAAAAGATAGAACAGGTAGAAACTGTAAAACCTAATTAAGACGACTCTGGCAAAGCTTCATTTTCCGGTAATCTTCAATCCTAGCTCCAAGTCTCCGAGATGAAGGGTTGGCGTCACGATCTCTTCCTGGCTCTTGAAAATCTAAACTCTGCTCCAGAACTCGTGAGAATTCTGAAACTGTAATGTATTATCAGGTATATCTCTTTTTGGGCCGCCGGTTAAGTATTTATACTTAACCCTAATACCGTCGAATTTTGCCTGGAGTTTTGCCAAAAACTTGAGTGTAAATGAAGGCTTCCGTCTGCTGATTCTCCTGTGATTTTCGAACATAAGGTTTTCGGCGAGAACTTGGACTTTTCGCCGAAAACTTCTCTTTGTGAACTCAGCCTATTTCTTCTTGAGTTTTCGCCGAAAACTGCAGTGTAAATCGGGGCAGGATTCTGTTGAGTTGATTGACTTCTTGGAATGGTTCCGGTGCGGTTCCTCGAGGTTCCAATGCCTTAGACACGTCCTTGGCTACTTTATTTGACGGAAAAAACCTGTGCTATCATGAAAACACTAGAAAACCATCAAATAGACCCGAAACGGGCCAAAGTAACACAAATGGCACGAGATAGAGCAGTTGAGTGAATATTCGCTATTCTACCCTAAAAACCATGTCTTAAGCAAGGAAATGTTGCTTAGATGAGGCTGATAATCACGTCAAATCGAGTGTCATCACTTGCTCAAGGGATATGCGAAGGAATCTTGCTAAGAAGAGTTCTTGATGAATTGAAAATGGAGTATACAAGACCAGTTACCTTGTTGTGTTGTAATCAAGCTGCAATCAGTATTGGGAAGAACACAGTACACCATGATCATACTAAACATGTCGAAATAGATCGACAACTCATTTATAAAAAGGTTACTGTGGGAACAATTCGGGTTGATTATATTCCATCGCAACTGCAACTAGCAGATATATTCACAAAGGCTCTATCGAGAGACATCTTCAAGAATGTAATGTCCAAGCTTGGATTATTCAACGTGTTGAAGCCAAGCTTGAGCGGGAGTGTAGAAGAATCAGGAGTTAGTTAGTCTAATATGCTAGTCTTTAACGTGTACAGCTACTTCCTTCTATTTAGGATATATTGTATTATTAAACTAGTATTCCTTTACATGACACTCGATTTGACGTGATTATCAGCCTCATTTAAGCAACATTTCTTGTCTTAAGACATGGTTTTTAGGGCAGAATAGCGAATATTCTCTCAACTACTCTATCTCGTGCCATTTATGTGACCTTGGCCCGTTTCGAGTCTATTTGATGATTTTCTAGTGCTTTCATGATAACACAGGTTTTTGCCGTCAAATAATGTAACCAGGGACGTGTCTAAGGCATTGGAGCCTCAAGAAACCGCACCAGAATCGATCCAAAAGTCAATCAAGTCAACACAAATCCTGCCCGGTTTTACAAAGAAGTTTTCGGTGAAAAGACCTGAAGTTTTCGCCGAAAACTCAATAATAAATCGTCAAAGGTTACAAGAAGAAGTTTTCGGCGAGAAGTCAAAGTTCTTGCTGAAAACTCTAGGTGAATTTGGAACAGAAGAAACAGTCGAAGCAAGCAGAGTTTTTAAAGGAAGTTTTCACCGAAAACTTCCTAAGTTTTCGGTGAAAACTAAGCTGTTTTCTAAGCCGATCGCGGACAACTATAAAAGAGAAATCACCGGCTAAATACAACACACATAATTTTGGATGAAAATTCCAAGACTTAGACTAGAGAGAGAAAGAGTGGAAAGAGTTTGAGGAGCTAGGAAAGGATCGTGACGCCATCCTTCCATCTCGGAGAGCCAGTGCTAGGAGTTGAAGATCCATCAGATCGAAGCTTCACAGATTCGTCGAAATTAGGTTTTACAGTTCTTCTTTATCTTTCCTGCCTGAGATGTATTCCTTGTCCGTCTTTGATTCTCGTGTATTGAATATGAGTAGCTAAACTCATAGAGCTTAGATTAGATGAACCCTAAGTGACCCAGGGCTTTAAAGTGGTCACGGATCGGCGGTGATTAGATTCGAGTTCATTCAGTTTCTCCTTCATGTTTGATTTGTTCTTTGTTCTCTGTGTTTCTTGTCTGGTTTGGCCACCTATATTAGATTCTTGTTAAGTTGAGGATAGTAGCGAATGTTCGCCTCACTTTAAAACACCAAATCAATAATTAACCTATTCATTGGAGTGTGCCTTTCGAAGGAACCAATTAGGGTTAATCCGCTTCAAGAGTAACTCATGAATCACTAGTAATTGCACTAGTTAGTTTTGTCGTCGCAAGAAGCGATCGTACTCGAGAGACTAATTAATCTTGGTAGTTAGATCGGATAGAGCGAACGTTCGCTAGTCTTAAACCTAAGGGTAAGGAGTTATGGTGGTGTCTGCGAACTGAATGAATCAGAATTGAAAACTGTTGGTCTGTTGATTGCCAATGCTCTGGTGATCTAAGGGGGATTCGAAGTCTAAACTTGCCTGTCGTCTGTCTAAGTCAATCAACCAATCATTCTGCATTTAATTTCATTTTAGTTCATCTTGAATCCCAGTGTAGAAGTTGTGGAACTCACACCACGCGCAAACTGTTTGATCCTGAATAAAATTGCGAACATGTTTGAGTAAGCAAGTAGAAGAGGCCCGTGGAATACGATCTGTCCTGCTTTGTGCTTGGTAGTTATTTGATAAACCTGTTTACAACGTTCATCAGTAGGCCATCTCCTCCATCGCGCGTTGGACCAATCAACCTCTAGATGACATCTTCCCCATCTTCCAGATCCTTCTCCCTCTTCTATATAAACGTTGCTCCCTCCTTTGCTTTCCTTTTTACGTTTCCTGTCTACTCCTTACCTTCTCTGCTCTCACCAAAGTGACCTCCTCCATTGAACCTTGAATTATCTTCTCTTTTCGCCGGTGCCTCTCCCTTTCATCCTCCTTACTTCTCATTTCAGAATGAGCGAAGCTCCTCGTCGTCCTCCTGGTATGTGATTTCTCCTCCTCTTCTTCATTTCCTTGTAACTTCCTTCTCTGTAAACTAGCCTTTCCTTCCCTCTACCACCATGAGCTCTTCCGCTGATAGCCAAAACCAAAATTTCTCCTACGAATTAGGCTCCAATCCTTCATCTTCGTCCACTTCTGCCACTATCTCAGTTGACATGGTGCTTCCGCCTCTTAGAATCCAAAGCAACCATTAGCCTTCTCCCCCTCTACAAGATGAAGAGGACAATCAAGACGAGACTTCCTCTACCGAACCCACTCTGCCCTTCTAGGGATCTCACCAAGTGGGTTTTTCAAAAGCTCTCAACTGGTTTGAGATAAGTCCTGATGCAATTACTATAAATGATGATTATACGGTCCACAACTGGCGATACATGTGGCAAGGAGCCTCCTGCGATGAATGCCGAGTAATAGGACCTGACTATTTCCCCTCTAGTATTGCAGCCAAAATCGCCAAGGTTTTGCCGATCGCGTAGCTCCCCTCTGACTTGGAGTTCGCCGCTGCTTCCCGGCTGTCGACTATCGAGAATTGTCCTCCAGGGTGGCACGAGATATGGAAGGAGTCGTTCAGTAATGGGCTTCGGCTTCGGCTTTGCCCTTTGTTTTCTCCCTACTGGACTTTTTGGGGGATTTTTTGGGCGCCTACAACGCGGTGTCTTGGTCTATGGTTGCCGCCTTTGAGTGCACATGCGCCTGCATGATGATCGCCCCCACTCTGCAATTATTTTGCCTCATGTACAACGCGAAGGTGACGACCAACGGCCCGAGCTTTACCCGCCGAAAGGAGCACCCAAAAGATGGGCATTCGTGATTTCGTCAACCCTCACCCGACTTGGTATCACTCATTTTTTACTTCAAATCTAGCGATTTAGATCACCTTTGGACCAATCTGTTGCACTCCTCCTGGTCCTCTGGCGATGTGGATCATTTTAACATTATCATTACCCCCACCAAGCAAGAAATCGCTGAGAAAAAGTAGATTCTTCTCGAATGTCACAACCTGGCTACCCGCTCTGGGTTTACAGCCTCTCATGAGGGAATCCGGGGAGGTACTCCATTGGCTTGGGTAGGACCTATCTTTTGTTATTTTCTCTGTTGTTCTTTTTATAGGTGTTATGAACTTGTCTGGCTGCTTGATAAATACCGCTACTCGCGTTATTGTCGCTGATACTCAGCCTCAACCCGACGGCACGCTACCTCATGTCCTCCCAGTCACTGAGGAGAAGATGGCCTCTAAGCGACGTTCTGACAAGTCAAAGAGAAATTCTTCGACGCCTGCTGACGAATCGTAGAAGAAGCGAAAATCTTTTGATGAGGGTGATGTCACTAAGTCTGCCAAGAAGAGGAAAGCACAGACTTCCTCCAACAAGAAGCCACAGGAAGAGCCTTCTAGCAATCCTGAGGTGCCCCACCATGAATCTCCCATTCATATCCAGGAGTGGCCGAAACATTAACAGCTGCTGGAGGAAAATGAGGACGACCTTTCTGTACGAGCGTTGCTTGACCAAACCACTCGTGTCATTGCCAATGCCCCCATCATTCCTTCAGCACCCAATCTCCGCGACCACAAACTGACCTCGAACCTTTGGAGCCCATTGATAAGGAATTTATCAAGGTCGTATTCCTCAGGGTTCCCTCATAGGCTAATACTCACAACGTTCATAAACGGTCCATACATTTAAATTGAAGTTTGGTTTTGAAAGGAGACAAGTTAAAAACATAAGCAAACAAGGTAAAATTGACAAGTGAAAATTGAGGATCAAACAAGAGAAAGGAGTTTAGTCTAGCAAGGGGTTTCTTCAAGCTCAAGGTTCATGAAAGCTGGATTGATTCTCAAGCAACGATGTGTAATTAATGACCATGCATCTCACTCAAGTAGAATCAACGAACTCTCACACAATTGACTCTCTATTCCTAGACCAAATGCACCATGCTCTCGCTATGTGAACAAAGGGAATGGAATGCTTTAAACTAGCTCAATGAAATGCTTGGAACTTGAATTCTATGCTAACAATCATCTAGCACAAGGCAAGTGATGCAAGACACTCTCATGTCAACCATAAAACACTAGTCTAACAATCAAAAGGGTCTTTCAACCTTCAAATGATGGAAAACTAAATGTACACCTAGTGTTCGATAAAATGTCACCAAGGAAAACAAGCTCAAAAATGGTTGTAATTGCATAATTCAATCTCTCAAATCATTCAATTACAATCCTACAACCTTAGATCAACATCAAACAATCATTCTCATGTATTGAAAGACATAAACAACGCACCAAAGAACAAGTCAAGTCCTATGGACAATAAGCACAAGGTTTAGGATCATCATCTTACACAAATGGCTATAAGAACATCAATCCAAACAATCAATCACCTATCCTAGCTTGATCCATCCCTCACTAAACTAAACCTAAGTTTAGCCTAGCTTAACCATGGAGGAAACCTGAAATTGAAGAGAGGAGATCATCCTTGCTTCCATGGAAGATCTTCTCACTTTGCTCTTCAATGCTCCAATCCAAGGGTGGAAGGCTTGACTTAGATCTTCAAGTTGATCAACAATTGAGGGAGGTTAGTGTGTGGTTGAGGGAGAGGAGATGATGGAGTTGATGATGAACAATTGAGAGAGAGAGAGGCGGACGGCGATGATGTTGTAGAATAATAATTTGATGCTCCCTATTTTCGCCGCCTTCTCCCCTTATATAGTCGCTGGAAAATACCTGAAATTTTCGGCGAAAATCACATATGATTTTCGCCGAAACTACCTTTGAAAACACGGCTTGACATTCCTTCATCGATTTTCGGCGAAAACAAAGAATGGTTTCGCCGAAACCATCTTCAATGAACAAAGTCCTTCTCTCTGCTTAGGATTTTTGGACCGAAGACTTGAGAATTTCGCCGAAACTACTTCTTCGGCGAAAATCCCATGATGGTTTCGCCGAAGATGTCTTCAGCTGAATGTTGTATTTTCTTCGATTTCGCAACGTCCATATCTCCTCCGTCCTAGCTCCGATTGACCTCCCGTTTGATCCTACGTGCTCCTTGTCACCAGTACTACAATGCCAAGACCTGAAAATACAAAGAAAACAGCTCCAATAGACAAGTAAATGGCCTCAAAGTAGCAACCGGACAACAAATGGACACTTAGCACAAAACATCAATAAAAGCATATTAAGTATGGCATTTAAGGATCAAACACGAGTATTTCATAGGTCAATGATAAGCTAAAAATGCACCAAATAAAGTCACATCAAATTCCCCTACGACTAAGCTTTGCTTGTCCTCAAGCAAATGAATTAGAAAACATCCAAGTTCACAAATGACAAGATCGGTCCATTGAGATTCAAGCAATAACAATTTGGCTTAAACTGTTCCACAAACAAACTTAACCTACACATGCAAAAACGTCAACCAAACAAGTCTAGACCTCACTATTTTCTGCACACTTCAAGCAGTGGTTGATTGGGACATAGCAAAACCGACCACGACAACGCCAATTCTAATCAAAAGGACTTTTTTTTTTTGAAAGTGATGAGTGATCATGATGTGGCTATCGACTCAACTTCATCCGCTTCTAGATCCGCACTTTACAGCTCTGGTTAGGATCAAGGGCTACATTTGAGAACTCTTTTTCTTTCTTTTCTTTTCTTTTCATTTCCATTTTTTTTCTTACTGCATACTAGTGCTCGATTCAACACTTCACTTAGGTGTTGAACCTGCCTAGCTCACAGCCTTTGCCCTTTTGCTAGTGCTCAACCCGACACTTCACTTAGGTGTCGAGCTTGCCTAGCTTTTCTTTTGAGCATTTTCTCTTCTTTTTTTTTTCTTTTCTTCACAATTTAGCCACTTGATCCTTAGCCCCTTACAACTTCAACACAAGATTTTGAACTGGATTCCGTCGAATCTCAAGCCACAATCACGAAGGATCAAAAAGAGAATGAAAAACATGGAAGAGGGGAAGAAATTCTGATTGCCTTCATCATCCTAGACCGGTGTTATCGAGTGGTATAAAAACACGTATCAACCAATCAATCAACATACAAGAGTGATAAAAATCTCTGTTCTGGCCTAGACTCATTTGATATTAGCGCTAGACATGCTGGTTAAAGGTTCTAAGTGGAACAATCTAAACGTCATTATGAAAGCTTGAAGCCAATCAAACACCAAAAGTCAAGAACCGAATGATTCTACAGTAGAGGGAATCGACATCCAATTAAGATCATGCAAATCAACCAATAACACATTAGACTTCTACCAACAAATAATCACACCAAACCTCAAACTCCCCTATGACTAACACGAGCATTGTCCTCAATGATCGAGAGAGAGAGGGTAAGGTGGAACGAGGTTACCGCGTTGGTGGAGAAAAGCTTAGGAATACAAAGTCGTGGAAGAGTCCCATAGCGCACATTGTGAAGAGTGATCCGCCTCATTGCTTGCCAAAAGCCAATTCAAAGAACTGAAACAACACAAAAACAAGAAAACAAAAAAGTGAAGATAACATGGGTTGCCTCACAAGAAGCGCTTCTTTAACGTCTCTAGCTAGACGAAAGCATAAGGAATAAGCTAAGTAAAACCATCCCAACTCATTACCTCCTTGAAGTCAATATCATTACCTTCGCATGGCACACGGAACTTAAATTGAACCTTACCAACTTCGGGAGGAATGAGCATGGGTTTCCCGGATGGTGAAGTGGAAGCAATGGAGAAGGGACCAAACCACTTGGAGTTGAGCCTTTCATCGGGTGGCTTACCCATTGGTGCAGCTTCCTTGCCCTTCTCGGGTGACTTCATTACACCTTTCTTCTTAGCCTTAGGTGGTGTCTTCGGGAGCACGAACGGTGGAGACTCCTTCACTTCATCCGTCTTTTCCTGCACATCACTAATAGCAAACAACTACGCAAGACTATGTCGGATAAGGTTAGTGTTATTAGTAGCCGGAGTAATCTCATGCGGATTCTTGGGATCATGGTGACTAGCATAAAACAAAGTAAATTCCATGCCATTTGAGCGGTCAAAAATCATGCATTCATTGTCGACCCTAAGTGTAAGTTTACCACCATAGACATCAATTAAAGCACGAGAGGTTGCTAAGAAAGGTCGTCCTAAAATCAAAGGCACATCGGTACTACCCAAAGCATCTAGAATAACAAAATCCACAAGAAATTCAAAAGCACCGACCTTAACCAACACATCTTCAACAATACCACGAGGGGATTTCATGGACTTATCCGCTAATTGAACATTCATGAGGGTTGGTTTTAGTTCCCCTAGGCCTAGCTTCTTAAACATGCAATATGGCATAACATTGATACTAGCACCCAAGTCGGCTAAGCCTCTACTTATTGCATGCTCACCAATAGTGCAAGGAATAGTAAAACTACCTGGATCCTTAAGCTTTTCTGGTGGTTGCTTAGAGAGAATGGCGGAGCATTGTTCGTTAAGCTTTGCCGAGGTGACATCCGTTAGCTTGCGTTTGTTGGTGAAGATCTCCTTCATGAACTTTGCATATTGAGGCATCTTGGTGATTGCTTCTCCAAAAGGCATTGTGAATTGCACCTTGTCAAGAATCTCAACAAACCTCTTGAAATCTTTTTCCATGGAATCCGGCTTCAAGCGAGAAGGATAAGGTGGTTTAGGCTTGTACGGAGGCACAACCGGTGCGGGAGGAGAGACCGGAGTGGCACTCGTCGTAGCCTCTTGAGAACCAACCGTATTGGTCATCTTAGAAGCTTATTTAGCCTTGGCTCTTCTATCTTTAACCTCAATCTTATCCGTGTCATCATCGGAAACAACGTCTTCAACCAAAACATAGTCATCATCTTGAGTTCTTACCGCTTTAGGCGTTGGGTCTTGGACTTGCTTACCACTCCTCAAAGTTACCATCATAAGCTCCTCGGGAGCCTTGGGGTTGACCTCGGTGTTGGAGGGTAGGCTACCCTTTGGTCTCTCCGAGAGTGCCTTAGAAATTTGGCCCAATTGAGTATTCAAATTGGTAATTGACGCTTGTTGATTCATGATAAGTTGAAGCATTGCCGCATTGGTGTCTTCTTGGGAGATTGAAGATCCACCTTCTTTGTTTGGAGGGGTTTGTTGAAACCGGGTGGTCCACTACCCTTATGGTTATACATCCCCGGTGGATTAGAACCTTGCTCACCACTTTGGTTACCTTGATTTTGGTTAGCACCTTGGTTCCATTGGTTTCCTCCTTGGTGGCCTTGACTTTGATTTCCACCTTGATTCCATGTGGAGCCTTGATTGTACCCCTTGTATCCTTGGAATCCACCTTGATTAGGCTTGTTGTAATTACCTCCTTGGTTCCAAGGACGGTTGTAGTTACCACCTTGATAGTTCCCTTGAGGGTTGAAGTTTCCATAGAACCCTTGGCCTTGCACAAAGCTTACTCCCTCAATGCTTTCACCTTGGTTAGGCTCGGAAGTAGCGGAGGGGCAAATACTAACATCATGGCCTTGGCCTCCACAACACTCACAACACAACACCGTAGCAACCGGTGGATTACCCACTTTAGATGGCTTAGAAGGAGGCTTAGGCATACTAAGATTGCTTACTTGAGAGGCCATGGCATCAATCTTGGACATGAGGAGAGCAATCATGGGGTCATCTTCATCACGATGCCCGGTAGCTTAGGCTTCTTACCATAGATAGACGAATCCTTTGGTGCATCAACACTTATGGCTCTAGAGTCGTAGTGAGTGTCGCTCCCATACTTGGACCTTGGAGGTTGTTGTCGAGACCAACTCCTTGTCTTGTTGGCCATCTCCGCAAAGAGTTCTAGAGCATCCTCGGGAGTGAGCGTCCTTAGATCACCTCCAGCGGCTTGATTGATCATCCTTGTATTCTCAAAGTCAAGGGACCTAGCAAAGATATCCGCCAAGCTCCATTCGGCGAAGTTGTGATGAGGACAAGACCGAAGAAGAGCTTGGAACCTATTCCAGGTCTCATGGAAGAGCTCTCCCTTGTGTTGTGTGAAGTGGTTGATTCGATCCCGGATTGCATCCGTCATATAGGGGGAAAGAACTCCTCGAGGAAAGCTTCGGCTAATCCCTCCCAATGTAGTGAATTGTCGACTAGGTTGGTTCTCCAACCAAGACTTGGCTCTACCTTTGAGTGAGAAGGGGAAGAGTCGGAGTCGTATACAATCCGGGTGAACTTGATCGTTCTTCACCGTATCGCATATCTCAAGGAAGTCCTTCAAGTGTCTAGATGGGCACTCTCCATCTATACCGTTGAACACCACTCCGTTCTGCACCATCTGAATCATGTTAGGCTTCAACTCGAAGTTTCTTGCATTTACCGGTCTTCGCACGATACTCGAGGCTGCCCCTTCGAGGGTTGGGCGAGCATAATCGGCTAGTGTGCGCCTCGCACCTCTTTGCGGTTGATCATCTTCATTAGTGTGATGTGAATGTACTGATTGGTTATCGTCATCTCCGTGTTGAGACATAGTGTTGCGTGTGGTGCTATGAACTAAGTGAGGGGGAGAACAAGTTGGTGGTTCAAACACGACCTTGATGCCTTGGAGTCGTGCTTGGAGACGTGTGATCCGCCTCATGCACTAACACCAATTTCCTGCAACAAGCACAACGAGCACACCCGAGTAATATAACGATGCGGGATAACAAAGTAAACAAAAAGTAACAAGGATGCAAAAAGGAAAACGGAAGGAAGTGTAAAGATCGGTTCACTAATAATTGCTTTCTTAGGAATGAGAGGTCCCCGGCAATGGCGCCAAAAACTTGATAAGGAATTTATCAAGGTCGTATTCCTCAGGGTTCCCTCATAGGCTAATACTCACAACGTTCATAAATCGGTCCATACATTTAAATTGAAGTTTGGTTTTGAAAGGAGACAAGTTAAAAACATAAGCAAACAAGGTAAAATTGACAAGTGAAAATTGAGGATCAAACAAGAGAAAGGAGTTTAGTCTAGCAAGGGGTTTCTTCAAGCTCAAGGTTCATGAAAGCTGGATTGATTCTCAAGCAACGATGTGTAATTAATGACCATGCATCTCACTCAAGTAGAATCAACGAACTCTCGCACAA
Organism: Linum lewisii; assembly: GCA_034768395.1. Lineage (NCBI taxonomy): Eukaryota > Viridiplantae > Streptophyta > Magnoliopsida > Malpighiales > Linaceae > Linum > Linum lewisii. Next base: position 23,035,136 of record CM068303.1, on the reverse strand, counting down.
TTGACTCTCTATTCCTAGACCAAATGCACCATGCTCTCGCTATGTGAACAAAGGGAATGGAATGCTTTAAACTAGCTCAATGAAATGCTTGGAACTTGAATTCTATGCTAACAATCATCTAGCACAAGGCAAGTGATGCAAGACACTCTCATGTCAACCATAAAACACTAGTCTAACAATCAAAAGGGTCTTTCAACCTTCAAATGATGGAAAACTAAATGTACACCAAGTGTTCGATAAAATGTCACCAAGGAAAACAAGCTCAAAAATGGTTGTAATTGCATAATTCAATCTCTCAAATCATTCAATTACAATCCTACAACCTTAGATCAACATCAAACAATCATTCTCATGTATTGAAAGACATAAACAATGCACCAAAGAACAAGTCAAGTCCCATGGACAATAAGCACAAGGTTTAGGATCATTATCTTACACAAATGGCTATAAGAACATCAATCCAAACAATCAATCACCTATCCTAGCTTGATCCATCCCTCACTAAACTAAACCTAAGTTTAGCCTAGCTTAACCATGGAGGAAACCTGAAATTGAAGAGAGGAGATCATCCTTGCTTCCATGGAGGATCTTCTCACTTTGCTCTTCAATGCTCCAATCCAAGGGTGGAAGGCTTCACTTAGATCTTCAAGTTGATCAACAACTGAGGGAGGTTAGTGTGTGGTTGAGGGAGAGGAGATGATGGAGTTGATGATGAACAATTGAGAGAGAGAGAGGCGGACGGCGATGATGTTGTAGAATAATAATTTGATGCTCCCTATTTTCGCCGCCTTCTCCCCTTATATAGTCGCTGGAAAATACCTGAAATTTTTGGCGAAAATCACATATGATTTTCGCCGAAACTACCTTTGTAAACACGGCTTGACATTCCTTCATCGATTTTCGGCGAAAACAAAGAATGGTTTCACCGAAACCATCTTCAATGAACAAAGTCCTTCTCTCTGCTTAGGATTTTCGGACCGAAGACTTGAGAATTTCGCCGAAACTACTTCTTCGGCGAAAATCCCATGATGGTTTCGCCGAAGATGTCTTCAGCTGAATGTCGTATTTTCTTCGATTTCGCAACGTCCATATCTCCTCCGTCCTAGCTCCGATTGACCTCCCGTTTGATCCTACGTGCTCCTTGTCACCAGTACTACAATGCCAAGACCTGAAAATACAAAGAAAACAGCTCCAATAGACAAGGAAATGGCCTCAAAGTAGCAACCGGACAACAAATGGACACTTAGCACAAAACATCAATAAAAGCATATTAAGCATGGCATTTAAGGATCAAACACGAGTATTTCATAGGTCAATGATAAGCTAAAAATGCACCAAATAAAGTCACATCACCCATCACGGAAGGGTCACCCTATGGACCTTTCTCTTGATTCATCAAGGCCTCCGTCGCCTTCTTCGATCGCCGCTCCCGATAATCTGAGCGAGCCAACGCCATTTTTCTAGTACCTCCTTTTGAGGGCCGTGCAAACAACGGCCCTTTTCGGCTTCACTACTTCGCGATCGCACATCCCGCTTCCTCTCACATATCTCCGGGAATGGCTAGTGACATCATAGAAGAGTACACCCGCGGCGTCTTCCACGACCAAACGGCCCCGGGACAGAGCTCTGAGCTGATGGAGCTCCACGGCTCAACTTCCTTCCGCATTCTCCAGGTATGTACCTACCAAGATCGCCTGAGTTCAATCTTGCACTTTTTATACATGTGATTCTTATTATATATGTTTATATATAATATATATATATTTTCTGTCAGTTATGTTGTGGTTACCGCCGAGCTGGGCGACCTAGCTGTTGCTTGCAAGAATATCAAATAGGAGAATAAAAACCTCAACAAGGAGGTAAGCGATCTACGCGATCTGCGTCATGATCTCACCCGCTTATACAACGAGGAACAAGTATGTGTAAATCATCTGCTTCCGAATTATCCTTTCATTATCATCTGGCTTTCTCTGTTATTAAGTTTGTTCTCATCAACATTTATTTACATTCGTAGTGTCGTGCAACCTCGCTTAAGGTGAATGCTGAGGTCAACCGGCGATCCACGGAGGAGGCAATAACTCGTGTGACCGAGCTGGAGACAATCGATGTCATCCTCAAGGGCAAGACGGATCGCCTGAAGGCTGAACTTGGGTCTGCCAAGGACAACATCGCCCAACTCCAGTTTGATCTTGCTGAAGCCCGATCCGAGGCCATTGAGGGAAAAGCTGCGATTGCTGAGAGGGATCCCTGTAAGGAGGTGCCCAAAAAGCCGCTGAGCAATCTCTTGCCAAGCAACGATCCCTGTACGATCAGGCAGTCGACTACTGCAACCGTACTCTCGGTGAGAGCATAAGAGTAGTCATGCGTAGCTGCCGCAAGGAGTTCCACAAGTTCAGCCCCACTCAGCACTGGCCTACTGATGAACGCGTTTTCACGCGGGTGCAGTCAAATAACTATCGAGCACAAAGTAAGATAGATCGTATTCCAAGGGTTTCTTCTAACTGACTACTCAAATGAGTCGGGAAATTATTCAGGTAAAAACAAGTTTGCGTGGTGTGAGTTCCATGACTTCTAATCTAATAAAGTAGGAAATAAAAGACAGAAATATTAAAAGGTTGACTAACAAGAAGATAAACGAGCTAGATTTGAATCACCCTAAGTTCACTAGAGCATTGGCAATCACAAGACTAGCGATTTTCAATCTTGATCCATTCGGTTCTTAGACACGCCACCATAACTCATTACCCATAGGTTTAAGACTGGCGAACGTTCGCTCTATCTGATCTAATTACCAAGTTTTATTAACCGTCTGTGCGTTCACTTCTGCAATGGAAAACTAACAGCACAATTAAGAACAGCGAGTTACTCTAGAAGCGGATCAACCCTAAATGGTTCCTACGAAAGGCACACTCCATTGATTAGGTTAATTAATTGATTTGAACTTCAAAGTAAGACGTATGTCTAGCGACTAACCTTTTCTTAACACGAATCTAATCTAGGCGTCAAGTAGACAAGAAACGCAGGAAACAAAGAACAAAACAACCACGCAAGAGAAACTGTCTGAATCTGAATCTAATTTCCGCTGATCAGTGATGTGATTATATTTAGTGCATTTTAAGTCCATGATTAGCCTAGTGATCTCCCGTGTTTGATCTCATTTTGCTATGATTTATATGCTTTTATGGATGTTTTATGCAAAGTGTCCTTTTGTTGCCCGGTTGCCACTTTGAGGCCAATTCCATGTCTATTGGAGGTGTTTCTTTCAATTTTTAGGTCTTGTCATTGAAGTACTGGTGACAAGGAGCACGTGGGATCAAACAGGAGGTCAATCGGAGCTAGGACGGAGGAGATACGGAATGATGCAAGATTGGAGAAAATACGACTTTCAGCTGAAGACATTTTCGGCGAAAATATCGTAGGATTTTCGCCGAAGAAGAAGTTTTCGGTGAGATTTTCAAGTTCTCGAATCGAAAACTCTTTACAGACGGCGGACCTTTGATCATTGAAGATATTTTCGGCGAAAACATTCAAAGTTTTCGCCGAAAACTTTAGAAGAAATGCAGCGGCCGTTCGGTGTTCTCGAAGACGTTTTCGGCGAAAATGTCACACAATTTTCGCCGAAAACTCAAGGCTATTCCGGCGTGCTATTTAAGGAAGGCAGCGGACGAAAATTGGGCATTCATCATTCATTCTAATTTTTACACCATCGCTGACTCCACTCTCTCTCAACTCAAAATCGCCGATCATCTCCATCCTCTCCCTCAACCAATCCTCATCCACCCTCAATTGTTGATCAACTTGAAGATCTAAGTGAAGCCTTCCACTCTTGGATTGGAGCTTGAAGAGCCAAGTAAGAAGATCCTCCATGAAAGCAAGGATGGTCTCCTCTACTCAATTTCAGGTTTCTTCCATGGTTATGCTAGGCTAAGCTTAGGTTTAGTTTAGTGGGGGATGGATCAAGCTAGGATAGGTGATTGATTGTATGGATTGAGTTTCTCATAGCCATTTGTGTAAGATGATGATCCTAGACCTTGTGCTTTGTAGCCATTAGAGCTTGATTGTTCTTTTGGTATTGTTTATGTCTTTCAATACATGAGAATGATTGATTGGTGTTGATCTAAGGTCTTGGGATTGTAATTGGATGATTTGAGAGATTGAATTATGCAATTGCAACCATTTTTGTGCTTGTTTTCCTTGTTGCCATTTTATCAAACACTTGGTGTGCATTGAGTTTTCTTTAATTTGAAGGTTGAGAGACCCTTGTGATTGCTAGACTAGTGTTATATGATTGACATGAGAGTGTCTTGCATCATTTACCTTGTGCTAGATGATTGTTGACATAGAATTCAAGTTCCAAGCATATCATTGAGCTAGTTTAAAGCATTCCATTCCCTTTGTTCACATAGCGAGAGCATGGTGCATTTGGTCTAGGAATAGAGAGTCAATTGTGCGAGAGTTCGTTGATTCTACTTGAGTGATTTGCATGGTCATTAATTGCACATCGTTGCTTGAGATTCAATCCAGCTTTCATGAACCTTGAGCTTGAAGAAATCCCTAGTTAGACTAAACTCCTTTCTCTCTTGTTTGATCCTCAATTTCTCTTGTCAATCTTGCCTTGCTTGTTTATGTTTTCAACTTGTTCTTTTTCAAAACCAAACTTAAATTTAAATGTATGGACCGTTCACGAATTTTGTGAGTATTAGCCTATGAGGGATCCCTGAGGAATACGACCTTGGTAAATTCCTTATCAATCTGTGACCGCTTTAAAGCCCCGGGTCACTTAGGGTTCATCTAATCTAAGCTCTACTCAAGTTTAGCTACTCATGTTCATCATGAAAAGGGAGAACAGATAAGAACTGCAAAACCTAATTAAGACGACTCTGGGAAAGCTCCGATCTCCGGCAATCTTCACTCCTAGCTCCGAGTCTCCGAGATGGAAGGATGGCGTCACAATCTCTTCCTAGCTCTTCGAACTCTCTAAACTCTATATTTGGCTCTCAAAAAGTCTAGAATTTTGTTAATGAATAATGTCTGTCGATCCCAGTTGCCGTTTGTATTTATAGGTTTACCAAATTCCAGCCGGATTAGGTTAAAGTTTTCGACGAAGACTTTCATACTTTTCGCCGAAAACTTCTGTGTAAATTTGGCTTCAGTCGTCTGTCTTTTCTGTGTAGTTTTCTTCAATACTTCTCGATGAAGACTTTGGACTTTTCGCCAAGAAGTTCTTTTTTAAACTCAAGGAAATCGGCAAAGGGGTTTCAGCAACAATGTTCGGTGAAAACTGAGTTTTCGCCGAAAACTTCTTTAGGAACTTGGGCAGATTTTGGGTTGACTTGAATGCTTCCTTGGATTGATTCCAGGGCAATTCATCAATGTTCCAATGCCTTAGACATGACCATGGTTACATCATTTGATGGCAAAAACCTGTGCTATCATAAAAATACTAGAAAACACGTCAAATGGACCCTTAACGGGTCAAAGTAACCAAAACAGTATGAATTAGAGCAATTAGGTGAAACACACTAAATTACCATAAAAACCAAGTCTTAAGTAAGGAAATGTCACTTAAATGAGGCTGATAATCACGTCAAATTGAGTGTCATCACCTACTCGCCGAGTGTTCTGGACCGTGCTCCGCAGCCTACTTGGCGATTTTAATGCCCGTAGGTCTTACTTGGCAATTTTAATGCCCATATGTCTTACTTGGCGATTTTAATGCCCGTAGGTCTTACTTTGTGCAATTAAGTTTGCAGGTCTTTTTGCCAAACGTATATAATGACTGAAAAATATGTCCAGTGATAGCTGCTGTCGTACATTTTTTAATTCATAATATAACTCATTACATACATTGATATTTAGAAATTCATAACTCATTTAGCATAATATCTTCTAAGGTGCATAGAGTTCCATGTCTTAGGTATCTTTGCTCCATCCATATCAGCTAACTTAAACATGTTGGCGCCCACTACCCTTCGGATTCTATATGGTCCTTCGCAGCCAGGATACAGATTTACTGCACCGAGTGCAGGGCGAAAGATTTTCGAACCACTAGGTCATTGATCTCTATATGGTGTGGGCGGAGCTTCATGTTATATTGCCTAACTAGTTGCTCCTTCTCGGCGATCAATCATAGTTGTGCCTTTTCTCTTCTCTCCTCTATCATATCATTTTTGTAAGCCTGGATGCGAATGGAGGGAATGGATATCTCTATTGGGAGTCTTGCCTCTGTCCCATACGTTAGTGTGTAAGGAGTCTCTCATGTGGCTGTCTTGTAGGCCGTTCTGTGAACCCATAACACGTGATCCAACTCATCGACCCAGGTTCCTTTGCATCCTTCCACCTTATTCTTTAGTCCTTGAAGGATTAGCTTGTTAGTCGCATCTCCTTGCCTATTGGCTTGTGGGTGGGCGACTGAGGCGAACTTCAAGTTTATTTTTAAGTCATCGCAAAATTCCTTGAAGATTTGGCAGTCGAACTAAGTGTCGTGATCACATATAATACTCTATGTAATTCTAAACCTTGTAATGATAAATTTCAACGTAAACTTATGTATCTGTCTGGCTGTGATGCTAGCGACTGCTTCAGCCTCTATCCACTTTGTAAAGTAGTCCCCCGCAACCGCAACTATGAGATATTTCCTTCTTCCAGATGCTTCAGGAAATGGGCCCAAAATGTCCGTTCCCCATCTTGCAAATGGCCATGGACTAAGTATGGCATGGAGTGCTGTAGCCAGCAACTTGTGGTAGTTGGCGAACTCTTGACATTTATGGAATTTCTTCACCAAAATGCATGCTTCCTTCCTCATTGTTGGCCAATAGAAACCTTGATAAATCAAGTTCCTTTCCAAACTCCTAGCTCCCAAATGGGTGCCACATACACCCGCATGCAGTTTTTCTAAAGCCCATTCAGCATCTTCCACGCTGAGGGATCTTAGATAGGGACCTATTGCTAATTTTCTGTACAATTCTCCACCTAACAAGATGCACCTTCCTGCTCGCCTGTGTATCTGAGTCGCCTCATTCTGGTCATCCGGAACCTGGTCAGTTTCCAGAAAGTGAATGATAGGAGTTCGCCAGTCACTTTGAGCCCTATTCTAGGTGATCTGTATGCATTGCTTTGCTTTTACTTCCTTCTCTACTGTAACCATTCGCCCTTCGTCAAAATCTATTGCGGTAGCGAGATTGGAGAGCGGGTCAGTGTGACTATTTTCTTCTCATGCGATCTGTTCTATCCTCACTTTCTTGAACTCAGATATTATTAATTTGATTTCATCAAAGTACGAGAGGAGTGATTCTTCCTTGACTTCAAAGCTTCCATTTAACTGATTAACCATGATTGTTGAATCCAAAAGTACTTTGATGTTAGTAACTCCCATACTTTTAGCAATTCGCAGTCTCGCCTCCATGGCTCCATACTCTACTGCACTGTTTGTTCTGTTGGATGAAAATCGAAGAGCTACCTCATGTAGGACCCCTCCAGGTGATTTTAGAACAATCTCTGCACCTGCACCATTTTTGCTTGAAGCCCCATCTGTGAATAACATCCATTCTTCTCCTCCTTCTGACTCTTCCTGAACGGCTCCTTCCACAACAAAGTCTGCTAGGACTTGTGCTTTAATCGCCGTTCAGGGTTGATACCTTATATCATACTCTCTTAGCTTTATTGCCCATTTAGCCAATCGCCATGCCACGCTCATGGATCGTAATGCGTTTTATTGGCAAATTTGTGAGGACATGGACGGTGTGCACCTGGAAGTAGGGTCTTAACTTCCATGCATACTACCGCATTTGCCATTTTCTCGATCGCTGGATATCTTGTCTCTCTGTCGATAAACATTTTGTTTGTGTAGAAGATAGGATATTCGCTCCTGTCCTCTCGGTGAACGAGAATAGCGCTAACTGCTTCAGGGGAGATTGCAATGTATAGAAACAGATCTTCATTTAATTTAGGTGATGCTAGTACAGGTGATGTAACCAAAAATAGTTTTAACTCCTCGAATGCTTTGTTGCACTTGTTGTCCCATGCAAACTTAGACGCGTTCTTGAGATTAGCGAAGAATGACGCACATCTATCAGCGATCTGTGGGATGAAGTGATCAATCGTCGTAAGCTAGCCAGACAATACTTGTATTCCCTTCACCGTTTTTGGAGGCGTCTTGGACGTAATTTCCGCAATCTGGGATGGGTTTGCTTCTATTCCTCTCCTTGTAATGAGATATCCTAGAAACTTCCCCGATGTCACTCCAAAAATGCACTTAAGTGGATTGAGCCTTAAAGAAAATTGTTAAAGTGTATGAAAAGTTTCCCTCAAATCACTTAAATGGCTATCCGACTTTTTGCTTTTACCCAGCAGATCGTCTACATATGCTTCAAGGTTTCTCCTGATCTGCTTTCCGAGAAATGTATCGATCATTCTTTGATAGGTGGCTCCTGCGTTCTTGAGGCCAAAAGGCATCACTCAGTAACAACTATTCGTCGTAGGCGTCATGAACGCTGTTTTCTCCTGATCATCAATGTTTAAAGGAATCTAATGATAGTCCAAAAACATGTCTAAAAAAGACATCATTGCGTCCACCAACTGCTCGATATTTGGTAGTGGTACGGGACTTTCAGGAAAGCGTCATTTAAGTTCGTGAAGTCTACTGATGACACTCGATTTTACGTGATTATCAGCCTCATTTAAGCTACATTTCCCTGCTTGAATCTCTGATTTTAGGGTATTTTAGGTTGTTTTCACCTAATTACTCTACTTCTTGCCGTTTTGGTTACTTTGGGCCGTTATGGGTCTATTTGATGGTTTTCTAATATTTTTGAGATTACACTGGTTTTTGCCGTTAAATACGTAGCCACAGACGAGCTCAGGAAGCAAAGAAAACCTCAAAGAATGGCCCGAGATCAATCCAAAAGTCAACCAAGCCAGAAGAAAGCACTGCCCTGGTCTTAACTAGAGTTTTCGGCGAGAAGTCCAAAGTCTTCGCTGAAAACTAAATGAAGAAGTGCACAGTCGAAGACAGGAGAATCCAGCCGAGGTTCCCACTGAAGTCTTCGGCGAAAACTCTCAAGTTTTCGCCGAAAAGTAATTCCTTTTCCGGCTGGGTTTTCGAAACCCTATAAATACTAAACCGGCGGCCACAATCGATATACACCTATTCTTTGGATTAAATTCCAGCCTAAAAAAAGTTCGAGATAGAGTTTAGAGAGTTCGAGGAGCCGGGAAGAGATCGTAACACCATCCTCCAATCTCGGAGAGCTCGGTGCTAGGAGTTGAAGATTGAGGAGATTGAAGCTTCACATATTCATTCGAAATTAGGTTTTACAGTTCTTCTATGTTGTCCCTGTTTGAAGATTAATTCTTTGTTTGTCTTTAATTCTTTTGTATTGGATATGAGTGGCTAAACTCATAAAGCTTAGATTAGATGAACCCTAAGTGACTCGGGGCTTTAAAGCGGTCACGGATCGGCGGTAATTAAATTCAATTTCAATCAGTTTCTCTTACATTTTTGGTTTGTTCTTAATTGCTTTTATGTTTCTTTTCTAGCTTGATCACCTAGTTAAGATTCTAGTTAAGTTGAGGATAGTAGCAAACGTTCGCATCACTTCAAAACACCAAATCAACAGTTAACCTATTCATTGGAACAATTTCTCTTTGTAGGAACCAGTTAGGGTTAATCTGCTACTAGAGTAACTCATTAATCACTGGTAATCGAACCAGTTAGTTTTCCGTTGCAAAAGCGAACGCACGGACGGTAAATTAATATTGGTAGTTAGATCGGATAGAGCGAACGTTCGCCAGTCTTACACCTAAGGGTCAGGAGTTATGGTGGTGTATGAGAACTTAATGATTCGAGATTGAAAACCGCTGGTCTTGTGATCCCAATGTTCTGGTGATCTTAGAGGGATTCGAAATCTAAGCTTGTTTGTCGTCTTGTTAAGTCAAACAACCTTTCAATTTATCTTTTGTTTTATTTCCTTTTTAATTTCTCTGCTCCATAGTTTAGAAGTCGTGGAACTCACACCACGTGCAACTTGTTTAAACCTGAGTAATTTGCCAGCTCATTTGAGTAGCCGATTAGAAGAACCCGATCTATCTTGCTTTGTGCTCAATAGTTATTTGACTACACGCACGTGAAAATGCGTTCATCAAATTGGCACCGTTGCCGGGGACTCTTCTAATTGTTTGAAAGAAGAGTCGGCATTTTAATCTTCTACCTTTCCATCTTTCGTTTTTTCCATCACACTTCGATTTTACACCGGTTGTGTTTGTTTGTGTTCTTTGCAAGTTGTTTTCAGGTTTATGAATCGCCCGAATACCCGTTCTCAGTCTAAGCCTATCAAGTCTTCTACTTCAAACAAGCTGGTACTACTGCTCCACCTAGGCAACCACGAGTTCCGAAGCAATTTACTACCGTTCCACCTTCATCTCTCACTCCAATCAAGATCGAGGAGCCTAAGGAGAGATCCTCATCTTCATCCGCTTCATCCACCGCATCACTTTCACCACACATTCTCCTAGAATGGACGACCATCTACCGCCTCCTCCATCACCGCCGCCGGCTCAGAGAAGTTTTGCCAATTATAACAAACCGAGCGCGACTAGCGTTTGATCCTCTATCTCTGTTCCGCGCAATGACGATGATCCTGACAATGAGATGAAGATCCCCTTCCTGGGAATGATCTCTAGGGACATGTAGTTTGAAGGAAAGCCACACGACAATCCTTGCACTCACTTGGCGGACATCATTGCTCTTTGCGAGACATTCAAGAATGGGAATCTCGACAAGATTACCTTGTGCTTGCGAGCCTTTCCATTCTCTCTTTGATGACCCGCCAAGAGATGGTTAAATAGAAAGCCTCCCGGTTACTACACCGACTGGGACAAGCTGGCTCAAGACTTCATTGAAGAATACTTTCCTCCTTCCAGAACAACTGCCTACAATGATAATATCTCCAGGTTCAGAGAGAAGGAAGGAATGAGTTTATACGACAGTTGGAGTGAATTCCATGAGCTCCTCTACAGCTTCCCCCATCACGGTTTCGAGCAAAGGCAACTAGCTAAGACTTTTGCTCGAGGAATGAACGAGGAGTCATCAAAATGGGTCAACTCCTTAGCTGAGGGGGATATCACTGCTCTTACACCAGAAGCAGCTATGCTTCACTTTGCTGATTGCGCTTCCAAGTCAAGGAATTGGGAGAGACAAACAGAAGGAGCTCGAAGCAAGCTCAACATTGAAGAGCAAATTAAGGCAGAAATCGAGAAGCACTTGAAGAAGTCTACCACGCCTATCAAGCCTCCACCCGCCTCTGTTTTTGTTGCTGACTGCCAATGGTGTGGCGCCTGTGCTCACAATGGGAGTCATTGTCAGAATTTTGGTAGAGCGGAAGTCGACTTCATTGGTCAAGGCTTCGCTAACAACCAACAAGGTTATACTGGCTACCGTCAATTCCAACAACAAGGAAGCTTTCAAGAGCGACCTCCCTACAACTCCGGAGCAAACCAGAATCAAAATAACTGACCACCTGGTCGCTTCAAGATTAGAAGCCTAACAATCAAACTGGAGGTATCTACCAACCGCCCCACCGGAACCAAGGCAACTACGATACAGCTCCTGGCAATCGCCAGAATCAGTATCTGAACAACAGCTATCAGGGTCAGCCTCAGAAACCACCGCTGCATGACAGCAAGGATAGTGAGTTGGATAAGAAGTTGAATCAGATCATCACCAGGCTCGATAATCATGATAGCCAATTCAAGGCTCAAGCCCTCATAAATCAAGAACAGATCGCACAAGGACATAGAGTGGAGAGCCAAGTAAACAACATCGCTAGCATGCTCTCTAGTGGTCGCCCCTTCGGTAAGCTACCAAGCCAAACAGAAACAAATCCGAATAATGACGTGAAGACTGTCTCCACTCTGAGCTGTAAGAGTTCGGCCGCCACTACCTCTTCCAATCTGGCCATGAGTCCAGATGTCACAGCGGTTGATATACCGAAGATCAAGGAAGACGAAGAGAAGACTCCTTCGCCAAAGCCTAAACGCGCACCTGAGCCCCCTCTTGCTCCATATCTACCAAGAATCCCATTCCCCAACGCATTGCGAGGTGGGAGAATCAAGCAGCTCAGTTCATCAAAGAAGAAAGAAGCATCCTCCATGCTGTCCAAGGAAGAATGCTCCCCCGTTCATGACCAGAAACTCTCCATACCAATCCCAGCTAAGTGCTCTGATCCTGGTTCCTTTACTATACCTTTAATCATTAATGATATTGAGGTCGAGCATAGTCTGGTTGATCTAGGTGCGTCTATAAATGTCATCCCTATTTGTTTGTATGAGAAACTAAATCTAGGAGAATTAAAACCTACTAGCATGCATATAGTGTTCGCTGACAAATCTTTAAAGACACCTAGGGGGATAATTAAGAACGTCATCACTAAGTGTGGCCCCTTCACCATCTTAGCGGACTACGTAGTAATGTATACTTGGGAAGATGACGCTACCCTCCTGATAGGTAGACCTTTCATGGCAACATCAGGTATGACAATCAATGTACCTAACAGATCGCTGACATTAAGAGTTGGGAGAGCCACTGTAACATTTCGTCTTAAGGATGATATGAAATACATTCCCAAAGGAGAAGCTCATTGTCTATCTGTTGAAACTGTGGAGTTGGCCTTAGTCAACTCTGTCACTAATGTCGTCCCCTAGTGTTTCTTAAAAAATAGCTGTCTCAGGTGCTGAACGGGTTATCAAGCAAAAGGAGAAGACGTCATCGGAGAAGCCAAAGAAGAAGGAGGAACTGAAAGCCTCCTCTTCAAAATCACCTCAAGCTAAGAATCTTGGCGAGGCGAAGAAGTAGAACAAAGGAAAGACCAAAGAAGTGTGGAGGCCAATCATCAAACCGCCTCCTCCCCAGCCGATCGCTCTGCCTTCTTCTACCAAACCACTAGAGGAGGACGTGCAGCCGCAAGATCTGTTGTGACCCTTTAAAGTAACCGGCCACCTTCCCTACGGACGAACCCAACTGACTCATATTAATGGGAAGCGCTTCTTACTCACTGGTGGTAAATCGAAGCTGTATTTTGTCAATACCGACGCGAGCGTGAAGGAGATCCTGAGTTGGGATGTCTCCTAACACCATCCATGTATCGTCCAGCTCAAGGACGTTAAGCAAGAGCGCTTCGTGGGAGGCAACCCACGGATGGAGTCAGTTTCTGAATTCTTAAGCCAGTCTCACTTAGAGTCGTTTGGGGGAGCCAAAAGTGTCCTTTGTGTGATCTTTTATTTTCTCTTTGTGTGCTTTGTGTCCTCGGTTCAGTTCCAATTCATTTGGGATTGTTCCAACCTCTGTTGATTTGTTTTGATTTTCAAAAGTTTGCCAGAATTTAAGAAAGTATTTTAAAACTGCAGGTCTTAGTTTTCGCCGAAAATTGCACTACTTCTCGGTGAAAATTTCTTTTTGAAACCCCCTATAAATTTCTGACCAGATTTTGAATTAGTTCCCGGCGAAAAGTTTATACTTGTTGGCGAAAAGTTTTCTCAAAACTGGCAGACAGTTTTTCAAACTTTTCTTCGGCGAAAACTTTCATACTTTTCGCCAAAAATTTCTAGAAAATCCATAAAAACTTTTTCCCCTTATCTTTTCATTTTTCCGGATTTTCTGCCTCTCTCCTCATTTTCAAAACCGCCGAACAACCTCTCATTTTCCGGATTTAAATCACCCCGCCGCTGTTTTCCGCCCGTCGCCGCCCGCCACTGCCATCATCGCACCCTTCCCCTAGTTTCCCTGAACCTTTTGACACATAGATCGTCCGAATCGGAGCTCTCTAGCCCCGGTTCCATCCGAAACACTATTTTCGAGTTTTTCGCCGATTTCTTCTCGTACGTTCATTTTCAGCCAACATGTCTTCAAGGTTAGTTGTTGGGTTTCTCATTACGAATCTTTTTCCATGTAGATTGATGAATTTCATCGAGTTTGACTTTGGTTGGCTTTTTTGGTCTACCTCGATTTGCGTGCCTACTATTACGGTGTGATTTTTGCAGAATTGTTTGAACCTAAATGATCTAGTATGCTCAGGGAATATTGTGCCATTATTTGAAGATATTTGAACAAGGATTGCTATGCTTAATTGATGATTCTATAATGGTGTTGACTTTTGTGGACTTTCGGTTTGACCATGAATCGTTATAGCTTATTTGGTTGCCCGGTCCACCTCTATGCATGCCTATTGCTTTTAAACTACTGCTGAACCTATGATTATGCCTTGTGATATCGTTGATCGTGTTTAACTGTGCGTACTTTCCAAGTTTTGTGGGGTGTTGACTTTTTCACGAATGTCGGTTTCACTTTGACTACATGTTGTGCATTGGCAGCCCTGTTTACTCGTTTGCTTTCCTCATGAGTCGATTTGGTTATGATTGTTAGATTAGCTTATCCCCACTCGGTTTGTCTCGTTTCTCTGTGAAACTGAGTTTTTCGACCAAGTGTGGGGTAAGATTGGTTTGACTAAATATGGTTTAAATTTTGATATCTTTTAGGAACAGGAGTAAGAGGCCGAGAGTCGCACCCTGTGGTCCAGGATCCACCTCTGTCGCTCCCGACGCCGGAGCTAGTTCCAGAGCACTTGCCATCCACAGTCCTCTACCAGCTTTCCCGAATCACCAGGGGTTCCACCCCTTCATTTCCAGGCTGCCAGAACACCACTTTGAGCGCTACTAGAGGATCCAGCACATAGCTGTGGGTGACGTGCGCCCACTCTCCCTGGAGTCTATCCAGGACTTTGCGGAGACATGGTTCGAGAACGTCTCCGATTTTCTTGCAGCTGCAGGACTTTTGGAGCTGACCACCATTGCAGATGACTTTCCTGTTCTCGCGCTTCAGGAGTTCTGGGCCACCTTCGAGTTGGACACTCACAAGTCCAGACAACACAAGAAGGTCATCTCCTTCTTCCTCGGTGGGGTGTATAGAGAGTTCACCTATGATGAGTTTGCCGACCATCTCGGCATCCCACACGAGCACTATCACGGCCACCACCTCGGCTGGGGTGACAACAAGGCCAGGGGCCCGAGCTATGATGCACTCTGGAGCCACTTTTCAGGAGTGTCGGGTGCCCAGACCACAGACCACAACCCCATCGGTTCGGTCTCTCACCCCCTCTTTCGTTTGCTCATATTGTCTGGCGTAGATCTTTGTTGTTTGCTCCAGAGAAGGATTGTTATCATATCAGCCGAGAGAAGCTTCTACTCCTCAGAGCTATCTATGAGGGGTACTGACTCCACCCAGGATGGGTTCTGGTTCGCTTGTTCCACAAGAAGTTTACACCCGCGAGGCTCCCATCCTTCCTCCCCGGTGGACCCTTCATTCATCGCCTCATCACCAACCTTGGCCTCAACCAGGTTTGGGAGCCTGAGGTCCCGCGCCACCAAGTGCACACCGTTGGTGCAGACCTGGCGGTGGAGTATGATCTACAGTTAGACTTCAGACCTCGAGAGATGGTACCTCCGCCTCTCTACCAAGGACTCCAGTCAGAGGAGGAGGATGATTCAGAGGAGGATGAGCCCCAGCCGGATCCGGCATTTCACACCAAATACCCCCGCAGCAGCCGCATGCGGGGTTTGCACACCAGCATCACCCTCACTTCTAGGATCCTCTGCAGATGCCTCATGGTGGTTATAGGGAGCTGCTCAGCCAGATCCGACGTTTGAAGATCGACCACACCACCACCTAAGACACTCATTGGCTAATCACTCAGGAGCACTTGCGCTAGCAGAACACTAAATATGAGGCGTAATTGGCGTGGCAGCAGCGGATCGAGGATTTCTGGCACATTCCCCCACCGCCTCCCCCACCTGAGGACTGATCAGGTCGTATCCTCTTCCTTGTCCTTTTTTTATTTATTCTTTTCGGATTTCGATCCAATTTTGTTTTGTGTGGATCCGGGTAGGGCTGGCAGTCGGTTGCCGGTTTTTCGGTTTTAACCGAAAACCGAGCCGGAACCGAGTTGACCGAACCGAGAATAAACCGAGTCGGCTCGGTCATCGGTTGCTGAAATCAGCTAGTTTCGGTTTCTGCCGGTTTTTCGGTCAAAACCGGTGATAAACCGAGAACCGAGAATAAGACCGAGTTAATCATTTAACTCTCTCTCTCACTCACGCACGCGGAGATGGGGTCTCAAAAAACAAATCATTCTGACCTAATTTTTTTTCCATTCCCTGCTCTTCTTCTCTCGTCTTCTCCCCCACGACTTTTCTGCCTCTGCTCTACGACTCTGTTACTCAAAGGCTGCATAATCGAAGATTGAAGATTCAGATTTACGGCATAAACTCCTCTCTCAGCTCACTCTACGACTCTGTTACTCAAAGGCTGCAGCAGGAAGAACAATTTTAAGCCCGCATAATCGACGGACTCATCTCCTCGACGGTGTTGTGTCTCGACGGCGTACTGGCTGTGCCGGAGTCGGAGTGCCGGTACCGTAACCCTCTCTCACTCTCTAGTCTGTACTCTCTGTGTTTTTGTCTCAGTCTGTGTGTTTCTGTTTCACAGCTGCCGAAATCCCTTCTTCGATCGCCAGCATCAGCCCAGCAAACAGCTCAATCTTCAGCCCTCTTCTTCAATCGCCAGCAGCACCCAGCAGCAGCACCTGCTTCATCTTCAAGCCTTCAACCCCTCTCTACTCTCAGCCTCTCAGTTCTCTCAGGCCTCAGCAGCAGCACAGCAGGCAGCAGCAGCAGCACAGCACTAGCCGCCAGTAGCCACTAAGCCACTCTTCCAAAATGTAGGTTCTTCTAAATGTAACAATTTGATTTCTGAATTTTGTAGGATCTTTGGTAGTGTTACTGAGTTTGTGGTGGGTGGGTTGCTGAATTTTGAGCTTTTTTAAGGCATTTAGATGCTTCTCATATGATGATCCAGTGTATAGAGAACAAAATGCTAACTGAGTGTTCAATTGGGGCTTTAACTGATTGTCACCTTCATTGAGCTGTTTCTGCAGAACTTAGATGCTCGTATGATGATCTAGTGGATACAGATCAAAATGTTAACGAAGTGATCAAATTTACCAACCTGGTTTCTTGTTTTCCTATATGATACGACTACTGTGCTTTTTTCAGGATAATGAAATGGTTGAAATTATTTGAACATTTCTCTTCGCTGATATCCTTTGTTTGATGGAACGGTATGATCAAGTACCTTATGATGCTCATGAGTGAGTTGAGCATTACTGATTTATGCTGCCAAAATTTTGACAAAATTTTTAGCAAAACATATCAGCAGCTTTCGGTTTTTTGCCCAAAATTTGGGTTTCGGTCCTCATTTCGGTTTCGGTGCGGTTTTCTGTTCGGTTCGGTTCGGTTCTTACTGCTGGATTTCGGTCAAAATGGACTCAATCGGTTTTCCGGTCGGCTCGGTTATAAACCGAAACCGGCCGGTTCGGCTCGGCTAAAAAACTTAACATTTTTGGTTCGGTCGCCGGTCATGCCTTCGGCCACAATTTGACTTCGATCAACCGACCTTTCGGTTCGGTTTTGGACCGAACCGGGCCGACTGCCAGCCCTAGATCCGGGACACTTGTCCCGGTTTTCTTTTGATCTTTTGTTTGTTTTTGTTTTGTAGACGCCTTTTGGCAGCTTCTCTCCATGCTCGAACCGCTCCTTGATCATCCCCTACACCAACCATCTCGGTCCAGGTTCTTCTATTCCTCTCTACTCTAGTTTGGCCTTGTGAGGACACAGAACGGTTTAAGTGTGGGGTAGGGTGTATAAATTGCATGATCTTGTTTGAATACTCTTGATTTCGTGGCTCATTTTGATTCCTCTAGCTTAGAATTACTCGATTCTTGACGTGTGATGTGAAGTTAGTTTTCAATTTTTCATAATGATGCTTAGACTGCTTAACCTAGAACCAGTAATCAACTTGCTGCATTGATACTAAATTTCCTGGTCAGAACAAAAAAATTTATCACCCTTGTAGTATTTCACTTTGATTGCATGAAAATGAGTGAATCCGACTAGCAAACCAACTTTGAGCTTTTGATCAATTGCACATAAACTTGCAATTCAATTCTTTTTGAGTGGTTTTCTCGTACCTTGAATGAGTTAGATTTCATTGGACCAATTCGAGACCATACGATGACACGAGTTCTAGGAGGATAGAGGCACCTAGTTAAAGCTACTTAAGCTAGATAGCCAACCTAACGTTAAATCCATTAGGTGTAAACCCTTGAGCTTGGCCCTTCTTTCGGTTCGTTTTACATTACAGCTAATCCCCATTTTTCATCACCCCGTCGATCCCTTGTGGTTGTAGTTCTAGATTAGCCTACCGGAAGTCGGTCTGTGATAACTTGCCTATAGCCATTAAATAGGTGGTCTTAGCTATTATGTCCAAACGTCTAAACCCCTCTAGCAACTAAAAGAAAAAATCGGCACAAGAAAAAGAAAAAGAAGAAAATTCAAAAAAAAAATCAAAATAGAGTTCAAAGTTTCAAAGTCAAGTAGTTAAGTTCAATTACGCTCTTCTCCCTACATATCTAGATCTACTACCATTAGGATACCTATTAGTGTCCTCATATGAGGACACTATTAGGAACCATTAGATTTGAAACTAGATCCAACGGATTAGATTAAAATGGACAAAATAATCTTTTGAAAATTAGTATATATAGTAAATAATATTAGGGTTTCATTATAAACCCTAATATTTTACAATCGCTCCCACCTCCCACTTCCTCCTGGCCGCCGTTTGTCGTTTCCAGCCTCGCCGCCGATTGCCGTTTCCAGCCTCGTCGCCACACACAGTTTCCATCCTCGCTATTGCACCTGTCTGGAGTCGTGCCGCCACACGCCATCTCTAGCCCCGTCGTCATACGTCATCTCTATCTCGTCGTCGTCGCAAAAACAGCCTTCTTCTTCGACGACGAGCAACCCATCAAGAGAACCCGCTGAAACGTGTACGTGGAGGAGCCCGTCGACGTCCCCTAAATGTTTCCAGATCCGGCTACCTTCTTTCAGATCCGAGCCCTAGAAATACCTGGCTACCTTCTTTCAGATCCGGGCCCTAGAAATACGTGAAGGTGAGGACGGCTCCATTCTTTCAGATATGGGCCGCCGACGTTTCGAGTTGTCGATGTTATTTTATGATATATTAGCTGAATCAATATTTTTATTTCCTTTTATTTCTTGTTATCAACCGTATTTCTATTTCTTATATGAATCAATATTTCTATTTCCTTTGATTGAATCAATATTTCTATTTCCTTTGATGATGTATCAGTTGGATTTGGTAATTTGAAGGTGCAGTATTTCTATTTTACGTCGAGGGAGATAATTTTAGTAATTCTTTTGTTGATGTTGGTACTTTTTTCACATACTTTGTGTTCCAATTCCTTAAATAGGAACATGGTTTAACTAGATGTTTCGAGTTCCCGACATTGGTACCATGTTTCATATAATTTGGTTCCATTTTGGCGATTTAGAAACATGTTGTTCCAATTCACTATTTAGGAACATGTTCATCTTGTTCTAGTTTTTTGTAATAGGTTGAAGAAATTGTAACATTTGTTGTTCCGCTTGTACAAAGTTATAGATTTTGAATCAGGTGTTCCCCAACTAATTATAAGCTTGTTCCTTTTTTTACCAGAAGATTGTTCCTAAATATAAAAATGATATAATGAACAAAACTAATTCTAAATATGAAAATGGTCCTAGAAATGAAAACGGAACAATGAACAAAAATATTATACAACAGCTGCCTATATGATTGTTCCTAAATGTGAAAAAGGAACATTGAAGGACTATAAAGGATGATCGGAGAAGCAAAAAAGTAAGTTGCATGAATGTTATGTATAAGTTGTGGTTGGCGGAAAAATATGGAAAATTGAAGATTTAGTAAATAATTGAAAATCAACTAATGGTAAATAGTAACTTATGAACAACTATCCCTAGAATTAGGGTTTCGCGTTTCATTTTTTTCCGCCGTCTTCTCGCCATCATTCTTTTTTATCGGTTCCAATTGCCGACGTTGTTCAGCTGCACGATTTCCCTAGAATTGTGAGCAAGAAACTAAGTGATCGCTGGTGGTTGAGGTTGGGGAGATGGAAACAAATCGAATGGAGTTACAAATCGAACAACTGACGATACAGGAGGAGGAGGAGGAGCTGGAAATTCTAGACGAGGAGGAAGGAGGTCAGGAGGATGATTTCTCGTTATGCTTGGCGGGATTACTGGTTACTGATAAATCCTATAACTTCCCGGCGTTTGAAGACAGGTTGGCAACACTTTGGAGACCAGGTCGGGGGATGGCTGTGGAGAGGATGGGAAGTAAGCTGCTGGTATTCTGATTTGCTCATGAAGTCGATATGCGTAGAGTCTTGGAAGGCGGGCCATGGTTTTTTGATCAAAGCTTATTGGTGCTGAAGGAGGTGAAGCCAGGTGAACATCCGGCACGCGTCAAGCTCTGCCATGCAGATTTTTGGGTTCAAGTATGTGGCCTCCCAGCTGGATATTTCACAGAGACTATTGGCAAGGGTTTGGGGAACTACGTTGGGAAGTACGTTAGCTACGACGATGGAAATGTTTATGTGGACGACGAATCATATATGAGGCTGCGAGTAACGTTGGACATCAGGTTGCCATTGAAGAGAGAGAAGAAAGTTCGTCGTAATCAAGGAGAAAGCATTATATGCAAATTTAGGTATGAAAAGCTTCCCAACTTCTGCTATATATGCGGGAAGCTTGGTCATATTGATAGGTATTGCGAGGTGTTGTATCGTGTACCGGCTGATCAGGTGACGAGGTTGTGGGATGAGAAGTTGCGTGCACCACCTAGGGTGACACGCACCAAGCCAGTGAATAGATATCTATTTAAGAATGAATGACGCGGTGGAGCAGGTGGGGCGGGGAAAGGAGCTGGGTATGGGCAGTGGAGAGCCGGACACAGTGGTAGGGGGCGGAGGAGAAGATGCCGAGAGGAGTGCAGGAGCTTTTGGGAAACTTTGGTGCAAGCCAGTATACAGCGATGCTACCTATTATCGCGGCGGAGGAGGTGGTGAGCTCGGAGGGGGATGCACTAATAATAACTGAAGATAGGAAGAGAAGGAGAGGAAGCGCGGAGAAAGGAGGAGCGGTGGCCATGGAAGGGGTAACTAATGAAGGAGAGGTGCCAAGGAAATCACCAAAGAAGATCGGGCAGGTATCAAAAAACGTGTCATCTGCAGGCCAGCCAGGAGCGGCCTGCCCGTCATTATGATCGTCATGGCCTGGAACTGCCGAGGATTGGGCCAACCTCGAGCAGTCGGCATGTTGAGTGAGCTTGTTAAGTCTCACAGGCCGGATGTGGTGTTTTTGTCAGAAACGTTGGTGAATAGCGGTAAGATGAGGAGGTTCGAGTTGCGTTGCAGTTTGAGGGGTGCTTGGCGGTAGACGCAAGAGGTCATAGTGGAGGGCTTGGGATGCTGTGGAAGGATGGTAACCGGGTTCGTGTTGTGAGCTACAATCAACATTTTATGACTGTTGAAATTTTGGATGAGGCGAAAGGCAATTGGAGGTTGACCGGTTTTTATGGATGTCCGGAGAGGGCTAGAAGAGAGGAGTCGTGGAACATATTAAGAGATATAGCGAGACGAAATACGGGTCCGTGGTGCGTGGTGGGCGATTTCAATGATATTTTACATCAAACGGAGCAACAAAGGCGTTACGATAGGCCGCAAAATCTCATTGATGGTTTTAGACGAGCTGTGGCGGATTGTAATCTTATGGACGTTGAACTCGAAGGATATCAATTCACTTGGTCAAGAGCACATGGGCAGCCGCATGCAATTGAGTCAAGACTAGACCGAGCTATGGTTAACTCACATTGGGCTTAGTGTTTTGATAATGCGAAACTTAAATCGGTGGCAGCTCCTTTGTCAGATCATGTACCACTGTTGCTGAACACGCAAGGTCGACGGGTGAGATTGGGGAGACGTCGTTTTCGGTATGAGAATAAATGGAGAGAGGAGGTGGAAATAAGAGGGGTGGTGAAGAGCTGTTGGCGAGAGAGGAGTACTAGAGGGGTGCTGGGTAAACTTGAATTATGTGTAGAGAAGATGGATGAATGGGGGAAGGGGAAGGCGTTGGTGGAGAAGGAGGAAATGAAACAGGTGGAGGGTCGGTTGGAGGAGTTAAGGAGGGACAGCAGTGTGGGAGCCGCGGATGAGGAACGAGAGTGTAAAGAGCGGTACATTTCTCTTATCCAACAAAAGCAAACTTATTAGAAACAAAGAGTGAAACAATTTTGGATGAGGGATGGGGATCGAAATACAAAATTTTTTCACTCAATGGCGAATGCACGAAGGAAGAGGAAAATGATTAATAGGTTGAAGGATGATATCGGGCGATGGGTAACGAAACAGGAGGAGCTGGAGGAGTTGGCACATGATTATTTCAATGGTATTTTTACCACCGGTGGATGCTCACCAGAAACTGTAACTAATGTAATTGACGGCCATCTGGACGCAAACGATCTTTCTATTTTAAATGCAGAATTCACAAAGGAGGAGTTCACAGAAGCTATTTTTTCTATGGAGGCGGATAAGGCACCGGGCCCTGACGGGCTTAATCCCGGTTTCTACCAACATTATTGGGAGGTCATCGGAGATGAGGTGGTGGAGGAATGTAAAAGGTGGATCAGCAACGGCCGGTTACCGTCGACATTCAGGAAACTAATATTGTGCTCTTACCTAAGGTAGATGTGCCGATTACTATGAAAGATTTACGACCCATCTCTTTGTGTAGTGTGCTTTACAGGGTGATCGCTAAGGTCCTGGCTAATAGAGTTTGGCGGGTTATTGCTAAGTTAATTCCGGAAGAGCAATCCGCCTTTATGCGGGGCGGTCGATCATAGATAATGTTATGGTGGCGTTTGAGCTGATTCATAGTATGAAGCGTAACTACAATGGAAAATACGGGGACACGGCGGTAAAGATTGATATATCTAAAGCATACGATCGAGTTGAGTGGGCGTATCTCGAAGCAGTGTTGCAGAGAGTTGGGTTTGGGGAGAGATGGACGAGGCTGCTAATGATGTGTGTGCGCTCGGTGCACTATTCTGTGCTTGTCAAGAATGAAAGAGTTGGCCCGATTTTACCCTCTAGAGGTTTGCAACAAGGCTGTCCGCTTTCGCCTTTTCTGTTTATATTGTCTGCTAAAGGTTTAACGGCTCTAATGGCAAAGGCGGAGCGGGAAGGATTACTGCATGGCACTCGAGTATGCGGGAGAGCTCCTCGGGTTTCTCATTTACTATTTGCGGATGACAGCTTCTTATTTATTAGAGCGGAAGTGGAGGAGGCTCGACATCTTAAAGGGTACTTGATAAATACGCCCAAGCCTCAGGCCAATTAATCAATTATCAAAAGTCGGGTATTCTTTTCAGTAATAATACCCACACAATGCTTGGTGAGGGTATCTCGGCCATTTTGGGGATATCCAATTCGATTGAAGATGGAAAATACTTGGGGCTACCATCTTGTGTGGGACGGAATAAGAGGAAGATTTTTAATCATCTGAAAGAACGAATGTGGAAGAGGATTCAACCATGGCGAGACAAGAAGATATCGAAGGCGGGGAGGGAGGTGTTGATCAAGTCAGTGCTCCAATCTATACCTACTTATTATATGAGTGCTTTCTTGCTTACTAAAACTGTTGCGGAAGAGTTGGAAAGGATGATGAATAGCTTTTGGTGGGGTACTAAGGAGAATGGAGGAGGAGGAATTTCGTGGATGAGATGGGAGCGACTGTGTGTTAGGAAAGAGGCGGGCGGCTTAGGTTTCAGGAATCTACTTGGCTTCAATATAGCCATGTTGGGCAAGCAAGGTTGGAAGTTATTGAACGACTCCAACACTCTCGTGTCAAGAGTTTACAAAGCTAAATATTTCCCAAATGGGGATTTTTTGTCAGCTGAAGAGGGTAGTAACCCGAGCTTCGTGTGAAAGAGTGTACTTGCTACTCAAGATGCGGTTAGAGGGGGTATCGGTGGGTTCTTGGAGATGGCAACTCAGCCAAGGTTTGGAGTGATGCTTGGGTCAGGAATGAAGCAGACTGTCGAATTCGGGCGGAGATGGTGGATGGACACCAGGATATTGTTGTGCGAGAGTTACTGATTCCAGGGACGTGGGAATGGGATGAAGAGCTCCTGGAGGAACTATTTACGGAGGAGGATGTGACGAGTATTAGGGGAATGAGGATTCCGACAGGTTGCGAGCCGGATTGGAAGATCTGGCGCTTATCTACAGACGGCCGGTACACGGTAAAATCAGCTTACCGATTTATCATGGAGCACTACTCGATCGAAGATACCTTGGAGGTCGATGGGGACTGGCGTAAAGAGTGGGCGATTGACTGTCCGCCGAAGGTCAATCATTTTTTGTGGAGAACAGCAAGAAGGGTCTTACCGACCCGGAATGCGATTTATCGACGAGGTATTGAGGTGGAAGATACTTGATGACTCTGTGACGGAGATGCTGAAACTACGGAGCACATTTTCCTTACGTGCCCGGTGGCGGTTAGGTGTTGGGAGGCGGCAAATCTGTCGGGGTGGCTGGAGCAGGTTGGGCAGCCACACCAAGCCGACTTTAATGAATGGTTAGCCAAGGTTCTTTTGCTGTTTGATGCCGAGGCGATACAACAGGCCGTGGGAGTTATGTGGAGCATTTGGGCCGAGCGTAATAGAAGAGTGTGGCAGCGTGAATCCCGGATGGAGGAGCTGGTTGTGAAGGAAGGAAGAGAGCTGATGGAAGAATGGAAGTTGGCACACAGAGGAAGAAATTTGAATTCGACTGCAGGGATTACCAGAAGGTGCGATAAATGGCATCCACCGAGATGAGGTACGATTAAGGTGAACGTCGATGGAGCTATTTTTATGGAAAGCGGCCAATATGGAGTGGGTGCAGTGTTACGGGGTTCGGATGGGAGTTTCCAAGGAATGTTGCAGCATGTTTTTAATGGAGTCTTGCCGCCAAAGGAGGTGGAGGCGATTGCCCTTCGTAACGCTATTTGCTGGGTCGCCGAGTTGAATCTGCAGGAAGTGGTCTTTGAAGTCGACAGTATGCTGGTCTGCCAAGCGGTGAAGAGGACTGAAGGGAGGAGTGAGCCGACCGAGTTTGGGCGGATAATTGATGAGTGTCGGCGAGAGCTCCGAAGACAACCTAATTATGTGGTAGTTGCTGTTAGGAGGAATAGTAATAGAGTTGCACATGAGATTGCTCGTAGCTCTAGATACTCTGCCCAAACCTTTACAGGCGAGGGACCTCCAGAGTGGTTAGTGACATTTTTGGAAGACGTTTGTGTGATTTCACATGATTAATATAAAGCTGATAGTTTGTGTCAAAAAAAAAGTAAATAATTGAAAATCAATTATTAAAGATAATTATTATATTTAAGGAAATAATTCGTAAAATAAAAATCTGCGAAATTAAAGATATACAATTACACTCCTATCCTTTTAATATAGACCATTAGAGTCCCCCTTAAAAATTAGATGGTTATGATTAGTGTCCTCATATGAGGACACTAAGGGGTTTAGAATTTGCCCTACATATGGAAGAACGAAGTCAAAGAAAATGTAAAGAAAAAAACTAAGGGGTCGTTCGTCAAGTGGAATTGGGAAAGGGAGAATTGAATTAGCTAGAGAATTCAATTAGATAGAGAATTGGAGAGAATTGTCTGTTTCGAAAGTAGACCGTTCGGAGGAGAGAATGTGAGAGATTGTGGGGTGGAGAATTGATATTAATAAAATAAAAATAAAAATAAAAAATGAATTGTAAAACACTAAAAGTAACCAATTCTCCCAAATTCTCCCCAATTCTCTCCCCTCCATTGGAGAATTGAAACACACCCCAATTCTCCGTGGGTCCCACGATGGAGAATCTGAAATCTCCCCAAATCCCCCTCAATTCACCTTGCCGAACGGGCTATTTCGACGAATTCTCCAACAGGCCCCAATTCACCCCAATTCTCCTACCCAAATTCTCCCTAACGAACGACCCCTAAAAGAAAAATATGCAAAATAAAGTGCTAGGTTGCTTGAGGGTATCATAGGACGAGCGTACACTATTCCACCCGTGTCTGGTTAGACGGTAGGAAGTCATAGGCTAGATTCGAGGGAAGTTAGTCGAAAGCTGCACCGCACCAAAGCCAATTCTAGCATTCATCTCTTCATCCATCTCATTATAAACCCTTGTAGTGTAGGAATCGCTACAGTCCCCTGAAAAAAAGTCCTTTTGACTAGTTACTCGTGTTGTCAAAGTGGTGGAGATTGTGGTCGAATTGCAAACATATGACATACTTCAATCGAGAAAGTGACTGAGAGCAGAAACACGTCCCTAAACACAGAGTGCGAGAGTTCCCCTGTACCAAATATTGTCTGTGTGAGAAGTCTGGTCGGTTAGGTCGAATTTGTGCATGATTTATGTTTACTACTTGTTTGTGTGCAGATATTTAGTGAGACCAGGTTGTTTGGATGATGTGTAAGCATGTGGGTCACTTGTTCTAGAGGTAGAGGTTTAATAATTCATTGTGATTGCTTGAACCTTAACTTGATCGATCTCGTCATTTGGGAATCTGGGTGCGTTCTAGTTCAGTTTGCTTGAGAACAAGCAAATTCTTAAGTGTAAGGTATTTGATGACACTCAATTTTACGTGATTATCAGCCTCACTTAAGCTACATTTCCCTGCTTGAATCTCAGATTTTAGGGTAGTTTAGGTTGTTTTCACCTAGTTTCTCTAATTCTTGCCGTTTTGGTTACTTTGTCCCGTTATGGGACTATTTGTTGGTTTTCTAGTGTTTTTGAGATTACACAGGTTTTTTCCGTTAAATACGTAGCCACGGTCGAGCTCGGGAACCAAAGGAAACTTCAAAGAATGGCCTGAGATCAATCTAGAAGTCAACCAAGCTAGAAGAAAGCACTGCCCCGGTCTTAACTAGAGTTTTCGGCGAGAAGTCCAAAGTCTTCGCCGAAAACTAAATGAAGAAGTGCACAATCGAAGACAGGAGAATCCAGCCGAGGTTCCCACTGAAGTCTTCGGCGAAAACTCTCAAGTTTTTGCCGAAAAGTAATTCCTTTTCCGGCTGGGTTTCTGAAATCCTATAAATACTAAACCGGCGGCCACAATCAATATATACCTATTCCTTGGATTAAATTCCAGACTAAAAAAAGTTTGAGAGAGAGTTTAGAGAGTTTGAGGAGCCGGGAAGAGATCGTGACACCATCCTTCCATCTCGGAGAGCTCGGTGCTAGGAGTTGAAGATTCATGAGATTGAAGCTTCACAGATTCATCCGAAATTAGGTTTTACAGTTCTTCTCTGTTCTCCCTATTTGAAGATGTATTCTTTGTTTGTCTTCGATTCTTTTGTATTGGATATGAGTAGCTAAACTCATAAAGCTTAGATTAGATGAACCCTAAGTGACCCGGGGCTTTAAAGCGGTCACGGATCGGTGGTAATTAAATCCAGTTTCAATCAGTTTCTCTTACATGTTTGGTTTGTTCTTAATTGCTTTTGTGTTTCTTTTCTAGCTTGATCACCTAGTTAAGATTCTAGTTAAGCTGAGGATACTAGCGAACGTTCGCCTCACTTCAAAACACCAAATCCACAGTTAACCTATTCATTGGAACAATTTCTCTTTGTAGGAACCAGTTAGGGTTAATCCGCTACTAGAGTAACTCATTAATCACTAGTAATTGCACCAGTTAGTTTTCCGTTGCAGAAGCGAATGCACGGGCGGTCAATTAATCTTGGTAGTTAGATCGGATAGAGTGAACGTTCACCAGTCTTAAACCTAAGGGTCAGGAGTTATGGTGGTGTCTGAGAACTGAATGATTCGGGATTGAAAAACGCTGGTCTTGTGATCGCCAATGTTCTAGTGATCTTAGGGGGATTCGAAATCTAAGCTTGTCTGTCGTCTTGTTAAGTCAAACAACCTTTCAATTTGTCTTTTGTCTTATTTCCTTTTTAATTTCTCTGCTCCATAGTTTAGAAGTCGTATAACTCACACCACGCACAACTTGTTTGAACTTGAGTAATTTTCCAGTTCATTTGAGTAGATGATTAGAAGTGTGGAATACGATCTATCTTGCTTTGTGCTCGATAGTTATTTGACTACGCGTGCATAAAAATGCGTTCATCATCTACGCACATTCACCATCATCTCGAAGATTTCTTGACCAAGATCACATTTGCTAGCCATTCTGGGTACCTGACTTTCTTGATAAATCCTGCCTTCAAAAGCTTATCCACCTCGATTGCCACCGCTTGTTGCCTCTCCCAGCAAATGTTTCGTCTCTTCTACTGGACAGGGTGACTCCCCGGTTCAATAGCTAGGCAGTGCTTGATAACCTCTAGTGCGACCAGGCGAAGATGTGCGAACTCCCTAACAAGTTTGATCATATCGTCGTGCTTGTCTTTCTCTAAATTTGATGATATTTGAATCATCTTTTTCGGATCCTCTTCCCATAAAGGTACTGGGATATCTGACTCTGCTGGGGTTAATATCTCGCTACCGTTATCCGTCTCCAAGCTAATGTTGTAACACGTACTCTTTGTTGCCACCGTGTAACACTTCCTGGCTATCTCAGGGTGCCCCCAAGAGACTCCTACTCCTTCTTCTGCAATTAATTTTAAAACCTGATGAACCGGAGATGAAATCGCTTGGAATGCCGCTAAAGCGGGGCGACCGAGAATCATGTTGTATATTGACTTGCAATCCATGACGTGAAAGTTAATGGATCGCGTGGACTGCACATCGCCATCTCCGATGGTAAGCTTCATCGTGGCGATCCCTTTAATGGGAACCGTGTGTCCTGAGAAACCTGACATTGTTGTTATTGTCTGCCTTCACAGGCTAGCCGGTATATCCATTTGCTTATATAAATCCCAAAAGATGATATCAGTCGAGCTTCCTTCATCGATCATTACCCACTCAATCCGACTATTTTGCGTGAAAACTTGAATTACCATTGATTCTAGGCTTGGCCCTCCAACTCTGGCCATATCCTCCTCGGTAAAACCAACAACCGGGCGATTCACCTAATCAATCATCATCACCTCCTGTACTTCCTCCATTTTCTTAACCTTCTTTGTTGAGCAACTCTCTCCGCCAAAGACACTCTGAAATACTCTATTAAATTTTGGACGCAACTTTTTCTTTGACCCTTCCTCACCCTGCGTTTCTTGCAATCGGGCAAAAACTCCACCTTTCTTCTCCTGAACTTCTTCTTTGCCTTTCCGCTCTCTTTTAGGGCTCTTCTCCTTCCGCTTTGTGCTCAAAATAAAGTCTCTCAGTCGTCCTTCATTGATCCTTCCTTCAATTTTGTTTTTTAACTCACGACATTCTTCAGTAGTGTGCCCGTGCGATTCATGGAAACCGTAGAACTTTTGGTGGCTCCTTTGATCTGGTGGGGTCTTCAGGGGATCTGGCTAGTGTATGTGATGTCCCTTCTATTACATATAAAGAAATATCTTCCTTCTAGACTCAATAAGGGGGTATAGTCTAGTCTCTCTCCTTGGAACCCCCTTCGCTCTTCCTGGTACCCCATTATTTATGGCGATCGCTCAGCTCATCGCCACCTGGATTGCTTGTCCGCCTATATACGTTCATGCTTCTCTCCCTTGACCATCCTTTCTGTTACAGGCTCTGCTAGCTGGTCTTCTATCAAAATAATTTTGTGCACCCTCGCCTCTAGGTCCGATAGTGATATTGGCGATGTGTTTGCCAGCGTTTCGCGCAGCTGCTGTTGTTAGTCGCTTGGAACAAGCTTGCTGCCGCGATTTCATGGTCCACGTTCCTGATAGATTGTACTACCCCTATCCATTTGTAGAAGAACTCTTTGAGTGATTCATTTTCACCCTGCCTTAAGTTCTCCAAGACTTGCAATGAAACCTTCCTACTACTTTTACTTTCATATTTCTGTGAGAAAATCATGGCGAATCCTTCCCATGAAGTGATGATACCCTCCAGGAGGTTCATGTACCACTCTCTTGCTTTTCCTCCCAAAGTCGCTGGAAAAGCTCTGTAATACGCTGCATCACTCGCTTGTTGCATCTGCATGGCAATATGAAACGTTTGAAGATGGTCGTCAGGGTCGGTTGTCCCTAGGTACCTGTCCATGTTAGGCGGAACTAATCTTGTTGGTAGCTGTTTAGCAAAAATTGCTTGTGCAAGCGGATGTCAAACAGCTAACTGAGTAGTTCCCACCTTAGTCGCGGGGCGAAACTGTTGGAACACCTCATTGGCGGTTTCCTGAACTTGAGGTCTATTTTCTAGTAGCAGAGGGGGAGCTCTTGCTTGTTCACCGATTACCATTCTCAGGAGCTGAGTTAGCTATAGGTTTTGGCGATCCAAAACTTGGAATCGCTACTCGAGCATATGATAAGTCTCCTCCACCGGATCTTCTTCTTCCAACTGCCTTTCCAGTCGAACTCGTGTATGAGATTCTGAGTCGGTGTGCATGGTGTGTACAGATACGGGTTCTAACTCGTTCCCAAGATTCCTTGTGATCTCCAGAATCACCTGGGTGGCGGGGGGATTCATATGCTTGCGGGGTGTTATTTCATCTCCTGCTACCCCAAGATGAGTGGATGCCTCTCCTAGATCCATTTGCCCTTTCCGGTCTCCAGCCACCAAGCCACCCAAACCCAAAATACCCAACCTCACAAAAAACCTAACATGACTAGAAAAAAGAACTCTTGCCCCTAGTTGAACATGGAGGTCAAAAGGTAGAAGGAACATGCTTCAACAAATAGCCAAGCTCCTCAACAAACATTTCAGAACCCACCCACAACGTAATAGAGTATAAAACCCATCCCCTACCCTATACCCATATCAAGTCGAAAGGATCCCAGCCAAACCCCAAACCTATCACTACCCAAAAGACCACCCACCACACTCCACCGACCCACTAAATAGGCAATTCGAAATGCCACCTCTTGAGGGTTAGACTCCAACTCTCTAAACACCCTTCCATTTCTATCCCCCCACCCCCAACAAACCCCACAAAACCCCGTGAATCAACATCTTGATACACAGATCAAAAATAGACCCACATTTCAATCCTTTCCATGCACATAGCCACTCCTTAATGTACCGAGGAAAAGGGCCAAACGCGGAGGTCGTGACTGAAGATAGCCCAAACCAAACTTACAAAAAGGCAATCATAAAACAAATGTGCAAGCGACTCTGCATCTGCACCGCACAACACACACCTATTTGGGATCATCATACCTCTACGAATGAGGTTATCAATGGTAGATACCTTCCCATGTCCCACTTTCCACACAAAACCTGCTACTTTGGTTGGAACATGTCTCAACCAGATCATATTTGCTGGAAACGAATCAACTCCCTGACATTTGTGCCGAATAAGTTCTCTAGCAAGAGAACTCACCGTGAAACCACCATCGTCGAGGGGCCAAAAGATGGAAGTCGGTCCTGCCGAGATCAAAGTTGGAGGAAGTCCATGAAGAAACTCCATCAACAAAAGCCTCTCCCGCTCTGCCCCACCTTCAAGACTCCCACGAAGAGGAATGTTCCAAAGAAAACTGTCAACACCAGAAACACAATTGCACACGAAAGAATCTGCGGATTGTGCTCAAGCATTAATCATAGGAAAAGCCTCACTAAACCTCAGCCCTCTCACCCAAACATTAAACCAGAAGGAAACCCAACCCCTACCCGGATCAATGTAGCCAAACTTTCAGAACCAGACCCTTTCTTGTGCAATCCACTTCCACACATACCACCATGCCGAGGGAAAGTCCCACCTCGCCACCCAACTACTCCTATCCTCCCCACATTTAACCATAATAAGCTGCCACCACCAAGCCCCTTTTTATGTTCCAAACCTCCAACTCCATTTACTTAACAACGCATTATTCATACATCCCATATCCAGAATACCCACCCCTTATCCACAGGAGCCTTAACTAGGTCCCATCTCACCAAATGTAACTTATGGATCTCAGAAACCCCTTCCCATAGCAAGAGACATTGCACCTTCTCAATCTACTTGATCACCTTCACTGGAGTTCGAAAAGGCGACATGTAGTAGATTGGAAGATTGGAGAGCACACTCTTGACTAGAGTAAGCCTACCACCAAAAGACAGCAAATGTGCCTTCCAGCCAGAGAGCCTCCTCGTAATACAGTTGACCACTGGGTCCCACAACTCCTTAGAATTGGCCCGTACCCCTAATGGTAGTCCCAAATAAGTCGAGGGGAAGCTTCCCAAAATGTAACCAAACAACTATGCAAATCTAGATGATACATGCACCTCTCCAATTGGGTACATACAAGACTTTACTATGCACACTAGCGCCACCACCAGTGTATTAACCTGACTTTACTATGCCTCACAAAACACAATCGTGTCATCAATATACAACATAGGACTCACTACCTCCTATTTGTCTCATCCGTACAGAAACCTGATAGCAGACCCACCCTTCCCATCATCTGAATCATGCCTGTCAGAAATTTCATGACACATGTGAAAAGGAAAGGAGACAGAGAGTCTCCCTAACAGAGCCCTCTCTCACTCTTGAAGTAACCCTTTGACTCCCCATTCGCAAACACCTAGAAAATCAGAAAGGAAACGCAATTCCACATCCACTCAACCCACCCGGGAGGGAAATTCATAGATATTAACACCAGAATGAGGCAGCCCCAATTAACATGATCGTAGGCCTTCTCGATGTCAAGCTGAAAACCAATCCCTTCTTTCCACTTCTCATCCTTGAATCAGTAACCTCATTCAGAATAAGCGAGGTATCCAGAATCTATATTCCCCCAATAAAGGCACACTGATTAACTCAAAATAACCTCCGCAATCCCAACCTTGAGCCTCTCCATCAACACCTTAGATATGACCTTATAAATACACCCCCACCAAACTAATAGATCAAAAATTCTTAATATCCTCCACACTCTCCTTCTTCGGAATGAGGCAAATGGAAGTATGGCACACAACACGAGAAAGAGAACCCGAAAGGTAGAACTCTTCTAAAGCTTTCATGAAGTCGTCTCCTACCAGGTCCCAACACCTTTGGACGAACGCTAAGCAGAATCCATCTGGACCAGGTGCTTTCTCGCACACCTCTTGAAAGTGCCCCAAACCTCCTTCCTAGAGAAGCTTACTGTCAGACCCTCTTAGCGGTTCTCGAAAATCTCTCTAAACTGTACTACCTCTAGAAAAGGCCTCACCCGACGAACCTCCGAGTATAGATCTCTATAAAAGCCAACCACAGCCTCTGCAAACCCCCCTTGACCTGTAGCTACCACACCATTAACCAAAACCTGCTCCACAAAGTTTTGTCTCCTCCGAGCTATAGCACATTTGTGAAAAAACTTTGTATTCCTATCGCCCAAGGCAAGCCACGTATCCTTACACCTTTGGCGCCACAAGGTTTTCTCTCTGTTCCACAACATATCCAATGAGCACTTAAAGTTGCATCTCTCAATCCTTTCCTCCTCACTAAGAGTCCCTGAATCCTCTTTCACATCCAACTTCGAGATAATCGTTAGGAATTCCTAAATCTGATTCTTCACATGACCAAAATCCCTCTTATTCCACCTACCCAAATTCTCCTTCAACATTCGAAGTTTCATTGCCCATTTAAAGATATCCCTCGTACCATCCACCCGGGTTGGCCACACCACCGCAACTACATCAAAGAAGGACTCATCTGAGAATCACATAGTTTCATATTTTCAATGATGACGCGCCATCCCTCCACTCCGCTCGTTAACAACAACGATTTGTGATCCGAGCAAGAACCTGCACCCTACAATTGGGAAACTTATCTTCCCAACTCCCTGCTAATAAACATCTATCACGCTTAGAAATCACTGCATCTCTTCTAAGATCTGATCAAGTAAACTCCTCCCCAAAAAGAGGTAAATCTACCGACGTCAACTCCTCAATACAGTCATTGAAAAAGATTAATCTCAACATGTCTCCGAGACGTCCCTTCCAAGACCTAATCATATTCAAGTCCCCGACCATACAACCTAGGAGATCCCACCAACCCCATATGTCTAAGATTTCTTGAACAAACAACCTCTTCTGCACCAAATCTTGTGGCCCATAAACATTAACCAACATCCAAATGAAATCATCCACACGACTCCTAAGAACCACCACCACCGAGAAATGACCTAGCCATTCCACCTTCACTTAGAACATATCCCCATCCCACATAGTAATAATACCACCTGACGCACCAACCACCGCATGAGTCGCCCATTGGAAATTATTACTGCCAGTTAACCTTCTTGAAGAAATATCATCTCAATTCTATAGCTTAGTTTCTTGAAAACATAAAACATTCTCCTAGCCAACCTACACCTCTCTCTAATCCTAAATTGCTTCCCTGTATCACACATCCCCTCACATTCTACGACAAAATTCAAGGACAATTCATCTAGCAAAGAAGAAGAACCAACATAATCGGCTTTTCGCTTTCCTTCGACCACACTCCAACCATCGCAACACCAACTCCTATTTCATTTTTTCCTCATGGCATACACCCCTTTTGTGGTCTCCAATATCACATTTTCTGGTACCTCTGCTGAATCAGGCATCCTAACTTGAAGAATATGCGCCACCTTGACACTTAAATCACATAATAATTCCTCCTCCCTTAAAGGGGTCAAGCCCCCCTCTAAGTCCAAACCAACCTTACTTTCATAACCCAATGGCCCATTTTCCTGTAACAAACCATCTGTCCCACTCATCAAATTACCCAAAATTTGTTGAGAGTGCAGAAGCCCTTGTGTCCCTTCTGATGTACAAACAAGTGAGGAGAAAAAATCACTTCTATCAAAACTAATTTAAGAACCCTTGGCCAAACACTCAATTCCTTCAACCCGATCCAAAGACTTGTCTAAGACTCCTACTTTACCAAGCCCACCTAGTCCTCCTTTAAACCCCCCGCCTGTTTCACCTTTGGGCCCACCATTAGCTGAAACCAAAATCGGTCCACCCTAAAACTGAGAAAGAAGACCTGCACACTCCAACATGCCCCAATCCAATCCCTTCACCTTTTCCTTATCCTATCTCACACCAATGTCCGAGGAAAACCATGCCCCTCCCCTTGCAACTTCGTAACCCAACAGCGAAAAGGCTGATAGCCCTTTCTGAGACGTCTCCCTCACCCCGCCAGCCATCTCCTGTCCCGTCCCAAAACCCTCAACCGCCCTCCCATCATCACCGTCACCCTCTCCTGTGAGCCTAGAACCTCTCATCAATTCAACTTCGACCCTATTGTGACAATTTCTCCACCTTCCGCCAATCGCACTTCTTCCACAATTTCTTCTCATTTACCTTTAGGCACCACCCCCAAATTGCAACTTCCTCTCACTTCAAAAACTAGTAGTCAAAATCTCTCTCCCCCGAAACTGTAGTGAAATACTTCTAGGGATCACGTCGGAGAAAGCAGCCTCACCCGCACCTCGTTCAGGCTGCAACCTCGTTCCACAAAGACAACCTTCTCCCTGAAGCATCTCACTATATGCTTCAGAACTTCCTCCGACCGAAGGTGAAGAGGTATCCTCTTCACCACCACCCCCTGTTACCTCCCACATTTAAGTCCCAAAGCTCGTCAACCATCTATCCGACTGCAGCCGAACCCCCGGTGGTTCCCATCTATTAAGAGGCAAGATCCTCTCCACTTCCCCCTCTAAAACGCAACACATCAACCAGATATTATCCCCTAAGGCTCGAATTTCCACCGCAAGAGGAACGCCCCAGAACCTTACAATCCATTTACGCAATCTCATCCAATCTGGTAAACCCCCGTCCAATACTTCAACCCGAAAGACCAGACCCTTCCTGATGTGAACCGCTACAACCGTGGGCAGACGACCCTAACCACCGCTAGTCTTGGTTCTTCGCTCGATCGAAAGTCGGCGCCAGGGCGGGAAAGTACTAGGACCCGTCGGTCGCGATTAACCGAGAATTCGTAGTGTCCGGTAGAATGGCTCCACGACAGAAGATGAATGCTTCTGTTGATAACACCGATTCTAAGCTATGCACGCAGCAAAAACTTAAAGGATTGAAGAACAAAGTTCTTAATTATATTTGATTTCGAAAAGGATTGTGTTTACAATGAGGCTGAAGCCTCTTATTTATACTAGAGGAGCCGGGACATCCCCGCGGCTTCCTACTTAGGGTATAACTCGGAAATAATTAAAATAATAACCTACAGTCCTATTCAGAATAAAAATGACTTACTTGATCCTAAAGAAACGAAAACTAAAAGGGAAAATCTGAATCCAACACTTAAAAAGAATTAAACAAATAAAAATATGCAAAAACCCTAAACCAGCGGATCCGGCGGGTCCGGTTGGGCTTGATGCTCACGCGCGGGCCGGATTAGGAAAGCCGGCACCGCCTTTGATGTCGGCCTGGGATTTGGCAGCAGCATCGGGTACTCGGGCTTGGGAATGCATGGGGCTCCAACTACTGGGCTCCGGCGGGTCTGATGCTGATGCTGCTCGGCATCCGGGGTTCCTGCTCGACTGACCTACTCGGTTCTCCTCCTCCCGTTTCTTCATTTCCTCCCATTTCTCCTCGGCTCCTAGGGTGGCAGCTCCTAGACTTGGCTTCTGATCTTGCATGGGGTTGAGGGCCGGTGATAATCCTCCCAAGGCCTGAGCCCCTTGCTGATTGGGTGCTAAGGCTCGATCGGGGCCCTCCGATGCTGGTGCTGGCGCCGGGGATGCCTGCCTTTGGGCCTTCTCCATTTACGTCCAAGCCTTTCCTTCCGTGCTTCTCCCAGCCGTCCAGGAAGGCCCTTAGAGGTTCTCCTAAGGTGGTCATCCGCTCCTTGAGCTCTTGGAAGCCCTGCTTTGGGGCTAGGGCGGGTGGAGCGCTCGGGGTGGGGTCGGCTGGAGCTCCTTTAAACTGGTGCTCAGTCCTTTTCCGTCAGCACTCTTCCAGGAAAGCATCTAAAGGATCCCAGGGTTGTATAACACCTCTTGGATCCTTAGACTTAGTGCCCGAGCTGCCAGGCAAGCTCGACTCCTTGGTTGCTTCGAGCGCCGGTGCCCGAGTTAGGGCCGGATGGGTCCGGACGCTCATCCTTGCTTGTTGGGCCCTTCGGGGAGGGTTGTACTTGAATCTCACCGCCTGTTGAGGCTTTATAAACCTCCGTGGGGGGTAGGATAGGGGGCTGGCGGGGCTCCAAGCATTTCTTATAAGGCCCTAAGGCCCTTGCCCTAGAGGATGACCCCGGCGGGGGTATTGGAGCAGGGATTTTTAGCCGGTCGGCTGCCCGGGGTCACTTCACTTCCTCAAGAACTTGATCTGTTCCTTCACCCCCAACTCACCTACTTGAATCAAGTGTTCTTCGCCCCCGTTTACCAAGCTGCTACCCTACCTACTAAGGACTCCCAGTTCCACCACCTCCGCGAACAACCTTAACCTCTCATCCTTACCTGCCATGATTGCACGACCCTCAACCATTTATCCCACCCTTGCCAAAACCACACCCAAGAACTTTCTCCAACTCTCCGCCTGTTAGGCCGCCGACACCAACACATAGAAGTTCCTGCCATTACGACATCTTTCAAAAATGATGAGAACCCTCTCTCTAGTCCGCCATGCCACTAAAACAGACACCAACCTACTCAATGATGAAGTTACACATCTAGACTGAAACCTCCACCCATATCTGGAGGCCACCAGCAAAATATCCCTCAACCATGAAGCTTCCGCGCGTCGAGTAAGATGAAGTGTGACCTTCTAGCTCTCTCCACCGCCAACTTCCACTGTGCATGAGTTAAATTCGTGACCGAGGAAAATGGCAGAAGACATTCTTTCGACCTAGAAGACTGGCTAACCTGATCTGAGCACCCCGTCCCGACGCCCTCGCTAGAACTAAAACCCCCACTCACCCCTTCTCAAACCCTCTCACACACACACTCTCTCATCTCTATCCTTAGTACTAGGCTATGTCTTGATTATGTATTTGTTGTTGTTAATAGCTAGGCTCTCTAATTAAGATGGCACATTTTGACACAACCTTTCGAGGGGTCGAAATTAAGTGTCTTATCCGACAAGGACTATCTCGAATGATATGACTTAATTCATTTGTAAACGGTCTAATCTTTTGGAAACAATATTGATTTCATTCAAGTAATTATGAACTAAGAAAGTTAAATAAAGCAATGTAATAAAAAATAATAAGAGAGAAGATTGATTTTAATCAAAGACTAGGAAGGTTCACTTGGTAGGTAGATTCATCATCCTCAAAAGTACTAATGATAGAAAATAAGAAGCAAATTTAGATGAAGTTGTAATGGGATCAACATGCATTATCTTATGTAGACCCGACACACTCACGTATCGACTCCTTATCTATATACCACTCAACCTAGGCTCTCACACTCACATCAAGTAAAAAGGGACATTGATGACTCGAAATATGTCACTTTTAATTCCCTATAATTAATACATTCGTGTGTGGCATTCGAGTGGTGTTGTTGTCTTTTAAGTGTTTATTTTATCAATTTGTGATAATTAGTCTTAAATAGCCTCTTGGGACCCTTGCGGTTCATTTTCACGTTTCTTGATGTATTTTTGATGAGTTTTCAGGTCATTCCATGATAGAGCGACTTAATACAAAACCATAGGTTCTAATGGTGATCAAAGCCGAGCCTGGATTCTCGAGATATCGAAGATTGAAGAAAATTGCGTTTCGGTCCCAACACACAATAAGAAGGCTACCTCAGCAAGCCATGCTGCGCAGCCGGTGCATAAATGACGGGTGCGCCAAAGGCTGCATCAGTGATACCAGGCACATGTTCCAGAAATACACGAGAAACGCACCATTTACGCGTCGTGACCTGGGCATTAAAAAGCATCTTTTGGCAATTTTTCAAGGGAGCCACAATTTTTTCCCAGCACGATTTTGACGAACGCCGCTGATCTCAGCACCTGGAAAACCTTCCCAAAGCCCAGAAATCATCATCCTTTCATCATCTTCATCCCCAACATGACAAAAAGATCAAGCGAGGATCGGAAATCCACCAAGCTCGAAGAAATCGGCGGATCATTCTACCTCTTTCTTTCTAGGTTACATTCCTCTAATTTTCATTATGACTTGTTGTAACTAAAACACCTAGGGTTCAGTGAGTAGAACCTTAGGGGGATTTATGATTGTTCTATACTCTCAAAATCTTGGATTGTTTCGGTTTAATTTCAAGTTCATATGTGATTTAGATCCACGTGCTTATTCTTATTTCCAATTCTCTGCATACTTGACCTAGATGCATGATTAGGTTGCTATTTGATTTTGATTGAATTGACACATGAGCTTTCATATCATTGATTACCGCGGGAATGTTCTTAGTTTGCCTTTTCGCTTGAAAGAGGGATGTTAGCTATGTGTTTTTAGGTTGAAAAATCAATAAGCATTTCATCGAACACTTTGTGTGCATGTCTATTTGATCATTTTTTAGGCAAAAGCCCGATTGATTGATGTATGTACTTGATCCTAATTGACTTGAACCTAGCTTTAGGATACATGGTTGTGTAATTGTTGAAAGATCTCACCTCATGATTCATGATCCCGAAGGGGAAACTTGCTTGACGCTAGCCTCTCTCGTGCATGCTTCGATTAAATTATTGACCTACCCCTTTTCCATGCTCTTTGAGCCCGTGTTTGAGTTGTGAACTATCTTAACTTGAGCTAGTCTTGACTTGTGATTGTGTGAAATGTTGATTTTGTGAAGTGTCTTAACCCCCCCCCCCTTGAGCACCTCTGATCAAATTTTGCACCGTTGCCGGGGAGTTCTTTTGTTGGGTCTGAAAATTTTGAGCAATTGTGCTCCACCCATTTACTTTGTGTTGCTTTTTATCGTGTTTTTTTCGATAAGAATTGAATACTCCTAATTCTTGTTTGTTTCTTGTGTTGTTTATACAGCCCGAAGATGACCAACATGAGTTATTTGTTAAATCCTTTCGTAGACATGGCGGACGGAAGAAGATCGTTGGCTGATTTCACTAAATCAGTGGTGGGAGAGGTTGAGAAAAGTATTGTCCTACCTCATATTACAGCTGCAGACTTTAAGCTAAAGCCACATCTGGTCAATATGGTCTCCAATAGACCATAGCATGGAAGTCCTGAAGAGTGCCCAGCTGCGCACATAGATAACTTCCTTGAGCTCTGCAACACCTACAAGCAGAGAGTTTCGATGAATGCTATCCACCTCATGTTATTCCCTTTCTCACTCGCGGGAGTAGCAAAGAGGTGGCACAATAGCCAACCCGGTGGAACTTTCACCAATTGGAGGAAGTTGCCCAAGCATTCATGGAGGAATTATTTCCACCCTCCAAGACTTCAAAATTTCAGAAGAGGATTGCACGGTTCATGTAGTTGAATGATGGATCGTTATATGATTGCTGGTACAGATTCTAAGAGCTTTTGAGAGGTTTTCCACATCATGGGTTCGGAGATATACAACTTGCCAATTTCTTTGGCACAGGATTGAATGATGCAATAACGATGATCATGAATCAGTTGGTGCAACGAGATCTTACTGCTCTATCTCCAGAAGAGGCTCTTTGATACACTAGATTTATCGTGATTATCATCCCTTATTAAGCGACATTTCATTGTCCAAAACACGTTTTAAGGTAGTTTAGTGGATTTCGATTTCGGTTCATTTACTCTATTTCCTACTGACTTGGTTGCCTTGGCCCGTTTCGAGTCTATTTGATGTGTTTTCTAGTGTCTATGTTAGTACACAGGTTTTTGTAGTCAAATAAGTAGCCATCGGGAGTGTTCGAGATGCAATGGAGCCTCGAGATAGAACCTTGGAGCATCGGAGAAGTCAGACGACCAAGAAGTTAATCACAACTGCCCAGAGGAATTTTATTCAGCGAAAACCTCAAAGTCTTCGCCGAAAAGTCTGTGAAGGAATCAATAAGAGTTTTGGCGTAGAAAAGAGCAGATATTTTATGAAGAAGTTTTCGCTGAAAATTTCAATGTTTTCGGTGAAAAGTTTATGAAGAGAAAAGTGCAAAATTTGGCGCGAGAAATATCTAATTAATCCTAAAGAACTTTTCACCGAAAAGTTCTAAGTTTTTGGCAAAAAGTTTGAGCTTTCCAGACTTAATATAGATTCAGATTTAAACCCTATTTAAGGGCCTCTTCAGCCCTTCCCAAATTATTCTCATTTTTTCAGACTTTCCCACACATAGGAGAGAGGTCAGAGCATATTCTGGATTTCTTTGAGAGATTAGACAAGACGCTTCGGTTTTTACTACTAGCAGTGTAAGCCACTTGCAGCGCCTCCTTTGAGACTAACAAGACCACAATCCCTAACAAGGTGGTGGTTGATATTCCCGTCGAGATTAAGGAGGAGGTATTATAGAACCACCCAAGGATAACACTTAGCCACCTCCACAAATCTGTAGTGTCTAGGTGAATCGTGCCACGAAACCAAGGATGATTGCCTTGATATCGATAAACCCTCTCCTATGATCTAAGCAACAAAGTGCAAAAACTTAAAAGAAATGAGATAGCAATGCTCTGAAATTCTTATTGATAAAAAACTATCTTCCAAGTGTGTACAATGACCTCCTTATATAGGATAGGGATGGCTGACCCTAAAAAACTTGACCACCATGCCATTGTCCCCAAATGGGCTTGACCTCCCAACCTCGGTTAACTAAGTCCCTTAAGTGGGCTTGACCTACTAAACATACTTAACTACCAATGGGGCATAATCCCCTTACTAAATTACTAATGGGATCGACTAAAACATAAATAAAAAGCCCCAAAATAGGTTGGATCCAACTCCATTTAAAGATCCAACAAATTTTGAACAAGTTCACAAATGAGAATTAGGCCCAATTCGACCCTTTAGGGATTTTGAGCTTGTAGGGCCTCATTTCCTTCTTCTTTAAGCTCCAACAACCGCGTTAGAGCTTCTGCTCCAATTCTTCATGCTTGGACTAACTTCATGTCTCCACATAGGCATTCATCTTGAAATTATTGACTTGGCTCCTAGTCAATGGGCGATCTGGTCTAGTCCAAGGTACTAGTGATGTTTGTGATCCTTGTGATCCATCAACTGATTTCAAGGATCAAGCTACATGATGCAAATACAGAGTTCTGGAGGTGTCGGTTCCTTGCAAAAGGAATCAACACTAATGAAGCTAAGACCATTGATGTTGGCTTGATGTGCAATCTTTTTTATTTAGATAGGTTTGTTATATGGATTGATGCCTTGACTATGTAATTGTGCGCCTATTTAGTATGTAACTAGGTTATATCTTCAAATACATGACTATCAGAAGTTGGATTTGTTGTGTATGAAATGGGATCTACTAATACAATTAATATTATTTTATATATTATCATATAATCTTGTGAGAGTGATAAACCATAACTAATATAATTCAATATCATGATTCAATAATAAAATCGATGACTAATCTTGATTAATCCCATAACTATAAGTTTTTGTTTGTCATGACCAATCCCGTAACTATTGGATTGTCACCGGTGAATCCCATGACTACAGAGTTAAAATCCAATGCCTAATGCTATTCAATCTCATGACTATTTGTTGCATTTAGTCACAGGCAATCCCATGACTATTAATTAGTCACGGGGTCATCCCGTGACTAGATGCAAATAACCACCTCACATTTAGTCATGAGAATTTTCCCATGGCTATTTGTATTAGTCACGGGAATATGGAATTAGTCACGTGAAATTGAGCTAAAAGTATGGGACCCGTGACTATTGTCTATTTTTCTTATAGTGGGATGATCCATAACTTGTAGATATCAATCATGTAACTTACAATGAAATGGATTCAAGTCCAACACTATTTCAACGTTTAGCCACTGACGGTACATAGTTACATAATTTTGACCCCTAAACTACAAAATGCTGTTAAATAATGGCCTAATACACTCACACAACATGGCCTTTTGGCTTATTACGTGTCTATACATGACGTTTGCCGAATTCCATAATGACACGAACTACCAAAGCCTTTTTTGAAAGTAGCATGCCGTCATTTTTGCACCAAATCATCCTACGTTGCTTGACGGAGTTAGCTAACTGTGTCCAAATTCCTACGTGGCCTGTGACATGGCTGCCACGTTATATTAACTATTTTTTAATTTTCAAATTTCCTTTTTCTTCTTCTTTCCCATATCTCTCTACTCCTCCTCTCCACACCAATCTGACTACGAAAATTGTTCACCTCCGATTCGTCTTGCTTCTGAATCCTCCACCCTATCATCTCCGCAAAATCCGACATCATCTCCTTATGTTCCTTGCTCAGCTTCGTCTTGTATCTCTTCTTCAATTCCTGCATCGTGTTCAGATCCTTGCTTGATGATTCCACCGCCGCGCTACTCATTCCTCCTTTACCGTCGCAAAAGATCAACATTATAACCGGCACCACCACCGCAAATCTGTGCATGGTAGAGAAACTTGGCGGAGGCAGAATCGGCGACTTATCGATCTCCTGCCGGTGGAAGCTCCGATGACAGTCGCAGGCGGCGCATCTTAACGCAGTCGACGAGTCGTTGTCGATGCGGGGCATATGTTTAATGAAGTGCAAATACAGATCTAAAACCAGTTCAAGCTCAATGAAAGGAACTTCTTTCCGCCATTTTTATACCTAGACAATCTAATCTTTCCTCTTTCATCCTTCCCCATAAATGGCTCGGCTTCTTCTTCTTCCTCTACTTGCCTTAGTGATGGAAACCACCGCAATCGTGGGTAGACGACCCTAAGATAAAGGGGTTCGTGTCCATCAAGAGAGGCCGACGACCTCTATTTATAGGGGAGGAGTAGGGAACAAGCTCTCCTACTCCTCCTATGATACTACTTCCTAACTAATAGGAAAAATAAACAAGAGTCCTAAAAAGACTTAAATATTCCTAAACAAAAACTAGAAAGGAAAAACCAAAACAAACACTTAAATAGTCTTGAAAAGGAAGTAACTCACTAAACTAGCTAATCCAACAAAAACCTTAATCCGAATCAGGCGGCGTGCTCACCGTGTCCGTGGTCACACTGGATTTGGTCTCCTAGCCCGACTTAGAGATGGATGGGATGTGAAATTCCAGATTCTGACTCGGATTATGCATCCTCGTGTGTCCTACTCCTAATAGGACTTGGACACATGGTCCTTTAGGCGTGGCATCAAGGTTTCCTTGTCCAGAGAGGAGTCCTAAGCAAGATCAAATTTCTTGATCTGGCCCGGATCATGTGTGTGTATTGTAGCATGCGGCTCCCCTCCAATACTTCTCTGATTCTAACAAGGTTTGTTGGGGGTTGATCCTGGGGCCATAAGGTTTCCAATGCCTTTCGAAAATCCCAAAAGGCATGAGCCAATTGTGGGCTCGGCTCAGATTGATCTGGTGTAGAGACTGGATGCTAGCCTAGCGCCTGTGGCAGGCTCAGCTCTCGGCCCTCTTCAAATCTGGTCAGGGCATTGGACTACTATCTTCGCCAGGTCATCAAGAATGCCTCCAGGGGGTCTTCTGGTGCCGGTAGGATCTGGGGCTCATGGGTGCTGACCTGGGGCCTAGTCTCGGTGCTAGGCCTAGTCCGGGGCCCGTGTCGGGGCTCTATTCAGG
The DNA here is from genome assembly GCA_034768395.1 of Linum lewisii. Lineage (NCBI taxonomy): Eukaryota > Viridiplantae > Streptophyta > Magnoliopsida > Malpighiales > Linaceae > Linum > Linum lewisii. The sequence continues at coordinate 22,990,509 of CM068303.1, read as the reverse complement.
GCTTCTAACTTTTGTGGCCAAGCTTTCAGCCCTCTTTGTCTGGCGCTCATCTAGGAAGACTTCAAGGGGGTCTATGGGTTGGTCCTTGGCTTCTGGCCTCCTAGGGATTGAGCGAAGGCCTAAGCTTGATGCTAGGCTCGACCTGGGGCCCGGATCTGGGGCCGGTGCTAGCATGACTGCCTGGCGCCTGACTTTGATCTTGGCTTGTGTGGCTGCTGGGAAAGGCTTGCGTTTGATTAAAGTCACATACCTAGGCTTGAGGAACCCTTGTAATGTCCGGTTGTGAGCCAGTCTTGGCTCCAAACGTTTCTTGTAAGGCCCTAGGATTCGGTCCCTCGTTGGTGACCTTGGTGTGATGTTGGAATGAGCATTTGCTCCGGGGCTGGTGGCCCGGATCACTTCACTTAGCTACCCTGTTTTAGACACCTATTTTGAAGCTGACCTAATCGTCTGTTACGACTTCAATCTCTCTTACATTTCCGCCTCCTATCTCGAAGCTCCACAAAAATTTCGGATTTCAATTTCTTTGAACTGGGTCCGTGTATCTTTGCACTATGGAGGATGGGTTTAGGTTGTTTTTCACAAGGAATCTATTAAGAAAGCTTTGTCGAATATGAATCTCCTTTAATGGCAACCAGCCAATGAACGATTCATCTTCTTCCTCTAGATCCACATAATCCCTTCCAACTCGTCGGTACACTCTTCCTTCGTCGGTGGCTACCTGTTGGTTCTTACCCGGTTCATCCACAACGAAAGTCCTTGCTTGTAACCTGAAAAGAACCCTCGAAGTGGCAGGTCTGGTGATGTCGTAGCTCCCCATCTCTACCAAGTACTTTGAAATAGAGAACACCACCCTATTGCAACTCGCAAACAGTAGAGCGATCTAACTAGGACGGCTCTAAATCTTATCAAAACCCACAATTGAAACACAGGAGCGTAATAAATAAGGCAAAAGAAAAATTTAGGGCTCACCAATTTGGCGTTGATGTTGTTGTCCCCGACTGTCGGATAGAGATGGAATAGGAGAGAGAGAGAGAGAGAGAGTGAATGACGAGCCGTAAAAACAACATTTGGTGAGTTCAATTATGGCTTATTGATCATTTTGGTCATTAACCTTTAGGGTTTATAACAAATTAGTCATAAACCTTTGATTTGTAACCTAGTGGTCATTAACCTATAGGGTTTGTAACAATTAGGTCAATCCATTAACTCTCCATCCAATTTTTCCGTTAAGTGCTGATATCAGCATGCCATGTCAGCCAATATTTCCACCTCAACCCTTGCCACGTCACCTAATTCACCATTTACACAAACCATCCAACCCAACCAACCAAACTCAGTCCAATTTAACCAACCAACCAAACTCAGTCCAATCTAAACCAACCAAACAAATCTAACTCAAATCAGTCTTCTTCCTCCTTCTGAAATCCAGATCTAGATCTAAAATCAATTCAAGACTTCAAGCTCAATCAATCAAAACTTCTTTCACTCCAAAACAACAAACCATGTTCCACCCACAAATCAGAGCAGCCTCCGCCGCCACCAACGGCCAGTAGCTCATCCAGTTCGGCGTCATCAAGCCCATACTACCCAAGGATGCCGCCGCGGCTACTTCGTTGGAAGGGTTCACGCTCTTGGACATAAGGCCGAAATGGGAGAGAAGCAAGGCTCGATTTACAGAGTCGATCCATGTTCTGCTCTTTGTCAACGATCCGGACATCGGTCCTGTAACTCTGTTGAAGAAATGGGTTCACTTCGGGTACATCGGACTTTGGACGGGACAGAACCTCACTACGATGAACGATTTCATTTAGCAAGTTGAGGGTTTGGTTCCTACTCTAGTGGTATTGAAGGGTTTGAGAAGTTGCAGTATTCCACCATGTGTGGTGTTTCTTTTTACTTTCTGAAACTGCAAGCTGTGGGGAAGAACAAGAACAATTGAGCCTTTTCTGCAAATTCTGCGTTTGTATCCGATTCAAAATTCACCATTTCCAAGCTAATGAAAGACAATGATGAAGATGAAGCAATTTCTCTTCAAATTAATGGAATCAAAACCCTACAATCCAAGTTTCAACACCCCCAATTTTTAAATTCTTCTGGTTGCAGTTGAAGAGTTTCTCTGCAACTCTGTTTTTTTTATGAAAAATCAAGTTCAATCATTTATTATGACTTGCGAGCAAACCTTTCAACCTTCTTTATCATTCAGATTGATCCCAACCATGACCTCACCCTCACCAAGCCCACAACTCACCTCAATCGCCCTAGCTCTCTTTGATGGGTCACCATTCTTGCAAGAGAATGAGCAGGGGTGGCCACACCACCGGCGGCGAACAGAACAACGGAAAAGCAGACGATGACAGTCAATTTTGCAGCAACATGAGAAGAGATGAAAACAGAAAGAGAGAGGTTCAACGGAGAAGAAGAAGAACGGAAATGAGGGAAGGGATTTCGAATAGAGATCGGGGGAGGAGAAGAGTTTGAACGAAGATGGGAGGAGTTTGAACGGTTAGGTTGGGTTGGATGGTTTGAGTAAATGGTGAATTAGGTGACCTGGCAAGGGTTGAGGTGGAAATATTGACTGACATGGCATGCTGATATCAGCACTTAATGGAAAAATTGGATGGAGAGTTAACGGATTGACCATATTGTTACAAACCCTATAGGTTAATGACACTAGGTTACAAATCAAAGGTTTATGACCAATTTGTTATAAACCCTAAAGGTTAATGACCAAAATGATCAATAAGCCGTTCAATTATGGAGGGTAGAGGTAGTGGGTGTGGCCAAATGGGAATCATCTATTCCAGTCCAGCCTGGTTATCCACTCACTCTACTTTGCTGATCCGGCCATCCCCTTGTAGCCGTCGGTGGGCTTTGTTTCCTTGCTTTCGCTCGCTCCTCCTTCAAAAATTGCACAACCCCAACCATTTATTATTAATTTTATTATTATCAATGTCGTTTATTCATTCTGTTATAATTAGTTTTGCAATCTTTATCCGCTTCTCTTCATTTTCCTTGGTTTGTTGCAGTGTCCACTATCCACACCACATTAGCCAACATACAGTACAACATGAATTCACCAGTGTTTGAATTGAAAAAAGGAAATTTGAAAATAAATAAATAAAATTATGTTAATATGACGTGACAACCATGTCACACGTCACGTAGGAATTTGGACACGGTAATTTAATTTTGTCAGGCCCCCAGGATGATTTTGTGCAAAAATTAAAGGCATGTTACTTTTGAAAAAGACATCAGTAGTTCATGTCATTATTAGAATTCGGCAAACATCATGTATAGACGTGTAATAAGTCAAAAGGTCATATTGTGTGAATGTATCAGGCCTTAAATAATAGCAGTGGCAGAATATCCTCTAAATATAGCAAGTGGGTTCATTAAAAAAAAAAAAAGAATAAAATATCATAATAATCAACACAAAAAAAGGGACTTTAGAAAAGCATTACGTTATCTACTCAGATCTATATATGCTTGGTCAAATTAAAAGGAAAAACCAATATATTATAATTAATAGCAGTGAACTGGATTTTTTCCAGAAATGGGCTTGGTCCCAAAATCAATTCCCAAAATAGGCTCCATGTACGGTCAATTCCCAAAATAGGCTTCATTTTGCTGACTGGGCACGTTTGTCGCCAAAATAAATGGAGATCATTATTTATCGCCAATATAAATAGCGATTTACACCATCTGACACAACACCACCAAAAATCGTCATTTATATTGGCGATTTCAGCACTGAAAATCGCCAATATAAATGGCGATTTCCATGTCTGACACAACAGCTGAAAGTCGCCATTTATATAGACGATTTTTAGAGCAAAATCGCCAATATAAATGGCAATTTCAGCTGCTGAAACAGCAGCTAAAAATCGCCATTTATATTGGCAATTTGCTTTAAAAGGTTTGTCTGACACTTTACTTTCAAATAGAGTGAAATAACACTTTGGCCTCTCTACTTTGTAAACTTAACAAATAGCCCCCTATTGTATAAACTGCTCTTTTTATCCTTCATTTTTTGATCAATTTGTATTTTGGGTCCTTTCATTTCAACTAACGCTTCATGACGTTAAATATGTGCACATAGATTCTATTTTGAGATTTTTATGTTCGTATTTCAAAACAATGGCGAAGCTAGGATTCAAGCATACCCTGGGCCCGATACATAAAATACAATAGGCCGAATATATTTTTTGACTCTATTTCAAAGTAAACTGTCAGACCCAAAATACAAATTGGTCAAAAAATGAAAGATAAAAAGAGCAGTTTATACAATAGGGGGCTATTTGTTAAGTTTACAAAGTAGAGAGGCCAAAGTGCTATTTCACTCTATTTGAAAGTAAACTGTCAGACAAAATTTTTAAAGCAAATGGCCACTATAAATGGCGATTTATAGCTGCGGTTTCAGCAGCTGAAAATCGCCATTTATATTGGCGATTTTGCTCTAAAAAACGCCAATATAAATGGCGACTTTCAGCTGTTGTGTCAGACATCGAAATCGCCATTTATATTGGCGATTTTCAGTGCTGAAATCGCCAATATAAATGGCGATTTTTGGTGGTGTTGTGTCAGATGGTGTGAATCGCCATTTATATTGGCGATAAATAATGATCGCCATTTATTTTGGTGACAAACGTGCCCAGTCAGCAAAATGAAACCTATTTTGGGAATTGACCGTACATGGAGCCTATTTTGGGAATTGATTTTGGAACCAAGCCCATTTCTGGAAAAAATCCCAGTGAACTGAAGAGAAACAAAGAAATGACGTGGTTGCGTAGTTTAGGATTGCAACTAAAGAAAGCGGGAGGGTGGTGAAGTGGGTGGGACAAAAGAAGGATTGTAGAATCTCTAAAACAAAAACCTATCACCCACCTTTATGCCTTTATGGCTTTATTATTATTTCAATTATAATATTATATTGCTCCAAATGTAACCCCACTCGATATTCGTCTATCTATACTTGTTTTTCTTCTTAATTCAACAATGTAAAACATCATAACCTTTAATCGCTCTAATTATGAAAAATAAACTTCAAATACAAGTACTGAACAATGTTCACAAAATTCAAAGCCAAAAGGCACAAACAAGTTATAATTAATTGTGGCGCCGGAATACAATACAAGAGGAGGAATAATCTGTGGAGGGACAAGTATCTATATATAGCTTGTAAATTTGTAACACATTATGAATATAACATATTTATTATTGACATTGCATGCATGCACAAAGTAGCCTTATTTCCTGTTACTTCCCACCTGCATTATTATTTCAGAATAGAGAAGCCAAAACTGAGGTTAATGTACGCACTGTGCAAGAATAATATTATGCATGGGACATGCATGATTCCGGCCTCTCTAATTTGCATAAACCAAAACCAAAATGCCTTTTTCTTCTTTTGCTTTTCCTTTTTAGCCACTGTGTATGTATATGCCACTATTGACACCACTTTTACAAAGTTTGCTCTCTCAATTGCTTGATTATATATACATAGGGACTGCTCTGGTGGCCCACTGAAAATTGGGGTAATGGTTATCCCACTAATATTTTTATGGATAAATATTTTTCAATATCTTAATTTTTCGAGGTTAAGAATTTACATACCATTAAAAGATAGATAGGGTGATTTGAACAAAAAATTAAACTAGTTTGATAGGAATGATAATCTATCATTTCAAAAAAATACATTTAATGATAAAAACCTAAAGAACATTAGGTATAATTTTACACTATAATGACTAAAAATTTAATAAGAGCTTAATTTAGACTTATTAAAATTAGATCTATTGATTGAAAGAAAATATCACTCTAAATAGTACAAATATCAGTTAAGTAATCATTACCCACTTTTAATTTTTTTTAATTTTTTTTTTTTTTTGACGGGAATACCCACTTTTAGTGGTACACCCATATCATATATATTATACATCGCCATTCCTAATACCCGTTACATGCAAAAATGATAAATAATATCAATTTCATCACTAAAACTGAAAGTTAATTAATTATTGAAACTTACCAGCAAACCAACATACTAATGAAAATTGAAACCTCTATAGTATATATAATTATAATTAGAAAGGAAAAGGAAAAAAAAATAGTCGGAAAAGTGCAAAAAAGTAATATAGGAAAAGAATTAGAGCAAAGGAGAATAGAAAGAGATAACTGCTAAGTAAAGTTACCTTTGCCCTTATCGCAGAGTTTTCTGAGGAAAGAAAGGAAGACAATGAGAAGGGCAACCCCAGCTATAAGACCAATTAATATCGCCAGTGTCTTCTCTATCTCTTCATCACTATTATTATTATTATTGTTATTATTGCTGCTAACTGCATACATACATACACATCTCCACACCCGTTAATCATTTATATTATAGGCTGGGTGATATCATATCAAAATCAAGTTAACATTATATCGTTTCATTATTTCTATTAACATACAACATATACTGATTACTTAATTTGTTTGCACCTCACAATCTCTCATATAAATTAATTGATTAATTTAGTATAAAGAAATTTTAATATCACTCATCAAACACTATATATGTTGAGTAGTAATTAATAATACACACACACTATCTAGGAAGTCAAATAATAAATTGTTAAGTTATAAATATATATACATGTAAGGGTAACATTTTGAGATGCAAATATAGACCAGTGGAACTACAAAGAAGAATTATATATAGAATCCTTGAATGCATTTTGGAGGCCGTTTGGTTAATGGAATTGGGTCTGGGAATTGAGGCCTAATTCCCAGTTCATTGGGAATTGACTCAAATAATTACAATACAATTATCTTGGGTTGGGAATTGAAATCCAATTCCTAGACCCAATTCCATCATCAACCAAACCACCCTATATAATTAATTGGGAGATAAAATAATTATAAAGAGATCAATTCAATTATCGACTAATAAGTTAAGAGTGGGGCCTTCTTTTTTCTATAAAAAAAGAAAGACTGATATATTTTAATATGTCTAACTCTAAGTCCAACTTTTGGGGTGAGGGTTCCTTGAATATATAAGTTTATTATATCGTATTGTCGACCAATATAATGATTAATTCTGAATAAGTTTAAGGATCATACTTAAATCGTTGCGGAAAGTATATAATAATCCAATTATATGTCCACTACTAGAATATTCCTTCATATATAATGTATATATATATATATATATATATCCATTTTAATCCAAATTAAAGAAGAAGATGAATGGAGAAAATGATTACCTTGGGGTTGAGAGTGAGCCCCACTTAGGGAGAATCGAGCATAGCACTTGCCAAGGAACATATCTCCCCAAGCAGCAGAGCCTCCGCAACCGGACTTAAGCAGTCCAACAGCTTCCGATACACAGTCATCACACTCGCTCCCAGACAAGTCCTGAACACACTGCGCCACAGCATATATTTCACCCGATCCACCAACCCTATACACCTTGTTCTCTAATTCACCAACGTAATTTAACACAGCGTCCCTCCTCCTCATCAATGTATTATAAGACTCGTCGTCGTCGTATCCGGCCAAAGAGCCGCCGCATTTTTTGAACAACACGGTCTTGTCCTCAGCACCGATGAAGGTGACGTTGTCGTACTTGACGAAACAGCCGTCTAACTGTAACACGCCTCCGCAAGAGGAAGCACAGAGGGTACCTAGCTGGGTGACAGCCTTGGCAACGCAGCTCCCACACTCGGCAGGAAGGATGTCTCCACGACACTGGTAGATGCCGTACAATACTGGGATGAATTGGGTTGTGAAGTTGTTGTAAAGAGAGAATGAGGCTGAGTTGACGACAGACGTGAGTATCGAGTTGAGGCTTGACTCGTAGGTGGATCCCGGTGTGTATTTTACTTGAGAGCAGCCACCAAAGACGAAGGTGTCCATGGATGCCGAATAAACGCCGACGTTGAGTTGGACGATAACTACCACTGAGAATAATAGAGTACTACTGGTGGTAAAACTAAAGAGAGGTGTAGCCATTGGGGTAGCTTTAATTTTATTCCTCTCGCTCGTTTATTTTATTTTATTTTGGTAAAAGCTAGGAATGGAAAACAGAGGAAGAGAGAGTAGTACAATATAGATAGATAGATAGATGATGATGATGATGCTTGCTGCTAAAGATTAAAGAAATCGAGATCGCCTTTCCTATATTACGCTTTCTTCTCCTTTTTTTAGTGAGACCTGATGAACACAAACCTAAGTGTGGGATGGGATGGGGTCCGTGTACCTGCTGGGACCTGTTGAGTGTTCTCTCAACCCAAGTTTATGACAGCCAAATAGCTATCGTAAGTTCCAGCCCAAACTCTATTAGTATTGGTCATGTGTGGCAGTTAGATCAATTATTATTATTATTATTATTATTATTATTATTATTTTTGGTTCGATCCATTGAACCGAAATCTTCCTTTTGCATAACCAACTACTACCAAGCTCAAGCCCAACTACCATAATCCAAACCTATACAAATTTACATTGCTACTCTCTAAACAACCTTCACTTTGAAGACCATCTCCAATTCTCCTCTCCCAAGTCACCACTTATATATATTTCATGCATGGTTCATGAGCCACCACTCATAACAAGTGAAGCCAGAGATGAATGAGATGTGAAGACAACGATAAATCTAACGTGATTAATACTCAACAAACTCTCCCTTAATCACATCATTTCCTTTTCACCGCTTCTATCCCAATTCTGTTTCTCATCTTTAGGAACTTCACTCTCCCTAATGCCTTAGTCAAAATATCGGACAATTGGTGATGTGAACCGCCGCAACCGTAGGCAAATGACGTGAAGAACCTATGGAACTGGATGGAAGAGAACTTTGATCCACTAGCTATGAAGGAGCTAGGAGCCAGAAGTATCAAGTCGAAGGCGCCGCTTCAAGAGATGAATGCTCTTGACGATAAGCCGATCTAGACGACAGTCAATTCCATGAAAGTCAAAAAGAGAACTGCATAACAATGCAAGAGAAAAACCGAAGTTTAAGAGTTTATTTGATTCAAAGGTGTGTTACAATGAGGTGTATAGGCCTCTATTTATAGGTGGAGGAGTAGGGAACAAGCTCTCTTATTCCTGCTAAATAACTACTTCCTAAACTAATAAAGAAATAAAAGAGTCTTATTTAGAATACTAAAGAGGACTTAAACTAATCCTAATCTAACCTAAAAAGGAAGTAAAATTCGGACTCCAATCCTACAAGGGAAAGTATCCTTCCTATACAAGAAATCTAAAAAGAAAGCTGGAAAATTCCTAAAAACAGCTAAACGGGTTTGGGAGATTCATCCAAATAAATACCAAAAAATTCGTAAAATTAAGTATTTTTGCAGATCAGTAGTAGAATCCATAGGCTACAACTTTCATGTTGGACATCAGCCCAAATTATGTCTCTAGGTAGCCCATATTCGTCAATCCTTTTCGGGCTACGAATCTGTCAAGAAATCCAGCTTTTGCCTTTTATTAACTTAGTTTTGGCCCGTAGCTGCTTGGCCAAAGGCTGGCCTCTTGGCCCTTCTCCAGAGTTGGATTCTCCTTGCTTCTCTTCTTTTGGATCATGGTCAGGTGGTGGCCTGATAAGAGCTCATTGCATTGGCTTCCTCGGATCAGCATCTGTGGTGTGCTCTTTGATGCTCCGGTCATGCATCCCTTGGATTTGGTCTAACTCCATCTTCTTCCGTCCTTCTCCAACTCCAACGAGGCTTGTTGGAGGTTCATCTTGGGGCCATAAGGATTCTAGTTCCTTTGGAAAATCCCAAAAGGCACGGGCCAATTGTTGGCTGGGCCCAAATCGCTCCGGCGTAGTGCCCGGATGCGGGCCCGGCGCCTGTGGTAGGCTTAGCGTGGGGCCTTCTTCAAATTTGTTCGGGCCTTTTGTCTTCTGTCTGGGCCAGGCTTTCAAGGATGCCTCCGGAGTGTTCTTTAAGTGCTAGTTGGGCTCTGGAGCTCGGATGAGTCGGTCTTGGGCCTAGGCTTGGTGCTGGGCTCGGCCCGGGCTCCAAGTCTGCGCTTGGTATCAGCATCAGCTCCTGGCGGGTCATGAATCTGACTTTGGCTGGAGCAGGAGCTGGCATCACTGTCTGGCTGCGGATCAACATCCTCCTAGCGGTGTCTTCTAGTTCTGGGGCTTTGGCTCTCCTAGGCTCCGGGGGTGTTGGCGTAGGCTTGGGCCCGGTGTAGTCTCGGCCCGACATCAGTGTTGGGGCCTGCTCGGCATCAGCCTTGGGGCTTGATGCTGGGCTCCTAGTATGGGGGATTTCAAGGGAAATCCTCTCTGGTTCTCGTCACCTGTTGCGTCATCCCATGTTAAGATGGGGAGTTTCGGGCCGGGTGCCCGTAGTGTCGTGTCCACGCCGGTCTTGCTGGCCAGGATCACATCAACTGGTCGTCCAATCGAACATGCTCCAAGATGATTTCTCTATTTTCAATGCACTCATGTATAAAATATATCGAGTTTTGATGTGTTTGCTTCTATCATGAAACACCGGGTTCTTGTATAGAGCAATTGCGGATTGATTGTCAATCTTTAGAGTTACTTTAATCTTCTCTTCCCGGAGCAAACTCTTCAAAAGACTTGACAACCAAATTCCTTGGCATGTTGCTGATGTAGCCACCATATACCCCGCTTCATACGATGACAAAGCACTACAGATTTTTTTACCTTTAGCTGCTACAAAATTAAAACGGCGTGAAAATGCAGTACGTAGCAAAGAGTTGATATTTGCTACGAAAATCACTATTTCATGTAGTAATTTGCAGTATTTTTTACACTCAACATCCCCATCGCAAATAGTGGTGTGGCAAATAGTATTTGCTACTGCAAATTACTTCATGAAATAGTGATTACCGTAGCAAATATCAACTCTTTGCTACTGCATTTTCATGCCGTTGTAATTTTGTAGTAGCTAAAGGCAAACTTTTTTGTAGTGAAGCCATTGTTCTTTGTTTCCAGGACAACCAACTTATCAGGCTCGTTCGAAGGTAAATATTTACCCCGGTTGTGCTTCTTCCATCATCTATGTCCCCGGCTACATCGCTATCACTGTAGCCATCCATTCTAATCCAAACTTCTTTACCTTTCTCATAGTAACACCCAAAATTCTATGTACTACGTACATACCTCAAATATGTTTAACTATTGCTAAGTGTTCAGTGGTAGGCTTCTCCATATACCGGCTCACAATCCCAACGACATAATAACATATATCTGGCCTTGTATGAACCAAGTACCTCATGCTTCAAACGATACTCCGATAATTTCTGGTGTGGACCAAAGGACAAGTGCTCCCCTTATTCAACTTTAATCTTAGCTCTATCAGAGTTTGCGTGGAGTTGCACTTGACTAGGCTCAACTTTTCAAGAATCCGCAATTCATACGCCGATTGTCTCAGCGAAATACCCTGCTTGTCTTGGTTTACTTCGATGTCGAGGTAGTAGACCTAGAGTGATCACTCATACTAAAAATTCCCTTCATTTCATCCTTGAACGCAACTATCTCTTCTTCTTCAACACCTGTAATAATTAGATCATCGACATAGACACCAACTATCAGATATGACCCTTCTTCACTTCATTTATATACTGCATGCTACATTGGAAACTTCGTAAAACTAAGTTCACATAGAGTGTGTCCAACTTTGCATTCCAAGCTCGAGGTGCATGGGGCAAACCATACAAGGATTTTCGTAACTTCAAGACCTTGTTCTCCTTTCCGCTTACTTCGAAACCGGGAGGTTGCGAAACATATATGTCATCTTCCAAATCACAATTTAAAAATGCCGACTTCACGTCCATGGGATGTACCTGCTGTAACATCCATCCCAAACCGACCCGGGTTGAACCCGTGGTGAAACCGGCATGAACAACACTCGAAGATACAACAATAAAATAAAAGGAGAAACGTCACTGAAATCGAATAAAACATAAATCAAGAGTAAATCAGAAGAGTTGGAATTGTTCTGTTGGAAGTAATCACGGGTAAGATCCCTGACGAGAGGCCGCCGTAGAGGGAAAAGGAGGGGACGTCGGTGGAAGATCTGTCCAATTGGGTTCGGTCGCGGTGAACTGTGACTGGTCGACGGATATACTGGATTTGGAGATAATGCAGTCGAGGGAAGGGCACGGGGAGATGTTTCAGTTGACGGATTTGGCTTTGGAGTGTACTTGCGTGTTGCCAGAGATGCGGCCTAAGATGGCGGAAGTTGTGAGGAGGATTGAGGAGATCGACCAGAGAAGGAGATGATGAGAAACTGTAAAGAAAAAGGGAATTTGGGGATTGGATTTGTTTGTTGATTTAGGGTTAATTTGTGTGGAGCAACTGATTTTATTCTTTGTAAGGATTCATGATTTCAGCGGCGGCTGTTCCCGGGTTTCGGCATGGCGAACTAGTCGGAGTTTTCTTCTCCGGTGATGTGTTTTCGAAATGACTTCTTCTCATGGTATTGCAGATCGATGCCACATTCATCAAGAAAAAGGGCATCATCGAAAAAGTGGATGTGCAACCTTGAGGGCACGTCTCTAGTAAAAGTAGAAGTCAGCGGCGGCCGCGTCAGTTGGCTCCATGAGATGCGACGTGGTCTCTAGAAGGAAGGAGGGGGGTTCGTCTACCAGATGTAGTCCGACGACGCCGCTTTCATGGAGCGGTGGAGGCGGCGCAGAATCACCATCCACTACCGCCGATGGTGATGAGGACACTAGTCATCGTTCTCTTTCCGGTTCCAGATCCAAGCAAAGACAAGGGGACAGACTCACAAGGTCACGAAGCAGGAGAAGAAAAGGCCACTTGGCCGTGCCGTGTCGTGCTCACAATAGGGAGCAATTTAACCGCGAATTCATTACTGTTAGGGTTATTCCGACTGGTTCCCTTGGTGTCGGAGTCTCGTCGCCGGTAAGATCAATTGGAAACATTTAATCACTGTCAACGAGATTGGTGCTATGATTGCATTTTGGGTTTCCTTAATTGATAATCATTAGGGCCAAAAATTTTAATCTCACCACTCAATTTCTTTCTCTGTTTCCCTTTTTATCCATTTTGGTAATTTTTTTTTGTAATAAATTTTCCGTTTTTAATTGTAGGAAATCATAGTTGATTATAACTATTGTTAAATAGAGTTGCAACCTGTTTTGAGTTCATTGCGTACTCCTCTTTTTTAATTTGTTTAATAAATTTGTTTACCTATTTTATATGTTGTGTAATAAACTTGTTTCCCTCTTTTCTCTTAATTTCAGTACTTAATTGAATCCTCAATGACTACTTTTTCCCTTTTTTCGTCTTCTGCTTTTTTTTTAGTTTTTTCACAAATGAATTTAATTATTTTATGAATTTTTTAAATTAATTTTTTTTCCCGTTGTTATTGCTATGCAAGTAATCATTGTCAATATTTACCCTTTATGGGACTTGGGCATAAGAACTTTAATGTTCTGCCTCTTACCACTTTGTGGGACTTAGCTATCCTTTTTTAAGGACCAGCCATTATATGCCTTTGTTGCATACTTAGCTATGCTCTTTTTTGAGGACGAGCCATTCCTAGCCAATGGGGCAACTAAACTTTTTCATGAAAGATAAATAATAATTTATATAACTAAAAAGGTTAATTAAACCTTGATTAAATAGCAACCTAAGACCATTTAGTTAAAGAAACCTTAAGACCATTGATTAACTTAAGACCATTTAGTTAATTAAATAGCAGGTGGATAAATTTTCACCCCAAATCCCCCTCCCCACGGGATTTTTTTTCGGTGACAAAGTCTAAACTTTGTCACCTATACAAAGTTTAATCTAGACCCTTGATCTCATATCCACTTCTTAATTAATAATTTAAATGAATTTAATAATGCTTTTTAATTAATACCATTAATTGAAATAAAAAAATGGCTGCAACCCAAAAAATCCCACCGCCCGCCGAGATTTAAATATTGTCTATTATTATAATTAATTTTCAATTATCTCCTCAAAATATGCTTGAAAATATTCTCTTAACTATTTTAGATAATCCTAATCTTCTTCTTCACATGCTAATCACGCACGCCATTAGAAAGAAAACTTTCCTATCATTTGTTTCAACAAATCAGTCCATAATCATTAAAATCCATCCCCAAGTTCAAGTTCTAGTTTTATAATGGATGAACCCGGTTCGAGTTCCCAAGTAAACAAACCTTCTTCCACACCTGTGTTTGATCTAAATAATTCACCGATTGATCATTCCCCCGATGTTGATGCTACATCTGAACCAGATGAGGATGCAATCCCGACGTCAGATGAACAAGGAACCTTAAGTGGCTACGGTATGTTTTCTATCTAATCAAACCACAATTATTTTCACTGTTCAGTTTGTGAGTTTCGGTTTTGTTGTTCAGATTTTGAGTTTCAGTTTGTGAGTTAAGATTATTTCATTAAGATTGCTGCGGCTGGCCAGTTTTGAGTTTATTTTCATTAGGGTTATTTTCATTTAGAGTGTTGTTCATTACAGTACTAGTATGCATGCAGTACTAGTATGCATACTCATGTTGACTTGATGATATATCTTATTCATGTTGGTTACTTTGTGTTGTGATATCTAACTAATTCGTTTCCTGTCCCCGATTTGTTGATGTACCTGAAGTTGACTTTGACTATAAAGTCATGGAGTTCGATTCTATTGAACACTGAAAGTAGACGCATACTAGTACAGTGTCCCTACAAGTATTCTGCATCACATTACTTTTAACTCTGTAACTCTAACTATCTATTTGCTTTGTAAGAAGTGAGAATACTTGAAATGACTTAACAAGAAGTTAAAAAAGATCACCAACCAATCAAGATAGTAACCTTTGGAAAGTGAAAACCCACTAAAACCTTAACTACTAGGGACATTTCCCACATCATAGAACCAACTTGTATCCTACTAGTACAAGCAGTTTTGAGACTTAACTACATTTTCCTACATTTTCACATCTTCACACGTTGGTTCAGGAACATCTAAAACCAGAATAATAAGACTTGTCATATAACATGCAACTATTACCATTAACCATATCATTAATACCCCAATCATCTTTCTTTACCCCTGCCAAAAAATTCAGTTTGGAAGCAAACTTTAAATTCAGAAGCAAAAGTTCCATACTGCTGTGTTTTTTTTTTAACTGAAAAACAATAGTTGCTTGGGTAGATCATGCTATTTCAAAATGTGCAGATGGCAGGCTGCTGAATATTTTACTGCCAGGAAAACTAAACTAATGAATTCGTGATTGAACATTAGATGTTGTGATTTGTGTATCAATAAAATCTGGAAAGGTTTGAACCAAATCATCGCTTTAGAAACCGTAATCAAACATAGTACAACGAGCATACTAGTACGGTAAAGCTACATGTATTCGACTAGATATTCGGGCATCGTAAAACACGATTGAACTAGAAACCACCAGAATCATTGAAAACAACAATGATTGACCTGGATTGCAAAACCAAAAGCAAGAGAAGTCCTATGTAATCAGAAATCCCTGTATTGGCTCGAGTCCCTTCTTCGTTGATTGAATCAGAGCTTGGTTGTGGCTGTTTTTTAATCTGCGAAATCATAGTTAGAGACGGTCAAACATACTAGTACAACGAGCATACTAGTATGATAAAGCTACATGTATTCGACTAGATATTCGGGCATCGTAAAACACGATTGAACTAGAAACCACCACAATCATTGAAAACAACAATGACTGACCTGGATTGCAAGACCAAAAGCAAGAGAAGTCCTATGTAATCAGAAATCCCTGTATCGGCTAGAGTCCCTTCTTCGTTGATTGAATCAGAGCTTGGTTGTGGCTGTTTTTAAATCTGTGAAATCAGAGATAGAGGCGGTCATCTTGTTAAACTGACATGCAAGGTAGAAAATTAAAAAGGAAGAGAAGCTTGGCTTACCGGCGGCGAGGGAAGTCAGAATCGGAGTCCGTCGGATGGCGGAATCGTTGATTACCTTCGGCGCCACAAACCAATCCAAGACCCGCTCAAAGAAATCGGTCGAAGCCAAAGCGCTGCCGCACCAGAGACAGCCGCAACTCGGGAGAGAGTCGCCGCACCGGATAGCGTTCGTTGTCCGGAGATAGCGCGCCGGGGGAGTTTACGAGAATAATGGTTTCGAGTTTCAGAGGAATGGGGGAGGCGGCTGTAGGGAAATTACACTAGACAGTGGGCTGGTAAAAAGGTTAAAAACAAAAAAAAACTCACTTAAATACTAGTTATTCCGTCCGTTAGATCTAAATGAAGGAGATCCTACGGCTCTCCTTGAGCTTTCTATAGGATACAAAATATCCCCTTTGTCACCCACTGCGCTCCGCCCTCCCCACCTCTTTTATCCTTTTCCTTTTTCCTTTTTCCTTTTCTTTTTTCTTAGCTCCTAGGTTGGCTCACGGTCTCATATCCCTTCTGAAGATGTCCTGAAACAAAAAGAGTAAATCAGAAGCGCCTCCATTATACAAAATCCAAAATTAATTTCAAAGGTACAAATCAACACCAAGAAACATTTACAATCCCGAAGTTCAAATCCACTGATACAAAACATCCCAACCCAAAATAGTTAATATAAATCAAAAGTTGGTCAACTCCTGGTCCAAGCCTTCGAAGATCCTCTCCACGCTTCCTGACACCACCTAGACGCCAACACCACTCCAGCACTTGACACCCAAATGAAACACCTGAACTTTAACACCACTCACTCTAACCTCGCTAACCTGAAAAGAGAGACTGAGGGGGATCAATTTCATATTGAAATTGAGTGAACTCAGTAGGTTTAACTATGCGCCTAACCTATCCAAAAGAAGCGATTCCAAACTCCTCTCGAAACACTAACAATGGAATCAAACTCAACCTTTGCCGGTTTTAATTCCCTAAAACAGTCTAGGTGATCACATAGGTGCAGTTCACATTTCAACATTCTCAATCCACAATAATATATACATTAGATACATCAAAAATGTAGTTCAACATCAGAAACACCTTACATACAGTTCAATCTTAGAACCATCAAGCATATAGTTCAACATCACATCACAAGTCATCTCGCATTCACCATCAAAAAGCGCACCCACAACCACACACATTCACATACACCACACTTCTTATTTCACTTACTAAGTGAGTTATCATGCATCCTTAAGCAGTCTAGGTTATCACCCAAGTACAGTTCTCCACTTTAACAATTCACAATTTAAAACATCATCATAATCATAAATCATTCAACATCAATCCACATCTCAGCACAACAACACAGTTCAGTTCACAGATCAATCCAACACAGTCCACAACACATCACATATCGGCTCACAAACTCAACCAGCACAACACACATACACACATCAATGCACACTTCATTTATCTAGGTGAGTTAATTAGGTGCCATAAGGAGTTGTTCCCCCGTTACCCTGCCAGCCATCACATCATCCAGACCATCCATATAGGATCCTTCCCCGAATGGGTATACCATCAGACACATCCCGCAAGATCCTTCCACAAAGGAGATATCAACCGACCTTGGCATCCCAACCAAGGGATTCACCCTAGTGAATTGAACTCAAACACAAACAGTATTTCGGGTGGGGTAACGTTGGCTCCTTCTGGTTCTATCATTGATTTCATTTAATACAACCACATCATTGCACACACACCAAACAATGTAGTACCATTCAACCAATTCCATTCAATCAAATCTACGTCTCAATTCCATTTCCCAATTCCACTTCCCAATTCCATGTTACAATTCTACACTAAACCACATTTCGCAACGATAGCTACGATTACATACATTCATCACAACCCCATCCCATCCTATCTCATATTTCTAATTCGAATTCATCAGCCATCATCTTTCATTTCAATCACCACATCACACATAAATCAGCACAAACATCATACAACAATCACAAGACATTTATTCAGTTTTACTCTCATAGGTTCATGCAGGACCTAATTCCATTCTAAGTCGAGTTTCAGCTTCTCACATCCCCCTAGTGTCCTATTGATGCTAAGCCGTCAACCACACATTCACACCGGTCAACCTTACATTCAAACAAGCCACCCATAAGCTCAGATAAATCAACCATCCATTTCAACAAATCAACTCAACACAACATATTAGCAGTGAACACAACAACATCAATTTACCGTTTCAACTCTCCAGTTCATGCATTCCTAAATTTAACTAAGTAATCTACCTTTTCCAACATATTTCATTTAACTCAATTTCTAGCCACAAATCATACAATTCCGACATCCTCATTCTCCTCAATCATTTCTCATTTCACATTTTGGACTCCAACCTTATTACCATAAGCACATGACACGTTTTCAATCACCAACACACATAGCACCCAAGAAACCAATCCAACTAATCACACACTTCACTTCGTTCAATCACACTCACAATTGAACCAATACATCCAATCAAGGGAAAACGGCTACCTCACCGGCCCCACCTGCAAGTACAGGGATAGCCATGTCGTGAGTCCAGGGTTACCCTCCTGTTCTTCCTTCATAGGAAGACCTCACATTGACAGGGTCATCCACCTGTTCATCATTAACAGGGCGACCCCATATTGGCAGGACCACCCTCCTACAACCACAACTGACAATAGTAGAATATATGCACAATTCGTCGTTCACAGACCCATCCCCCTATCACTCGTTACTAATTCTGATCCGTTTAATCATCATTAATCATTGTTACCCCAATCCCAACATCATAGCAACAAAACAGTAACTATCCATCCATAATCAATCAAAAGGCAACCATCACATTCAATCAACTAACAATCAATCATAGAATAGTTATCATCTTTTACTCTCTTTGAATTTCATGAATTCCCTAATTTCGACTAAGCCAGATTACAACTCCTCACATTGACCAGCACTACCTATCGTACGCTAAACCCTCACCTGACAAGAAGACGAGGCTCTAAACAACTTCTAGAAACCCGAACAGCCAAGCTCTACAGCACCAAAAATGAAGCTTCTTCCTTCTGCCACTGACAGCGCCTAACTCCAAAACATCCAGAACCGAGATATGCAATCTCTTCCTCTCATTGCCAGGAATGCGTAGAAAGAAACAGATAGCCAATTAGACCTCTATAGCTCCCGAAATCAAGGTTTGAAGCTTGGGGTTTTTGGTTGGTCAAAGGGGTTTTTGGGAGGAAAGAGAGAGAGGGAAGTTCTGGAAATCCGTCAAGAAAAATGCCTTTTATAGTCAGACACAAGACACACGGCGTGTGTTTCATAACACACGGCATGTGTTATTAAGACACACGGCATGTGTTGTAGTCTGTCATCCCCGATGAATTCTCAATGTACTCGCTTGTAACTTCAACCCGACTCAATTATGAACATCCCGAACTTCGATGGGACCTCAAGAACACTATTTCCAATATCTCAATCACCCAAAATCAAGTTACAAATCGTTCGGTTGGGCAGGGATGTTACAAGCCTCCACAACTTCAAAATATTTCGTCCCTGAAATCACAACCCAACTCATCCTAGCAATGCAACACAAAATTTGCAGCAAAACGTAGCAGCTTAAGCACCACATCACTAACCCGAAACTCCCTCTTAACAGCTCTAGAAACAGACACACCTCCTAACACACTTCACCTACATGAACTCGAACTTCCACCTAACACACACGCACAACTGAACATCTAAGGCACAACATACCATGAGCACAACCAGAACACACAACTCCACAAAGCAAGAAACTACTTAGCTAATCCCTTCGGCTAGAATCTCACATCCTTTGAACACGCTACCCACTTTAACCAAAATCCACACGGAGTTCTGCACTCTTAACCACTCTCAATCTACTCGCTACTACTCCCAAACCACTCGAGCACTAGCTACACATCTACACTCTATCGTTACGGAAACCTTTCTCAATCTGATTTTTAAAACCCAAGCAAACTTTTCAAAAAGGTGAAACTTTAACAAATTCCTTTTCAATCCACTCAAAATCAAAATTCTAGTTCCTCTGTTTAAAATCAACTTATTATACCTTTAAAATCAAACTTATAAAACCAAACTCTATTTTAGTTTAAAATACCCAATTGCTTTCAAATTCCTAAACACTATCACCAATTAAAACATTCCCCTAACATTCAAAACAAGAACACTTAAATAATTTGAAACCACAGAAACTCATGACTCAGTTTTGAAAAGGTAAAAGCAATTTCAAACTCCTTTCAAACTAGCCAAGAACCCAAGACAACAATTTTCCACTCAAAACCAAAATTAGTATAACCCAACTCTATCTCAGTTAAAATACCAAAACATTAAAACGCTCTTCAGATCCGCTACACCAATTACTCAAAGAAACTAATACCAAGATTCGACACTAAAATCACATTGACAAATCAAATCATGAAATACTCATACCTCAAAAGCTCAAATTATTAAATCCTTCTAACTTCTCCCACATGGATCGAAATTCAAAACTTACTTGATAGATTAAGATCTCTTTCAAACCACAGTTGGAAACAAGCATAACAAAATTCTCATGAACTAAAACCTTCCTTGGAATTTCATTTCAATAGACAAGGTAGGTTCCTGTAACACTCCTTGACTCCTCTCCTCAACCGACTCCCAATGCTCTCACAAAACACACACCTAAAACTTCCACCTCAAGCTAGCATCCTAACTTCCATTTCTACTTCTAAGGATCAAGCAACTCTCCTAACCCGACACTCTATTCTCACTCAACCACTGCTCAGCATTATCACTTCTCATCCCATGACTTTCTTCGTGGCTTAGGAGGACCGAGAACAATTCAATTTCAGTTGGCAACTTTTCAAATCACTTCGCTCTTCAAAATGCATTTTCACTTTCAAAATCCCAACCCGGTTAAAACATTTGAAAACCCCTGGAATACAAGTATTGCATCGATGTCTCGTTCTTTTCATTAAGACGGTAGCTTATCCCCTAGAAGAAAGAACAGTTCACCTGTGCAGCAGAGGCAAACCAGGCTCTGATACCACTTGTAACATTCATCTCGAACTGACTCGGGTTGAACCCGTGTTCGAACCGACATGAACATCACTCGAAGATACAACAATAAAATAAAAGGAGAAACATCACTGAAATCAAATTAAATATAAATCAAGAGTAAATCGGAAGCGCACCCATTATTCAAAATCCAAAATCTGATTTCAAAGGTACAAATCAACACCAAGAAACATTTACGATCCCGAAGTTCAAATCCACTGATGCAAAACATCCCAACCCAAAATAGTCAATATAAATCAAAAAATGGTCAACTCCTGGTCCAAGCCTTCGAAGATCCTGTCCACGCTTCCTGACACCACCTAGACGCCAACACCACTCCAACACTTTTCACCCAAATGAAACACCTGAACTTTAACACCACTCACTCTAACCTCGTGAACCTGAAAAGAGAGACTAGGGGGTCAATTTCCTATTGCAATTGAGTGAACCCACTAGGTTTAACTATGCACCGAACCTAACCAAAAGAAGTGATTCCAACTCCTCACGAAACACTAACAATGGAGTCAAACTCAACCTTTACCAATTTTAATTCCCTAAAACAGTCTAGGTGATCACATAGGTGCAGTTCACAGTTCAACATTCTTAATCCACAAAAAAAAAGACATCATCATACATACAGTTCAACATCAGATACATCAAACATGCAGTTCAACATCAGAAACAACTTGCATACGGTTTAACATTAGAACCATCAAGCATACAGTTCAACAACACATCACAAGTCATCTCGAATTCACCATCAAAACGCACACCAACACCCACACACATTACTATACACCACACTTCTTATTTCAGTTACTAAGAGAGTTATCAGGCATCCTTAAGCAGTCTAGGTTATCACCCAAGTACAGTTCTCCACTTTAACAATTCACAATTTAGAACATCATCCATAAATCATTCAACATCAATCCACATTCAGCACAATAACACAGTTCAGTTCACAGATCAATCTAACGCAGTCCACAACACATCACATATTAGCTCACAAACTCAACCAGCACAACACACACACACATCAATGCACACTTCATTTATCTAGGTGAGTTAATTAGGCGCCATAAGGAGTTGTTCCCCCGATACCCTGCCGGCCATCACATGCATACCATCAAACGCATCCCGCAGGATCCTTCCACGAATGAAATATCAACCGACCTTGGCATCCCAACCAAGGGATTCACCCGAGTGAATCGACTCAAACACAACCAGTATTTTGGGTGGGGTAACGTTGGCTCCTTCTGGTTCTATCATTTAATACAACCACATCATTACACACACCTCCAACAATACAGTACCATTCAACCAATTCCATTCAATAAAATCCACGTCTCAATTCCATGTACCAATTCTATTTCCCAATTTCACTTTACAAATCCACTTCCCAATTCCATAACACAATTCTACTTCCCAATTCCATGTTACAATTCTACACTAAACCACATTTGGGCAACGATAGCTACGATTACATACATTCATCACAAACCCATCCCATCCTATCTCATATTTCTAATTCGAGTTCATTAGCCATCATCTTTCATCCCAATCCCCACATCACACATAAATCAGCACAAACATCATACAACAATCACAAGACATTTATTCAGTTTTACTCTCATAGGTTCGTGCAGGACCTAATTCCATTCTAAGTCGAGTTTCAGCTTCTCACGTCACTCCTAGTGTCCTATTGATGCTAAGCCGTCAACCGCACATTCACACCGGTCAACCTTACATTTAAACAAGTCACCCATAAGATCAGACAAGTCAACCATTTGATGTGACTATATTTGGTGCATTTTAAGCCTTTGATTAGCCTAAGGATTTCCCGTGTTTGATCTCAATTTGCCATGATTTATATGCTTTTATTGAAGTTTTGTGCAAAGTGTCGTTTTGTTGTCCGGTTGCCACTTTGAGGCCAATTCCATGTCTATTGGAGCTGTTTTCTATGTATTTTCAGGTCTTGGCATTAAAGTACTGGTGACAAGGAGTACGTAGGATCAAACGGGAGGTCAATCGGAGCTAGGACGGAGGAGATATGGACGTTGAAAAATCAAAGAAAATGCACTTTCAACTGAAGAAGTTTTCGGCGAGAACCTAGAGTTCTCGAACCGAAAACTCTAAGCAGGAGGCGAGCCTTTGATCATTGAAGATATTTTCGGTGAAAACATTCAAAGTTTTTGCCGAAAACTTTAGAAAGAATGCACAGCCGGTCGTGAGTTTTCAAGGAGATTTTCGGCGAAAATCTTACATCATTTTCGCCGAAAATATCAGGTGTTTCCCAGCGACTATATAAGGAAAGAAGGCGGCGAAAATTGGAGGAACTCACTATTATTTACACATTGCCGATCACTCTCCTTTTTCTCTCAACTTCTCCAACACTTTCTCCTCATCAACCAATCCTCCACAACCCTAGAGCAAGGTGCAAATCAAAGTAGAGGAGCTTGGATTGAAGTCCACAACCTTGGAAGAGGAGCTTGCAAGAGGAGGATTGCCATGGTGTTCTTGGTGATCATCTTTCTTTCTCTTTCCTTCATTTCCTTGGCCATGTGTGGCTGATTTTCTAGGTTTTCTTGGATTGATAGATGGTTGTGCTAGGATAGAGGTGAATTGTTCAAACATGCTATGATTGTTCTTGGATTGTATGAGGATGGTCTCTATGACTTGTTGTTAATTCCATTGATGGCTATGGCTTGATTGGTCTATCTTTTGTGATGTAATGCATGAGAGTGCTTAGATTTCATGGATTGTAGGTCTAGGGATTGAAGGGAGTGTGTTCTAAGAGATTAGATCATCTCAATTCAACCATGGTTGCATGATTTCTCACTTGTGCATTTTAACGAACACTTGGCGTGCATTAGGTTTTTCATTCAATTGAACTTTGATTAGTCTTTTGATGATTCTCTTAGTGTTAGGACATTGACATGAGAGTGTGGTGTCTAGCCTAGTGTTCATAGAGTCATAGGAGAGGGTTTTGTAGCTTGGCATTTCATCAAACACCTTTAATGCATCCTTAGTCACTTAGCTTGAGAGCGAGAGCCTAGGTTGAGTGGTTCTAGGATAGGGATTTAGTGCGACGAGAGTGCATTGAGTCTATAGAAGGGATTTGCATGGTCATTCGATTGCATCCTCGATCATGTTTGGCTTGTTTGTGCATTTATACCTCTTGAGCATGATGAACCTATCTTTCCAAGTTAACCTCCTTTACCTTTGATTTGCATCCTTTTGATTTGCTTTCTTGTTTAGTTTCTCTTATGTTTTTAATTGTTCCTTTTCCAAACTAAAACCAATTTTAAATGAATAGACCGTCCATGAACCGTGTGAGTAGTTGCTATTGAGAGAGCCCTCGTGGAATACGACCTTGATTGTTGTGAGTGAAAATTCACACATCAAGTTTTTGGCGCCGTTGCCGGGACTTTCTCAATCCTTTGAAAGCATTTAGTAGTGGACCGTTCTATTCACTTCCTTCCGTTTTAGTTTTGCTTCTTTGTTGTTTGTTTTTGTATTTCTTTTTGTGGTTTTGTTATCCCGCATTGTTGTACTACTTGGTTGTGTTTGTTGTGCGTGTTTGTAGGTCCCTTATCCACCTATCTAGTTCATGGGAGCAAGGTTGCAAGTAAGATGAACTCGTGGAATGGAGGTAATGGTTATGGCACCTATCAAGGGTGGAATCCATCTCCTAACCCATACTATGGTCATCCTACTTCATCCAACTACTACCAAGAAACTTGTGAGGGAGATAGCCAATGGTGGGGTCAAGAACAACAAGCTTCAACACCCATGTGGAATGAGCAATGTCCCAATCCATCTCCACCCTACCATCAAGTCTTGCCGGAGTATTATCAAGAATATTTCACAAGTCATGAACAACATTCTCCACCGCCTTCCATGCTAGAGGAGCTCTTTAAGATGGTTAGAGAAAGCGAGCACCCTCAAGAGGATTTCACAAGCTATGAGCAACCCTCTCAACCTCCTTCTATGTTAGAGGAGCTCTTGAAAATGGTAAAGGAAAGTGAGCATCCTCGGGAGGAGTTTGTAAGCTATGAGGAACCTCCTCCACCTCTTTCCACACTTGAGGAAGTTTTGAAGATTGCGGAAGACAATGCGAACCAACTTAATCGTTTAGCTCAAGGCGTGACGCTCATCAAGGAAGCTCAAGAGGATGAACAACACTCTCCATCTTCCCCCACAATTGAGGAGATGTTGCAAATTGCGGAAGATAATGCGGCTCGGTTGGATCGTTTAACTCAAAGTGTGAAGCCCATCACCGCCACTTTTGAACCGGAAGTGCTTGTCATGGAAGAAGAAGAGAGTGAGTTTCCCCAAGAAGAGTTCATGAGCCATGAGAAACCTCTTCCACCTCCTTTCATGCTAGAGATTTTACAAATGGCGGAGGATAATGCAAACCTAGTTAACCGCTTATCCCAAAGCATAGAGCTCGTCACGAAGATTCTTGAGAATGAACGACATCCCAATCATGTGGAGCAAGTTTATGATGATGAAGATGACACTTGTGAATCCGAAGAGCTTGACACGGAAGAAGATTTGGTAGTGGAGGAGATTGAAGAGCATGTTTTTCCCATGGAAACGCCATATGACGATGATGTGAGGATAAAAGAATCAAGGAGACTTGAGGATGATGACACTTTAGAGGAGGTGAGAGATGATTTGGAGACGCTTCAAGAAGAGGTGGCACCGAGAGTGGATCACGAGAGTGAACAACACCACTCTATTGTGGTCCCACCAAAGATTGTGAGTACTCTTCAATCTTCTTGCTTGATCATGAAGTACTTGTGTCAAGAGACGGACACAAGCTTCATAACCTCCCCTAAGGTAACTATGGAAGTGGAGCCACCTCTACTTGAACCGGAAGACTCCTTGAGTGGTATCACCAACGTGGAGACGACGGAGCTCGATGGCACTCCCCTTCCATACATTCTTCCTCAAACTCCTACACTCAATGGTAGAAGGCCATGTCAAGGTAACAATTGGAACTCAAGCTTAGCTCATTGGTCATTCTACCATTTGCTTCTATCGCTACTTGGAGCTCAACTCTCATCATGGAAGAAGCTACTTGACATCAAAGAGGTACTAAGTCGGAGACCATAACGCAGGTATCGTCGAGCTTAAGACGGTAACCAAGCACTTCTTGGGAGGCACCCCATGTTATCTTTACTTTTTCGCTTTTAACTTTTGTTTGAGGTTTTTGTGTTGTTTTAGCTTTTTGAATAAGATTTGGCAAGCAATTGGGATCACTCTTCACCAAGGATCATCATGGAACTCTTTCACCTCTATTACGTCCTATGCTCCTCTTTACCAATGCGGTAACTTCGTTCCACCTTACCCTCTCTCTCTTGATCATTGAGGACAATGCTCATGTTAGTCGTAGGGGAGTTTGAGGTTTGGTGTGATTATTTGTGGTAGAGATAAAATGCTATGCTTTGCTTGATTTGCATGATCTTAATTGAATGTCAAATTCCTCTATCCTAGAATCATTCGGTTCTTGACTTTTGGTGTTTAATTGACTTCAAGTTTTCACAATGACGATTAGACTGTTCCACTTAGAACCTATAACCAGCATGTTAGCGCTAATATCAAATGAGTTTAGGCCAGAACAGAGGTTTTATCACTCTTGTATGTTGGTTGATTGGTTTGATACATGTTTTTATACCACTCGATAACACCGGTCTAAGATGATGAAGGCAATCAAAATTTCTTCCCCTTTTCCATGATTTTCTTCACCTTTTTGAACTTTTTGGTCCATCGTGATTGTGGCTTGAGATTAGACGGAATCCAATTCGAAATCTTGTGTGGAAGTTATAAGGGGCTAAGGATCAAGTGGCCAAGTGTTCGAAAGAAAAGAAAAGAAAAAAAAAGAAAAAAAGCTAAGCTAGGCAAGCTCGGCACCTAAGTGAAGTGTCGGGTTGAGCACTAAGCAAAAGGGCAAAGGCTGTGAGCTAGGCAGGTTCAACACCTAAGTGAAGTGTTGAATCGAGCACTAGTATGCAGTAAGAAAAAAAAAAGAAGAAAGAAAAAGAGTTCTCAAATGTAGCCCTTGATCCTAGCCAGAGTTTTGTAAAGTGCGGATCTAGAAGCGGATGAAGTCGAGTCGATAGCCACATTCACGACTCACGATCCTTGTTCCGATTTCAAGTCCTTTTGATTAGAGTTGGTGTTGTCGTGGTCGGTTTTGCTGTGTCCCAATCAACCACTACTTGAAGTGTGCAGAAATTAGTGAGGTTTAGACTTGTTTGGTTGATGTTCTTGCATGTGTAGGTTTAGTTTGTTCGTGGAACAGTTTAAGCTAAATTGTGATTGCTTGAATCTCAATGGACCGAACTTGTCATTTGTGAACTTGGATGTTTTCTAATTCATTTGCTTGAGGACAAGCAAAGCTTAGTCGTAGGGGAATTTGATGTGACTTTAATTAGTGCAATTTAAGCTTATGAATGACCTATGATATGCCCGTGTTTATTCGTGAAATGACATGACTTTTATGCTTTTATTTTAGATTTTGTGCAAAGTGTCATTTTGTTGTCCGGTTGCTACTTTGGAGCCAAATTCGTGGACTATTGGAGTTTCCTCTGTGCATTTTCAGGTTATGGCATCAAAGTACGGATGACAAGGAGCGCATAGGAGCAAACGGGAGGTCATTTGGAGTCCGGACGAGGGAGATATGAGCATTACAAGATCGAGCTTTCTGCAGAGTGCAGGGGTGCACGCCGTGCAGATGTGCACGCCGTGCATGATGCACGCCGTGCACCATGCACGGTTTGGTGCACGGGCTGTCCAGGAGGCTCCGAAAGAAGATTCAGCTCTAAGGTGCACGCCGTGCAGGGGTGCACGCCGTGCACGGTGCACGCCGTGCTGCGTGCACTGTCCCCTGCACTATAAATACTCTTGTTTTTGGCCATTTGGGCAATTCTATGATATCCTTTTGAACCCCAAACACATACCCACGAACCCTCAAACCCTAGAACACTTTTTGGAGCAATTTGAAGCCATTGGAGCTAGGATTGAAGCCAACAAACCTTGGGAGAAGTGCTTACAAGTGGAGAAGTGAAGATCATCTCAAGGATTCATCCATGGTGTTCTTGGTGACCATTCTTCCTTCTTTTCTCTTTACTCCCTTGGCCATGTGTGGCTGAGTTTCTAGGGTTCATCTTGGATGGGTAGATTAGTTATGCTATGATAGAGAGATGATTGTATAGAACTTGCCATGATTGATCTTGGTTGTATGAGGATGATTCCTAGACTTGTTCTTAATGCCATTTTATGCCATGTTTGCTTAATTTGGTCCATTCATTGTGATTTGATGCATGAGAGTGCTTGGATTGCATAGATTGTAGGTCTAGGGATTGAAGTGAGTGTGTTCTAAGAGATTAGATCATCTTATTTCAACCATTTTCACTTGATTTCTCTCTTGGGCATTTTATCGAACACTTGGTGTGCATGTGGATTTTCATTCAATTGAGTGTGAAAATGCTTTTTGGTGAATCTCTTAGTGTTAGGGCATTGATATGAGAGTGTTGTGCCTAGCCTTGTGGTCATAGAGTCTTAAGAGAGGGTCTTGTGTCTCGGCATTTCATCAAACACTTAGAATGCATCCTTTTTTCACTTAGCTTGAGAGCGAGAGCCTAAGTTGAGTGGTATTAGGATAGGGATTAGATGCTACGAGAGTGCATCGAGTCTATAGAAGTGAAATGCATGGTCATCCGAATGCAAACTCGATCTTGATTAGCTTGTTTGTTCAATTAGTCATCTTGAGCATGATGAAACTACCTACCAAGAGAACCCCTTTGTCTTTGATTTGCACCACTTTTTTTCTCTTTCTTTATTTAGTTTCCTTTAAGTTTTTAATTCCTATTTCAAACCAAAACTCCTTTCAAATGAATAGACCGTCTACGAGGAATGTGAGTAGAGGCCATTGAGAGAACCCCGTGGAATACGACCTTGGTAAACCCGCTTTTATCAATTACCGATTACTTACTTTGCTTACCCCTACTCAGTTTTCCTCATTTCTTTGTGAAATTGAGTTTTTAGACTAAGTGTGGGGTGGGTTATTAGTTAGCTAATCTGGTTTCGTTTCTTGCTATAGGAATGTCACTCATGAGCGTAGGACCAAGCAGAGACTTGACACAGCCTCCAGCTCCCGAGCTACAGCTCCCGAGCTACAGCTCCCTTCACACCAGCTATCCACGGTCCTCCACCGGCATTCCCTGGTCGCGTCGGGTATCATGACACCGTTGCACGCCTTCCCGTCCACTACTTCGAGCGCTACCAGAGGCTCGAGCATGTTCACGGAGCTGATGTTCGCCCCTTATCCATGGACTCCGTCCTCGAGCACGATGAGGACTGCACCGGAATGTGCTCGACGTGTTGATACCTTCAGGACTGCTGGAGCTGACCACCCTAGTTGTTGAATTTCCAGACGTTGCCCTCTAGGAGTTCTGGGCTACATTCGACCTGGATGAGCACAAGAAGAGGCAGCACAAGAAGGTCGTCTCCTTCTATCTGGGCGGGGTGTACAAGGCATTCACCTATGATGAGTTTGCAGCTCATCTCGGCATCCCCCGCGAGCACTACAAGGGCCATCACCTCGGCTGGGGGACAACTCCGACAAGGGAGACGAGTATGACGCACTCTGGAGCCACATGACCGGAGTACCCGATGCTCGAACCACGTCCCATAACTCAGTTAAGTCCCTCTGTCACCCTCTCTATCATTTTATTCATAAGGTTTGGCGTAGATCACTACTGTTTGCTCAAGAGAAGGACCGCCACCATATCAGCAGAGAGGAGCTCATCCTCCATCGTGCCATCTGGGAGGGTTACCCTCTTCATCCCGGATGGGTGCTTGCACGCATATTCCGCCAGAAGACTCAAAAGCCGAAGCCACCTCGCTCACTCCTGGGCGGCAACTTTGTCGGCTGACTCATCATCTCCCTCGGTCTCAGCCAGTCATATGGCTCAAACGTCCCACGACGTAGAGTATACACCGTAGGTGGTGATTTAGCAGTCGAGTACGCCCTCGAGCTGGATCTTAGTCCACAAGTGGCGGCACCTCCTCCTCTCCAGCACGAGGAAGAATCGGAGGAAGAAGATGATTCTGGGGAGAAGCAACCTCAGCCAGAGCAAGAGTTCGGTGATCATATACCCTCGCCACAGCAGCAGGCAGGGTATGCATAACAGCACCGGGTGCCCATTCCAGATCCACTCCAGGCGCCTCACCCTCAGCACCAACCGCATCCCGCAGATATTAGAGAGTTGTACGAGCGACTCCAAAAGTGGCGGATCACAGACACCGCCACTCAGGATGCCAAATGGATTATTATGCAGCAGCACATGCTCCGCACTAACGAGAGGTATGAGGCGCAGCTGGCGTGGTAGCGGCAGGTTGGCGACGCCCTCCACATTCCCCCTCCCGATGCACCTAACCAGCAGTGATCGGGTTGTATTCCTTTTCTGGTCCTTTCTTTTTGTTTCTTCTTTTCGGATTTCGATCCAACTTTTTTCTGTGTGGATCCGGGATACTTGTCCCGATTTCCTTTTTATCTTTCATTTGTTTTTGTTTTGCAGGCAGTTGGGAGATTCCCTTTGCTTCGCTTCGGTAGATTCCCTCCGCTCCGAGGACCCGTGTTCATCGCCTACACCAACCATCTCGGTCCAGGTTCTTCTATCTCACTCTCAACTCTAGTGTTAGTCCTGTGAGGACACAGAACGATTTAAGTGTGGGGTAGGATGCTAGAGAACCTTGCATGAACTTGATTGCCCTTGATTGTGTTTATGTGTGTTCTGTGGTTCCTTTCCAGTTTCTCTAGCATTAGAATTGCTCAATTCTTGATTTTTGATGTTAAGTTGTTGTTCAATATGTCATAATGATGCTTAGACTGCTTAACCTAGAACCTGAGAACCAACGTGTATACTTTGATGCTAAATTGCCTGGTCAGAACAAAATTTTTAAAATCACACTTGTAGTTTGTAGCCTTGATTGCATGAAAATGACCGAATCCGACTAGTAAACCAAATGTGAGCTTTTGATCCATTGCACGTAACTTGCAATTTCAATTCTTTTTGAGTGGTTTTCTGTTTGCTTGAATGAGTTAGAATTTGCATGAGACCTACTCGAGACCACACGATGACACGAGTTCTAGAATGATAGGGGCACCTAGATTCAGCTACTAAGCCAGATAGCCTGCCTAACGTTAAAATCCATTAGGTTTAAACCCTTGAGTTTGGCCTGTTCTTTCGGTTCGACATACATTACAACCATTCCCCATTCTTTCACTCCCCGTTGATCCCTTGTGGTTGTAGTTCTAGATTAGCCTACCGGAAGTCGGTTTGTGGTAACTTGCCTATAGCCATTAAACAAGTGGTCTTAGCTAATATGTCTAGACGTGTAAACCCCTCTAGCAACTAAAAGAAAGAATCGGCACAAAAGAAAAATAAATAGAAAAAGGAGAAAATAAGCAAATTTCAAAAAAAAAGAGAAAGAAGAAAAATCAGAAAAGTTTTAAGTGTTAGTTCAATAACGTTCTTCTCCCTACATATGGAATAAGGAAGTCAAAAGAAAAAAATAAAATAAAGTGCTAGGTTGCTTGAGGGTATCATAGGACGAGCATACACTATTCCACCCGTGTCTGGTTAGACGGTAGGAAACCATAGGCTAGATTCGAGGGAAGTTAGTTGAAAGCTACACCGCACCAAAGCCATCATCATACATTCCCATCATCCATCTCATTATAAACCCTTGTAGTGTAGAATTCGTTACAGTCCTAGCAGGGAAGTCCTTCTTGACTAGTTCCTCGTGTTGTCACAGTGGTGGAGATGTGGTCGAAATGCAAACTTATGACAGAATTCAGTAATAGAAAATGATTGAGAGCATAAACATGTCCTTAAACACAGAGGGTGAGAGTTTCCCTTGTACTAAATATTTCCTGCGTGAGGAGTCTGGTCAGTCAGGTCAAATTCGTGCATAATTGGTTACTATTACTTGTCGTGTGCAGTTTTTAGTGAGACCAGGGTGTTTGGCTGATCAGTATGCATGTTAGGTTTCATGTTCTAAGAATTATCCGTCTAATAATTCATTGTGTGTGCTTGAACTTCAATTTAATCGATCTTATCATTTGTGAACATGAGCGTGTTCTATTCAGTTTGCTTGAGGACAAGCAAAAGCTTAAGTGTGGGGTATTTTGATGACACTCGATTTGACGTGATTATCAGCCTCATTTAAGCGACATTTCATTGCTTAAGACATGGTTTTTAGGGTAGAATAGCGAATATTCACTCAACTACTCCATCTCGTGCCATTTGTGTTACTTTGGCCCGTTTCGGGTCTATTTGATGGTTTTCTAGTGTTTTCATGTTAGCACAGGTTTTTGCCATCAAATATAGTAGCCAAGGACGTGTCTAAGGTGTTGGAAGCTCGAGGAACCGCACCATAATCGATCCAAGGAATCAATTAAGAGAAATCAAATCCTGCCCCGATTTACACTGCAGTTTTCGGCGAAAACCCTTAGAGTTTTCGGCGAAAACTCAAGAAGAAATCGGCTGAGCACCACAAGAAGAAGTTTTTGGCGAAAACCCAAAGTTCTCGGCGAAAACTTGGAGTCCGAAAATCATAGGAGATACCACCGAGCATTCAGTCATTTTACAAAGGAATTTTCTGTGAAAACTTCATAAGTTTTCGGCGAAAATTCCAGGCAAAATCCGACGGTATTAGGATTAAGTATAAATACTTAACCGGCGGCCAAATAAAAGATATACCTCATAATGATCATAATTTCAGAATTCCTTCGAGTTCTGGAGTAGAGTTTTAGAGTTCGAAGAGCCAGGAAGAGATCGTGACGCCATCCCTTCACCTCGGAGACTCGGAGCTAGGATTGAAGATTACCGGAGAACGAAGCTTTGCCAGAGTCGTCTTAATTTGGTTTTATAGTTTCTATCTGTTCTATCTTTTGATGATGAACTCTGTTTCTGTCCTTGATTCTTTTGTTATGAACATGAGTAGCTAAACTCGTAGAGCTTAGACTAGATGAACCCTAAGTGACCCAGGGCTTTAAAGCGGTCACGGATCGGCGGTGATTAGATTCAAAGTTCAATCAGTTTCTCTTTCATGTTTGATTTGTTCTTCGTTGTTTATCTTTCTTGTCTGGATTGATCATCTGGATTAGATTCTTGTTAAGTTAAGGATAGAAGCGAACGCTCGCCTTACTTTAAAACACCAAATCGAACAATTAACCTATTCATTGGAGTGTGCCTTTCGTAGGAACCAGTTAGGGTTAATCCACTGCAAGAGTAACTCATAAATCGTTAGTAATTCCACCAGTTAGTTAAGTCGTTGCGAGAGGCGATCGTACCCGGGTGACTAATTAATCTTGGTAGATAGATCAGATAGAGCGAACGTTCGCCAGTCTTAAACCTAAGGGTCAGGAGTTATGGTGGAGTCTTAGAATTGATTGAATGAGAATTGAAATCCGTTGATCTGTTGATTGCCTATGCTCTGGTGAACGAAGGGGGATTCGAAGTCTAGCTTGTGTGTCATCTGTGTTTAGTCAACCGATTTCCAATCTGTCTTTCAATTGAATTTTTAATTTCCTTGCATTTTCTTATATTAGAAGTCGTAGAACTCACACCACGTACAAAGTGTTCAAACCTGAGTAATCTGCCTTTATATTTGAGTAAACAGTTGTTAGAAGACCCGTGGAATACAATCTATCTTGCTTCTAGCTTGGTTGTATTTGATAAGCTCACTCTGCGACGTTCATCACTCTCCGAGGTGGAAGGATGGCGTCACGATCTCTCCACGGATCTTCGAACTCTCTAAACTCTATCTATCGACCCTAGAGTCGTCTGACTCTTAAAAGTCTAATGTGTGAATAATTGATGTCCTCCTTGGCTGGCTGCCGGCTGCTGCTTTAAATAGGGTGAATTAGGTTTTCCAACAGTGGCCCAGAAAAGGATAGAGTTTTCGGCAAAAACTTAAGAAGTTTTCGCCGAAAACTTCAGTTGAGTCCTCCTGTGTGCATTTCTTCAATAGTTCTCGGCGAAGACTTTGACTTTTTGCCGTGAACTTCTTCCCGATCGGCTATGGGTTTCTGAAGGTATTTTCGCCGAAAACTTTGTAATGTTTTCGGCGAAAACATTGTGTTGGGTAGTTGAATCTTTGGTTCTAACTCCAGTTTAATTTATGGTTCGTTCCTTGAGGTCTTGAACAATTTCGTGGTTACGTATTTGATGGTAAAAACCTGCGTTCTTACAAAAACACTAGAAAACCATCAAATAGACCCAAAAAGGGTCAAAGTAACCAAATCGGTAGGAAATAGGGTAGTTGAGTGAATATTTACTTTTTACCCCTAAAACCATGTTTCAAGCAAGGAAATGTCGCTTAAATGGGGCTGAAAATCACGTCAAATCGAGTGTCGTCAACATCCAATCAAGGGAAAACAGCTAGCTCACCGGCCACCCCCACCTGCAAGTACAGGGATAGCCATGTCGTGAGCCCAGGGTTACCCTCCTGTTCTTCCTTCTTAGGACGACCCCACATTGGCAATACCATCCGCTTGTTCATCATTAATAGGGCGACCCCACATTGGCAGGACCACCCTCCTGCAACCACAATTGACAATAGCAGAATATATGCACAATTCGTAGTTCACAGACCCATCCCCCTATTACTCGTTACTAATTCTGATCCGTTTAATCACAATTAATTAGTGTTACCCCAATCCCAACATCATAGCAACACAGCAGTAACCATCCATCCATAATCAATCAAAAGGCAACCATCACATTCAATCAACTAACAATTAATCACAGAACAATTATCATCTTTTACTCTCTTCAAATTTCATGAATTCCCTAATTTCGACTAAGCCATATTACGACTCCTCACGTCGACCAGCACTACCTATCATACGCTAAACCCTCACCTGACAAGAAGACGAGGCTTTAAACAACTTCTAGAAACCCGAACAGCCAAGCTCTACATCACCAAAAATGAAGCTTCTTCATTCTTCTACTGATAGCGCCTAACTCCAAAATATCCAGAACTAAGATAAGAGATCTCTTCCTCTCGTTTCTAGGAACGCATAGCAAGAAACGGATCACCAATCGGGCCTCTGTAGCTCTGGGAATCAAGGTTTGAAACTTGGGGGTTTTTGGTTCGTCAAAGGGGTTTTTGGGAAGAAAGAGAGAGAGGGAAGTTCTAGAAATCCGTCAAGAAAATTTCCTTTTATAGTCAGACACAAGACACACGATGGTGTGTGTTTCATAACACACAGCATGTGTTATTAAGACACACGGCGTGTGTTATAACACACGGTCGGTGTTGTAGTCTG
This sequence comes from Linum lewisii, assembly GCA_034768395.1. Classification (NCBI taxonomy): domain Eukaryota; kingdom Viridiplantae; phylum Streptophyta; class Magnoliopsida; order Malpighiales; family Linaceae; genus Linum; species Linum lewisii. Next base: position 22,955,158 of record CM068303.1, on the reverse strand, counting down.
CCATCCCCGTATGTGTTATTAAGACACACGGTCGTGTGTTGTAGTCTGCCATCCCCGACGAATTCTCAACGTACTCGATTGTAACTTCAACCGAACTCAATTATGAACATCCCAGACTTCGATGGGACCTCAAGAACACTGTTTTTAATGTCTCAATCATCCAAACTTGAGTTACAAATCGTTCGGTTGGGCGGGGATGTTACACCTGCCAACCTTTATGAGCCGTTAAGGAAACATTTTGGTTAAAGGCAACTATGAGTGGAATTGTTACAAGCCTTGCTACCGGTGCAAGGACCTCATCGATATCAATTCCTTGTTTTTGCACATATCACTTCTCTACTACACGAGCCTTATGTTTGACAATGACACTACTTGAATCCTTCTTTAACTTGAATACCCATTTTAGGCCAATTGCCTTGTGTGATTTGGGAAGATCAGTCAAATCCCATTTATTATTTTGGATTGAAAACAACTCCTCTCTCATTTCCTTCACCCAACTTGCATTGAATTTTTCATCTTCAACAGATGTTGGTTCCTCGCTTCCCATTAAGCACGTGTGAACCTTTTCACTCTCTATTTTTTCTTACACTCAGCATCCCCGTCGCAAATAGTGGTGTGACAAATAGTATTTGCTACTGCAAATTACTACAGGAAATAGTGATTATCGTAGAAAATACTAACTATTTGCTACTGCATTTTCATGCCATTGTAATTTTACAGTAGCTAAAGATCAATATTTGTGTAGTGGAAGGCCTTTAATAAATAAAAATCCAAAATCTAGAACAATCGATAAAGGGAAGAGAGGGTGGGGGAAGATCAATTTCCTAATGAAATTGAGTGAACCCACTAGATTTAACTATGCGCCCAACCTAACCTGAAAGAGCGGTTCCGAACTCCGCACACACACCAACAATGGAACCAGACACACCATTCCAGATTTCAATTTTCTAAAGCAGTCTAGGCGATCACATAGGTGCAGTTCCCAGTTCAACATTCACAATTCACAAAATCATCAATATAACAAAGACCAATACACATACTATTCAACATTACATCGCATATACATATATTATTCAACATCACATATATACAGTTCAACATCAAATCACATCTCATCTCGCATTCACCATCCATACACACACATACATACATTCACGAATTCTCATTTCCCGTGCCATCCCTGTCGTCTCACAACACAGACGCACCTCGAACCGCAATAGGGAGTTCTCAACGACGCATCATCAACCGTAGTTAAAAGGATTCAAGTCCACACCACACCATACCATACCCCTCAAGGACACCATAGCACCTCAGTTCAAACTAGGGGGCAGTATAGGCTCCTTCCGGTTCTATCATTTCAATTAATTCACCATAATTAATCCACTCAACAGGTTCATCCATCAAACCATTCCCCAAATTCCTCATAAAATCGTCCAATTCCAATCATCGAGTCCCTCATCAATTCCACGTTTATATCATAATCAATTCCAATCAATTCCATTTTATAACTCCATGTCCAAATTCCATTACCCAATTCCATGCCATTAATCTACACCATAGATCACATTATCGACAACCATTACACATAACATCAATTTCACCGAATTCAATACATAACATGAATTTCACTCAAGTCACTAAATCCACGTTTTCCACTTCAATCAATTACTCCTAAGTTCATGCATCAAAATCACAACAAAGGGTGAACGGCTAGCTCACCGGCCACCCCCACCTACAAGTACAAGGATAGCCATGTCGTGAGTCTTAGGGTTACCCTCTTGTTCATCCTTCATAGGACGACCCCATATTGGAAGTGCCATCCACATGTTTATCATTAATAAGGAGACCCCAGGCAGGACCACCCTCCTCCAACCACAACTGACAACAGTAGAGAATATATATAAATTAACAAGATTACCCAAACCCGTTGTTCCTAGCACTCACTTCTAATTCTGATTTGTTAATCATGCATATTAATCGTTTATCCCAAACCCATCAACAAAGCATTATAGTAAACAAACATTAATCAACAATCAATTCAGCAATCAATTCCTCAATCGACAATCATCAATAATCAACCAACAATCAATCATGGAACAATTATCATGTTTTACTCTCTTCCAATTTCATGCAATCCCTAATTTCATCTAGGTCAGATTAGAACTCCTCACATCAACAAGCACTACCTATCATACGCTAAACCATCACCTGACAAGAAGACGAGGCTCTAAACAACTTCTAGAAACCCGAACAGCCAAGCTCTACAGCTCCAAAAACGTAGCTTCTTCCTTCTGAAATTGACAGTGCCTAGATCCGAATCTCCCAGAACCGAGATATGAAATCTCTTCCTCTCGTCACCAAGAATGTGCAGGAGAAAACAGATCACCAATCGAACCTCTGTAGCTTCTGAAATCAACGTTTGAAGTTTGGGGGTTTTTAGTTCGTCAAAGGGTTTTTCGGGAGGAGAGAGAGAGAGAGAAGCTGAAGAATTCCGTCAAAAACACGTCTTTTATAGTCATACCTAAGACACATGGAGTGTGTTATAGACACATGGCATGTGTTATGAAGAAACACGGTGTGTGTTATAGACACACGGCCGTGTGTTTCAATCTGCCAACTTCGACGAATTTTCAACGTACTCGCTTGTAACTTCAACCCGACTTAATTATGAATGCCCCATACTTCGGTGAGGCCTCACGAACACTATTTCCAATGTCTCAATCATCCAAACTTGAGTTCCAAATCGTTCGGTTAGGCGGGGATGTTACATAATTCGTCTAGTTTTCGATAGTTGTGAGGACCTATGCTAGATTGTGAAACTCTTATTGTGAGTTTAACTCCATTGAATCTCACACCTTGTAACATCCTCGCCCAACCAAGCGGGTATTGGAGCTTGATTTCGGGTGATTGAGGCATTGAAATAGTGTTCTTGAGGTCCCATCGAAGTTCGGGACTTCGAATTCGAGTTGGGTCGAGTTAAAACACCTTGAGGGTACTTTTGATGACACGTGGGCCATGTGTCATGCTTTGAGTGTTAAAAATGGGATTTGAGGAGTTCTTCACTTTTTCATTTCCTCCATCTTTCCCCCAAACCCGTGTTTGAAGAAACCAAAAACCCATTTGGGTCAAACCTTGATTCCGGAAGTTGTAGAGCTCCGATTGACGATTCGTTTCTTGCTACGCGTTCGTGGCGGTGAGAGGAAGAGATCGCTGGTCGTAGTTCTGGCTGGGTCGGAGTAGGCTGCTGTCAGTGAGGAGGAGAGGAGCTACGGCTTAGAGTTGTAGAGCTTGGTCGTTCGGGTTCGGGAGTCGTTTTAGAGTCTCGTCTTCTCTTCCAGGTGAGGGCTTAACATTGTGTAGATAGTTTGGATGATGTGAGGAGTTTCAATTTTGACTTAGATGAACCCTAGGTGATGCATGAAAATGAGGAGTGTAAAAGGGGTAAATTGTGTTGTGAATGTGCTTGGTTGTTTATGATTGCCGTGGTGGATTGTCGTTGTTGATTGCTGTGGTGTGGGTTTGGGTATGGACTGAAATGAATTGATTAATGAATTGACGGAGAAATGAGGGATAGGGTGATGGGGAAATGTGTGCAAGTGCCTTGATGTTATAAATTGCCAGTTGTGGTTGCAGGAGAGTAGCCCTGCCAATGTGGGGTTGCTCTGAGTACGAGTAACAGGTGGGTGACCCCTAGACTCATGACATGGTTTCCCCTGTACTTGCAGGTGGGGGTGGCCGGTGAGCTAGTCGGTTTACCTTGATTAAGTGTTGTGTTGAATGTGTTGATTGTGGATTTGAATGTTAGATGTTGGAAAGTGATGTGGAAATTGTAGAAGTGATGGGAGGTGATTTGTGGGAATTGTGAACTGAGGTGAAATTGTTGAATGTGAATGATAGAAACTGAAGGAGCCTGCACTGCCCCCTAAAACTGCACTATGGGTGCTAAGTGCCTCTTCAAGGGAAAGAGGGCGGTCACGTCTTCAAGGGAAAGGCGTGATTTGTTTGGTTGAGTCAAGTTTACGATTCCTTCAAGGGAAAGGTTTCGTGGTATCCTTCAAGGGAGAGGATGCGTTTTGGACCTCTCCAGGGGAGAGAGGTGCGTCGGGCCGGCAGGGGTGGTGCGGGGTAAACTCCTTATTGGCGCCTAATAACTCACCTAGACAAGTTGAATGTGATGGTGATGTGTGTTTGTGCTGTGTTTGTGATTTGGGTGATTGGAGTGTTGTGATTATGTTGTTTGTGAAGTGAATTGATGCTTGTCCTATTTTATTCTACTGTACGAATTGTGCTTGAGAACAAGAACTGACCAACGTGATCACCTAGACTGTTTTTAGGGAATTAAAACACGGAAAGGGGTTAGGTTGGTTCCATTGTTGGATGTCTTGTGCGGAGTTGGAACCGCTCCATGGAATAGGCCAACGTGTAGGTGGGCCCGGTGGGTTCACTCAATTTCAATAGGAAATTGATCCCTTTCTCCCTTTCAGGATCCCGTGGCTAGTGAGAGTGGTGTGGGTGATCAGTGTTGAGGGCGGATTTTTAGAAGTTCTGGACTGAAGCTATGAGGTGAAGACTGGAGCCTTCTTGGAGTTGACCTGTTTCATATTTCAGTTGACTTTGAATGTTTTGGGAGTTTTCTATGGATTTATGTATCTTCTGAGTGTGTGTTGGATTTTATTTTATGTTGAGATGGGTTGTACACTGTTCCATTGTGGTTTTCACGGATTACTGGAGGCCTCTTTGTTGATTTAAATAAAGGCTTGGTTTTATTTACGTTTTAAATTGTTTTGTTTATTGGTAATACTCAAGAACGGTTCAACCATGGGTTTCACCGGGTTGATTCGGGACGGGTGTTACAAGTGGTATCAGAGCCTGGTTAGTTGCTGCTGTGTGGGTGAATTGTCTCTTCTTCTAGAGGAGTAATTAACCTCATAGGGAGAAGGGATGAAGCATCGGCACGGGACCAACTTTCTAGGGTTTTTTTTGCAATTGTTTTAATCGGGTTGGGGAAGGGTTTTGAAAGAAAACTGTGTTAAAAGATTTGATTTAGGAGCGGTCAACTAAAATGTTTATTGTCCTCCTGTAGTGAGAACCAGTCGATAGGAAGTCCTTCCGTTGGTCACTCCAGACATGGAGTAATGGGGCGTCGGTTTCGACCATCGGATTTGAAGGGTTGGAACTTCAGTGAGTTTGCTGGGGAAGTGGCTGATCCGGCTATGGCTGAAATGTGGATTAAGGAGTGCAACTTCAAGTTCTTGAGGGCTGGATTTGAGGATGGGATGAGGTTGCAAGCCATGACCTTTCTGCTTAAGGGTCATGCCCTAGAGTGGTGGGAGTCCTTACCAGAGAGTCAGGTGTATCCACCTGAGTTGGGGTTTGAGGAGTTTCTAGGGATGTTCCGTGATCAGTTTTGTCCGGATATATGGAGAGAGGCAAAGGCTAAGGAGTTCCTAGAGCTGGTACAGGGTGAGAGGACGGTTATGCAGTACTATATGGAGTTCACCAATCTCTCCCAGTGGTACGATGAACAGGTTAACCGGGAACAGAAGTTGATTCGTCGGTTTAAAAGGGGACTGAGATGGGAGATTCAGGAGGGTGTCACATCTGGCGACATGGGAAGTTTGGTTACGGTGAAAGGGGCTGCCATGGAGAGGGAACACTTGGAGCTGGGGAAGAAAGAGGACCGGAAGAGGAAGGCGACAACACCGCCTTCTCAGTCTGTGGCTCAGAGCCAGGCCGTTAAGCGACCTCAGCAGTCATACTCAGTCGGCTCCGATGCGGGGAACGGTGACTTGTTTCACCTGTGGGAACCCAGGGCACAAGAGTGCAACCTGTAAAATGAGGAGTGCTGGTTTGGCGCGATCGGGAGGGGCGTCCTCTGGACTTCCCATCTGTGGCACGTGTGGGAAACCTCATTTTGGCACGTGTCATCTGTTGAGGACTGCCTCAGTGACATGCTACACTTGCGGGCAGCGTGGGCACCGGAGCAATGTTTGCCTAACCAGGAGTGTGGCGCCAACCCAGTCTGTGGGATCGGTGCAAGGACCCAGAGCTCCATCAGGGGCCATGGAGGTGGAGGAGGAGGCAGCTATGGTAGAGGGACCACGGGTGTCGGACGAGGAACGGGTGCTAATGCCATGCCTGTGGGAACTGGAGGAGATCAAGGGCGGCTGTATGCTCTCACCAGGGGTGCGGCAGAGAATGCTAACGACGTGGTAACCGGTATGATCTCTATCTCAGATCTTTCCGCTTACGCTTTGTTTGATTCGGGCTCGACCCATTCCTTTGTGTCTGAGAAATGTTTGAGTAGTTTGGGTGTTGTAGCTAGTAGCCTGGGCGTTAGTTGGGATGTCAGAACTCCTTTGGGGACTTCTGTTCGGGTAGATAGCGTGTGTAGGGGTTGTAAGGTGTTAGTGGGAGGTGTAGAGTTTCTGGCGGATTTGGTGGTGCTCCCTTTCAACGAATTCGACGTCATCCTAGGAATGGATTGGTTGGCTAAGCATGGGGCTTTGCTTGATTGTCGGAAGAAGGAGGTGTTGCTTCGGGTGGAAGGTGTTGGCCAGGTGGTGTTCAAGGGTGTTAGAAAGAGGGAGACAACACCTATGGGATTAATTTCAGCAATGCAAGCTTTCTCTTTGGTTCGAGAGGGGTGTGAGGCTCTGTTGGTTCAGGTATCGGTTGAGCAGAATGAGGAGTTGGAAAAGGTGCCGGTAGCTCGGGATTTTTTTTTTTGATGAATTGAGCTTTGTTTGTATTCACCAAAACAAGGAATGACAGTACAAAAAAGGACGGAAAGACAAAGAACCTATACTACCCTTACAATGGCATCAACTTCTTTCCTATCAAAAGCAAAATCTCTAATCTCATCCTTAACCTCATCCAAGAGCTTAAAGTTGCTCTTACTATCTACCCTCCCAAAAATCCGATTGCATCTCTCCGTCCAAATTTGACAAACAATTACACGCCATATAAGCTTTTTTGTTCTCCATATAACACTGTCGTCCCATAAGCTCACAAGCTTAACCATGTCATCAAAGGAACTAGGCAAAGTCCCAAAACAATAACTCAGCAGCAGCTTTGAATAATCACAGTGGACAAATAAATGCTCCCTGCTCTCTTCTTCAACTTCACACAGTGCACAGGTTGTATCAACCAAAGGATCCCAGGTTTTTATCTTGTCTCTCGTGTTGATTCTATTTGTCACAATCAACCAAGTAATTACTGCTCTTCTAGGAATATAATAACCTGTCCAAACGCATCCATACCAGTTCACTTCACTTCTCTTCTTTCGAATCCCCTCCCAGATTGTACCAATTTTCAGTTTCTGCACGTAATGTCCATTCCAGCAAAGATCTCCTTCATCGTCTTGTGCAATAAGAGGTTGAACAAATTCCCTTAACTTCAGCAGACGCTTCCAGTGCCAGGACCCTGCATCCGAAGCCACTGTCCAGAAAGTTTTCTGCTTGATTCTGTAACACTTTAACCAGGCAATCCACAGAGATCCTTCATTCATCAGAATTTTCCATATATGTCGAATAACATTCGCTAAGTTCCAGCTTCTAAAATCTCGAATACCAACTCCACCTTCCTTTTTTGGTAAGGCAACAAACTCCCAAGCCACTTTAGATCTTCCACTCTCAAGTTTCCCCCATAAGAACTTGTTGCATATATCTTCTATGTCCTTAATAAGCTCACTAGGTAAAATGAAGGAGGCCATCCAAAACTGCAGAATACCATTGATGACAGAGTTTAGCAACTGTATCTTAACAGCATATGACAACTTCTTCGCTCTCCAGTCCATTACCCTTCTGGTTATTTTGTCCAACAAAACCTTACAGTCATTTCTTCGAAGCTTCCCTACTGTAAGGGGGACTCCCAAGTATCTGAAGGGAATATCACCTCTACTAAAACCAGAGCTAGCTGTAATTACATCCACTTCATCCAACTGAACACCTGCAATATAAATACTGCTCTTCTCAGGGTTAAATTGCAATCCTGATATCTCTTTAAAGTCCTGCAACACTCTCTTAACCACATCAATCGCTTCAGTATTCCCTTTAGTAAATACTAACAGATCGTCAGCAAAACTTAGGTGAGTGAGAGAAGTCCCTTTACATTGCGGATGAAGCTGGAAAACTCCCTGTAGAACTGCTTTATCGAACATACCACTAAGGATTTCCATCGATAGCACAAATAGAAAGGGAGAAATTGGATCACCCTGACGAAATCCCCTTCTAGCTGGGAAGTACCCATGCAAACTACCATTAATTTTCACTGAGAGCCTAGAAGAAACAAAGCAGGCCTCTATCCATTTCACATATTGATCTGGAAACTTCATAGCCCTTAGAGTATTAAGCAAAAAAGACCATTCAACTGAGTCGAATGCCTTCATTAAGTCAATCTGAATTGCACATCTTGGAGTCACAACCTTCATATTATACTTACTTAGAAGCTCATGAGCCATTAACACCCCATCACCAATATTCCTTCCTCTTACAAAAACAGTTTGGTTCATACTCACCAAGCAAGGAAGAACTTCAGCTAGCCTAGTAGATAGGACTTTAGATGCAGTTTTATATAGGACATTACAGCAAGATATAGGCCTGAATTTCTTAATATCATCAGCATTTTTAACCTTTGGAATCAATGCAAGGGCTATCGAGTTCACAAAAGGCGGCATATAACTCTTTTCGAAAAAACTAGAGATGGCAGCGCATACCTCATTTCCAATCAGCTCCCAACTGTCTTTAAAAAACTCAGCACTATAGCCATCCGGGCCAGGACTCTTATCATTCGAAATACTAAACATAGCTTTCTTTATCTCCTCACTGCTTACAGGACTGGCCAGGCGCTCTACTGCTTCATCTTCCAGCCTGTATTTCACCAAACCCGATAGGTCACACTGCCTTACAACTGTACTGTCACCCAGAAGACCTTTGTAAAAGTTCACAGCTATATCCGCTATCTCCTTGACACCTTCAACCATCTCACCACTACTATGCCTTAGCTGCCTTATAGTGTTGTTTGCATTCCTCACCCTTACGTAATCGTGGAAGAAAGCAGAATTGTTATCTCCCAACTTAATCCAGCTTACTTTAGATTTTTGCCTGAGAATACTCTCTTCATCTTGTTTAATTTTCCGATACTCTTTCTTGCAGATATTGAGCTCCTCTAAGACTTTAGCACTAGGATTCACGAAAACTTCATTCTGCAAAGTCATCATCTCTGTATATTTAGTTTTCACTCTGCCCTGGATATCTGAATAACAATGTTTGTTCAAGACTTTCAATCTGTCCTTAAGCCTCCTCATCTTCTCATAGAGGACATAGAATTTACCACCACGAATTCTTTCCTTCTAAACACTCTCCACAATACTTCTGTAATCCGGGTGTTTAATCCAGCAGCTAAAAAACTTGAACCCCTTTGGAGTAGTCACCTCATTACTCACATTATTGACATAAATTGCACAATGATCTGATTCAGCGGAGGGAATTATCTCCACTTTGCTTTCAGGGAAGGCCCCTTGCCAAGCCAGGTTCACCAAAACTCTATCTAACCTTCTCACCACCAACCCATCAACTCTGTTGTTTAACCAAGTAAACATCGGACCAGCAGTAGTATGTTCAATTAACTCGCTATCCCTCACAAAATTTCTAAATCTTCCATGCCTTCAAAGGAACTAGGGATCGGGCAAGCTTCTGATAAATCCAAAAAAGCATTAAAGTCACCTGCAATGAACCATGGTGTCGTAGTCTGCTTATGCTTCTGAATTTTCATGAACGTCCTCTTCCTTTCCATAACATCATTGTCTCCATACACAATAGTACCCAAACAGCATTGGGGTAGGTCTACCCAGAAATGAATGAATCTGCTTGAACACTCCAAAATTACCAATGGGACATCTTCTTTCCAAAGTAACCAAATTTTACCCAAGTCCCCTTCAAAAGCAAAAGCTCCTGTCCAGCCTGGGAATCTTTCTTTGAAAAGTGGCAGAGTATTATCAACCTTTATTCTAGGCTCTATGATTGCTATAATATCTATACTATACTTTCTAGCAAAACTCAAAACAGCTTTGTATTTACTATCTTTATTGAACCCTCTAGTATTCCAAATCCAGTACTTCATCTATTAGAGGTTTTGTACCTTGTCTTTACACCCGACACTTGGTTCTTCTTCTTAACATGTTTGACATGTTGCATAAAATCATCCAGTGTAGCTTTCCTGACAGTACGAATAATCTCTGGCTCCTCCTCTGAAGACCATTTGGAACTGATTTCACCATTCCTCAACTGCAAGTCTTCAGGCAGTAGACTCAACTGACTCTTTTTTGATTCTTCTTCTTGATTAACTGTCCCTTGGACAGAAACCTCCTCTGGGACTGACTCTGTCAACAAAGCAGCGTCCTTACCAGCCTCAGATCCCTTCCCAACCAAACAGGATTAGTTTCCTCCACCACTTTCTCTTCACTTGCTGCAATTTCCAGTTTTCCTTAGCTTTTTTCTTCCTTTTCCTAGTTTTCTTACCATTACTTCCCTCCCCTGGTTCCTTAGTGGATTCACCTGATTGATTAACAGACTCGGGGGAATTTACTTCCTTCACTGGGGTAGTAATAGGATCTTCCAGCATCTCATCTTTTTTTACTTCATCCTTTGACTCTGGTATATCAACTTTCAATCCTTCCTTACTCACATTTACTTTTTTGGGCACATATATCTGTTTCTCAAATCTTCTTGAATTATAATCCCTGGCTTTAGCTTGAGCAACAGGTATGACATGTTCCTCCTCCTCATCAAGCAGCATGACACTTTCAGGACATGGCACAGCTTTGTCTCTGATTATACACACCTTTACATCCAATCCATCCCGCACAAACTTCCTAACTGGCTTCCCAATCAAACTAGACATCCAACTGATACCTTCAATGGATATTGCTGCAGGAGGAACCCGCTTGAAAGTTATCCATTCAGGACTCTGGCCTTCTGGAATCACTACAGGTTTAATCCCTCTAGCCCAACGCCTCATTATCATACCAGTATTATGAACGTGCCAAGATCGACTAAGCACCCAGTTGCACAGCTTCACTGAATTGAATTCAACCAAGAAAAAGTTGTCCTCAAGAGTGGAAATTATAACTCCCCCTTCATATCCCCACAATCTATTAGCAATACTGACAAACACACGAAAGGGCGGCGGATTACCTAGGAATTGAACAACCACTGCTGCTTGCAATCGCTCAACTCCCTTATCCAACACTTCCTTAGGCAGCCTCAACGCATTCCCACGCCGCGCCGAATCAGGGATATCAATGAATTTCAGATCATCTTTCGGGTCTGAAATCATCTCTGCCCATGACTTCGTCTGCGAAGAGGAGGTTCCGCCTTTCTCCATCTAGCTACAGCTCAAACTCAGCGAGCAAACCCGGGACCTCAGAGGCCTACCGGCAATCAGACCCTCAGTCGGAGAGTCCCTGGGAGCGCACCCACCAGAGATAAACCCTCAACAACTGAAGCGATTGATCTGGAGAAACGGCAAAAACCAAGACCCAATAGAACAGAACTCTCGACTCCGCGATCTAGAAAGAAAAGCTAAGCAAATGGAATCCGGGGTCTCAGAGACCTACCGGCAACCACTGTACCCCAGAGGAGTCCCCCGGGAGCTCACCCGCCGAGGGAAGAAGCCCCTACCGGAGCCGGCGATCGAAAAGCGGCGAACGATTGCAGAGAAATCAATCTATTCAACGCGCCCCACGCGCTCAGCTTTTGCTCCTCTTAACAAAAAATCTTGTTTCACTCAGCTACTCATGTTTATCACAAAAGAATCTAAGACAAAGAAAGAGTTCCGTAGCTCGGGATTTTGCTGATGTGTTTGAGGAATTACCTGGTGGACCGATTGAGTGTGAGGTGGAGTTCAGCATAGAGTTGATTCCTGGGACTGCTCCTATCTCCATCCCACCCTATCGTATGGCACCAGCTGAATTGAAGGAGTTGAAGGAGCAATTGCAGGAGCTCTTGGATAAGGGGTTAATCCGCCCAAGTGTATCCCCGTGGGGAGCACCAGTGTTGTTTGTGAAGAAGAAGGACGGGTCAATGAGGATGTGCATCGATTATAGGCGGTTGAACAAGGCAACGATCAAGAATTGTTACCCACTTCCAAGGATAGACGATCTCTTTGATCAATTGCAAGGGGCTGAGGTGTTCTCAAAGATAGACTTGAGATCGGGTTATCACCAGTTGAAGGTGGAGGACGGGTCGGTGCCAATGACAGCCTTTAGGACTCGGTATGGGCACTACGAATTCCTGGTGATGCCCTTCGGTCTCACTAATGCTCCGGCTGCGTTCATGGCTCTCATGAACAAGGTTTTTCATGAATACTTGGACAAGTTCGTGATAGTGTTCATCGATGATATTCTCATCTATTCCAAGAATGAGAAGGAGCATGAGGAGCATCTGAGGATTGTTTTCCATAAGTTGAGGGAGCAGCAACTATTTGCCAAGTTCTCGAAGTGTGCCTTTTGGTTGGAAGAGGTGTTGTTTCTTGGACATGTGGTCTCTAAGAGAGGTGGAGGTTGACCCGAAGAAGATTGAAGCGGTGGTTAACTGGTCACCACCTAAGGATGTGTCGCAACTAAGGAGCTTTTTGGGTTTGGCTGGTTATTATCGAAGGTTTGTCGAGGGATTCTCCACTATAGCCTCCCCTCTACATAAGTTGTTGAGGAAGGAGTCAAAGTATGAGTGGAGTGAGGCGTGCCAAAAAAGCTTCGAGGAGTTGAAAAAGCGGTTGACTTCGGCTCCGGTGTTGACCTTGCCGGTGGAAGGTGGCGAGTATGTGGTATTTAGTGATGCTTCACTGCAAGGGTTGGGGTGTGTACTGATGCAGAATGGGAAGGTTGTTGCTTATGCCTCACGTCAGCTTAGAGTGCATGAGGTGAACTATCCGACCCACGACTTGGAGTTAGCAGCAGTGGTGTTCGCCTTGAAGTTGTGGAGGCATTATCTGTATGGAGAGACGTTTAAGATCATGACCGACCATAAGAGCCTTAAGCACCTTATGGATCAGAAGGAGCTAAATGGTAGGCAACGGCGTTGGATGGAGCTCTTGAAGGACTATGACTGCACTATTGACTACCATCCCGGTAAGGCTAATGTGGTTGCAGATGCATTGAGTCGGAAAGAGTTAGTTGATCTTAGGGCGTTGAGAGTGGAAATGCAGATGGATGATGTGGGAAGTTTGCTTGCTAAGCTTAGTATCCGACCCATGCTGAATGATAGGATTGGTGAGGAGCAACTCAAGGATGCTACTTTAGTGGCTATTCGAGGGGAAGTTGAAAAGGGCTTGGATAATGGGTTTGAGGTAGTTGGCGGGTTGCTGAGGTGCAAGGGTCGAGTGTGTGTGCCGGAGATGGAGGAGTTGAGGATGGGGATATTAGAGGAGGCTCACTCTTCGATGTATGCTATGCACCCCGGAATGACTAAGATGTACAATGACCTGAAGTTGAGTTTTTGGTGGCCGGGAATGAAGAAGGACGTGGCACGTTTTGTGGCGACTTGTCTGGTTTGTCAGAAGGCAAAGGCGGAGCATAGAGCTCCGGGAGGGTTACTCCAATCTCTACCAATTCCGGAGTGGAAGTTCGTGGACATCACCATGGACTTCGTGTCGGGTTTTCTGCCAACTAAAGAGGGAAAGATGCCGTGTGGGTAATAGTCGATCGTTTGACAAAAGTTGCTCATTTCATACCCATTCGGTTTAAGCCAAATGTGGAGGAGTTGGCCAAGTTGTATATAGAGGAAGTAGTAAGGTTGCATGGGGTTCCTCAGTCCATCGTCTCTGATCGTGATCCGAGTTTCACATCTCACTTTTGGGAGGGGCTGCATACGGCGTTGGGAACTAAGCTGAAATTCTCAACGGCGTATCACCCCCAGACTGATGGGCAATCGGAGAGGACGATTCTAACTTTGGAGGAGTTATTGAGGAGTTGTGCGATGGAATTCCAAAATCCATGGACTGAATTGCTACCTTTGGTTGAGTTCGCCTACAATAACTCATATCATAGTAGTTTGAAGTCTGCTCCTTTTGAGGCTTTGTATGGGAGGAAATGTAGGACACCATTGTGTTGGGATGAAGAAGGTGCGAGAGTGTTGTCGGGTCCTCAAGTTGTGCAAGAGACGGCTGATCGTATTAAGGTAATCAAGGATAGGTTGAGAGCGGCTCAGGATAGGCAAAAGGCGTATGCAGATGGTCGTACAAGAGAGCTGAGTTTTGATGTTGGGGAGAAGGTATTTTTGAAGGTGTCGCCATGGAAGGGGCTGATGCGTTTTGGTAGGAAAGGAAAGTTGGCACCTCGATATATCGGTCCTTACGAGATTCTAGCTAAGTCGGGTCCGGTGGCGTATGTGCTGGCACTGCCGAAGGAGTTGGAAAGGATGCACAACGTGTTTCATGTGAGTATGCTTAAGCAGTACCATGGAGACCCTGCACATGTGATTCAGCGGAGGAAGTGGAGATCGAGCAAGATTTGACTTATGAGGAGAAGCCGGTTGCTATAGTGGATAGGCAAGTTCGGGTTTTGAGGAATAAGTAGATTCCGCAGCTCAAGGTGGTATGGAGGAACCACGAGAGTGAATCGGCTACTTGGGAGACCGAGGAGGGTATGAGGCGGCGGTACCCGGAATTAGTGGAAGCTTATGCTTCAGGTATTTATGTCCCTTGATGTGTGTTCTTGTGTTTGCTCATTGTGGTGAGAGTCTCGAGGGGTCTAGGGTGTGTTTGGTGATGGTCTAGTGCGGGGAGTTGGTGTAGGAGTGTTGGGTGGTTTGAAGGAGGGCTGTTAGATCGTCGTTAGGGATTTTGGGGGTTAATAGGATGTTTGGATTGCTGCAATTCTTGCTGTACTCTCCGAATCGTGTTGCTAGGATGAGTTGGGGATGATTTCGGGGACGAAATCCTTGAAGTTGTGGAGACTTGTAACATCCTCGCCCAACCAAGCGGGTATTGGAGCTTGAGTTCGGGTGATTGAGGCATTGAAATAGTGTTCTTGAGGTCCCATCGAAGTTCGGGACGTTCGAATTCGAGTTGGGTCGAGTTAAAACACCTTGGGGTGCTTTTGATGACACGTGGGCCATGTGTCATGCTTTGAGTGTTAAAAATGGGATTTGAGGAGTTCTTCACTTTTTCATTTCCTCCATCTTTCCCCCAAACCCGTGTTTGAAGAAACCAAAAACCCATTTGGGTCAAACCTTGATTTCGGAAGTTGTAGAGCTCCGATTGACGATCCGTTTCTTGCTACTCGTTCATGGCGGCGAGAGGAAGAGATTGCTGGTCGTAGTTCTGGCTGGGTCGGAGTAGGCTGCTGTCAGTGAGGAGGAGAGGAGACGACTTGGAGTTGTAGAGCTTGGTCGTTCGGGTTCGGGAGTCGTTTTAGAGTCTCATCTTCTCTTCCAGGTGAAAGCTTAGCGTTGTGTAGATAGTTTGGATGATGTGAGGAGTTTCAATTTTGACTTAGATGAACCCTAGGTGATGCATGAAAATGAGGAGTGTAAAAGGGGTAAATTGTGCTGTGAATGTGCTTGGTTGTTTATGATTGCCGTGGTGGATTGTCGTTGTTGATTGCTGTGGTGTGGGTTTGGGTATGGACTGAAATGAATTGATTAATGAATTGATGGCAAAATGAGGGATAGGGTGATGGGGAAATGTGTGCAAGTGCCTTGATGTTATAAATTGCCAGTTGTGGTTGCAGGAGAGTAGCCCTGCCAATGTGGGGTTGCTCTGAGTACGAGAAACAGGTGGGTGACCCCTAGACTCATGACATGGTTTCCCCTGTACTTGCAGGTGGGGGTGGCCGGTGAGCTAGTCGGTTACCTTGATTAAGTGTTGTGTTGAATGTGTTGATTGTGGATTTGAATGTTAGATGTTGGAAAGTGATGTGGAAATTGTAGAAGTGATGGGAGGTGATTTGTGGGAATTGTGAACTGAGGTGAAATTGTTGAATGTGAATGATAGAAACTGAAGGAGCCTGCACTGCCCCCTAAAACTGCACTATCGGTGCTAAGTGCCTCTTCAAGGGAAAGAGGTGCGGTCACGTCTTCAAGGGAAAGGCGTGATTTGTTTGGTTGAGTCAAGTTTACGATTCCTTCAAGGGAAAGATTTTGTGGTATCCTTCAAGGGAGAGGATGCGTTTTGGACCTCTCCAGGGGAGAGAGGTGCGTCGGGCCGACATGGGTGGTGCGGGGTAAACTCCTTATTGGCGCCTAATAACTCACCTAGACAAGTTGAATGTGATGGTGATGTGTGTTTGTGCTGTGTTTGTGATTTGGGTGATTGGAGTGTTGTGATTATGTTGCTTGTGAAGTGAATTGATGCTTGTCCTATTTTATTCTACTGTACGAATTGTGCTTGAGAACAAGAACTGACCAACGTGATCACCTAGACTGTTTTTAGGGAATTAAAACACGGAAAGGGGTTAGGTTGGTTCCATTGTTGGATGTCTTGTGCGGAGTTGGAACCGCTCCATGGAATAGGCCAACGTGTAGGTGGGCCCGGTGGGTTCACTCAATTTCAATAGGAAATTGATCCCTTTCTCCCTTTCAGGATCCCGTGGCTAGTGAGAGTGGTGTGGGTGATCAGTGTTGAGGGCGGATTTCGAGAAGTTCTGGACTGAAGCTATGAGGTGAAGACTGGAGCCTTCTTGGAGTTGACCTGTTTCATATTTCAGTTGACTTTGAATGTTTTGGGAGTTTTCTATGGATTTATGTATCTTCTGAGTGTGTGTTGGATTTTATGGTTTATGTTGAGATGGGTTGTACACTGTTCCATTGTGGTTTTCACGGATTACTGGAGGCATCTTTGTTGATTTAAATAAAGGCTTGGTTTTATTTACGTTTTAAATTGTTTTGTTTATTGGTAATACTCAAGAACGGTTCAACCATGGGTTTCACCGGGTTGATTCGGGACGGGTGTTACATACCTCCCTAGGCTGTCTTAGCGACTCAAAACGCAATACAACTGTGTCGGTTGGGGCACCTGTATCTTCGTCTCCTTCCTTGTTCCAGTCCCACTTTTGACCTTCGTCGAACACAACATCTTGTGTTATATGGAGTTTATTGGTCACAAGGTCATACATGCGGAATGCCTTTGAAGTGGGAGATTCATAGCCAATAAATACCATTTGAATGTGTCTGTCTTCAAGCTTGACTAGGTGTGTGCCAAACTCTTTTCACATGAGCAATGCACCTGGATGTACGTAGATGACGTACATCCGGCTTCTGATTATTGATAAGCTGCAGAACAACGATTCAAATACTAACCCACAAAAGTAGGATAGATCATATTCCATGGGTCTCTTTTTTCACTTTTACTCAAAGGAATTGGAAACTACTCAGTTAAACAAGTTGTGTGGTGTGAGTTCCACGAGAATTCTACTACTAACATGCAAGGAAAGAAAACTAATTAAGAGTAACAGATTTATTGATTGGTTGGGTTGAATTCAATTATCAAGACAAGAGCTTAGACTCGAATCCCCTAAGATCACCAAGGCATTGGCAATCACAAGATTGGCAGGTTTCAGACTTAACCCATTCAATTCTTAATCACTATAGTAGCTCCTCACCCTTAGGTCTAAGTCCACGAACGTTCACTACTATTGAACTAGCTACCAAGATCAATTATCCATCCATGCATTCACTTCTGCAATGGATAACTGATTGGTGCACCTGAATTGATTCTATAAGCTACTCATGAAACGGATTAACCCTAAATGGCCCTTATTGGTCAAGTGAATACGTTGAATAGGTTAACTACTTGATTCGACGTTCTAGAACAAGGCGGACGCTTGCCACTATCCTTTATTCTAACAAGAATATAATCTAGGTGATCAGGCCAGAGAAGAAACAAGATTTTAAGAACGAATCAAACATGAATAAGAAAAGTCTAAATAAAAGTCTAACTGCCCGCCAATCCGTGACCACTTTAAAGCCCCGGGTCACTTAGGGTTCATCTAATCTAAGCTAGAAGAGTTTAGCTACTCATATCCGACAAACAAGAATAAAAAACCACAAGAGAATTCATCTTAGGATGGAAGAACAGAGAGAAACTAAAAAACCTAATTTTGATGATTCCAAGCAGTTTCAATCTTGAAAATCTTCAAATCCTATGCTCCGAGCGTCTTCTGGGACTCTGAAATATGCTTCAAACTCTCTCCAAATCGTGTCTCTCCTAAAAATCGAATATATTCAATCAGGGGCTGAAGGGGTGTTCAAAAAGTCCCGTTTCAGCTTTGGATTCGGAAGGCCAAATTCTCGGCGAGAACTTCTTCACAAACTGTGTGAAATTGCAGCCGGGTTGAATTTAGCTTAAGTTTTCGCCGAGAATTTGAAGCTCTCGTCGAGAACTTCTCCACTAGGCAGAATTCCTTCTCATCGTTGTTTTGATGATTCCCTCTCCGTTTGAACTCTGATTTGGTCCCCGTTCGAAGCATTGGACTCGTGAGAGAGTCCTCTACAATGTTGTTACTTGGAGGCTTAACAAAAAAAAACTCAAAACCAAAGTAAAAATAGCAAAAATATGGACATTATACGCACTTGGAGCCAAGAATCGCATAGTTAACACATTTACACCAAATACTCATCATAATTGCATCAATGGGTGTGAAATGTAGTTTAATATGAGAAGATAAACACTGTAAATCTAGCTTCATCAAATCACCCAACACTTAAACTTTTGCTTGTCCTAAAGCAAAGTAAATTCAGAAACACACTTAAATTCACATATGACGAGACTAGTCAAATTGAAGTTCAAACAATTCAAATGACACTGTTTTACGTTGAATACGTAACCTACACATGCAAGAACATCAACCAAACAAATCCAAGTCTCACTATTTTCTTCACACAACAAGTAGCAAACACCTATCATGCACACTGCCAACCGAGCAACTAGACTTCCTCACACATAAATATTTAGTACATGGGGACTCTCACACTTTGTGTTTAGGGACGTGTTTATGCTCTCAATTCACTTTCTCAAACTGAATTTTCTCATAGGTTTGCAATTCGACCACAATCTTCACCACGAGTGACAGCATCAAAACTAGTCTAAAGGACTTGCAAGGGACTGTAGCGATCCTACAACAAGGTCTTATGATGAATAGATAAAGGGATGAATCATGATGATAGGTATGGTGCGGTGTAGCAATCAACTAACCTCCCTCGAATCTAGACCTATGTATCTCTACCGTTTAACTACAACCGGGATGAAATGATGAATGCTCAACCTATGACACCCTCAAGCAACTTATACTTTTTCTTTCATTGTTTTTGAATAATTTTTCATTTTTTTTTTCATTTGGAACAACTTGACTTTGGACTTTGAACAATTTTTTTATTATTTTCTATTTTTCGGGTTTTCTTCTATTTTTTTTCTTGCATATATTTTTTCATGCTTAATTTTTTTTCTGTTGCTAGAGGGGTCATAATGAACGGTATTATGAGCTAAGACCACCGGATTCTTGCTATCGAGTAGGTCACTATAGATTTTGACTCATGTTCGGCTAATCTCGAGCTACTGCCACATGGGATCAATAGGGTGAAAAAGAATATGGAAAAGGTTGTAATGTTTTATCGAACCGAAAGAACAGGCCAAGCACAAGGGTTTACACCTAGGGGGGTTGATGTTGGGACGGCTTATGGCTTATAGTAGCGATTCTAGGTACCTCTATCATCCTATTCCTAATGTTGTCCTGTGGTCTCGAATTAGTCTCAAAGGAAATTCTAACTCATTAAAATAAGAGAAAGCCACTCGAAAAGAAAACAAGTTGCTAGTTATGTGCAACAGTTCAAAAGCTCACAAATGGTTGCTAGTCAGACTCAAATCATGATGTGCAATTTAGGATGAAACTACAAGATTGATTCTATAATCTATTATGACCGGATTCATTTAGCATCAGTGCAAACATGTTGGTTACAGGTTCTAAGTTAAACAGTATAACCATCATTGTGAAAAATTGAAGTCAATTTAACATTGCAAGTCAAGAATCGAGTATATTGCGATCAGAGAAATCACATATATCACCAAGAAGAAACATGCATCCCTCATAGAATAAAACCCCACCCCACACTAGTCGGGACTGTGCCCTCACAGGACTAAAGAGAGTCAGAGCAATACGGAATACCTGGAGTGTGATGGAGGAAGTCGATGATGGTAAAGGACAGCTCGGACTGGAATGAAGTAGCTACGGGGTCCTACACAAACAAAAAACTGACTTGAAACACAAAGAACTGACAAAAAAAATTCAAAACTGACTCTAGCCATGGGTTGCCTCCCATGAAGCGCTCTTGTTTAACGTTCGTGAGTCGGACGATACATGGGCAAGGATCAGAGAGGTGACATGATGTCATGTACAACGGGGATGCCTCAAAGGTATTTCTTGAGGTGCTCGGCGTGCACTATGAATGGTTCTTTATCAGCGCCTCTGACTCTTCAAGACTAAAGAGCAGGACTCATCACCAGGGTAGAATTTTTCGGGATCCTTAAATGTGCCATCCAATCCTGAAACTAAAGACTCTAGCGGGTTGCTAGGCAAAGCACGAGTAACGGAGTTGGTCGAGGCCAACTCCAAAGAATCCACAGACATACAATCAACATTTTGAGGAGCAAATTATTGCATACCGTCCTTGAGGCAGAATGTCACACTATCCTTTTCCGACCTTTAAATTCAACGAGCCATGCTTAACATCAATGTTAGTGTCGGCTGTTGCTAGAAAGGGTCGGCCTAGGAGAAGAGTCACATCTATCTCTCAGGTATCTAGAACAACAAAGTCAGCTAGGATGGTAAACGAACCACAACGAACCGCCACATCCTCTACCATTCCTCTAGGTATCTGTGCAAATTAATCAGCTACACGAGATGCAAACTTATAGGCTTTAGTTCTCCTAGATTAAGTTTTTCATAATGGCAAGTAGGCATCACATTAATAAAATCACCTAAATCAGCTAAGCGACGGTCAATTTTAATACCATTAATGGTGCCTGGTAAAAGAACTAGGATCGCGACACTTAGCTGGAGGGGGTGTGGATGGTGAGCGGCATAAGACGACAGATCACTCCTCATTAAGGGAAATAGAAGACACCTCTCCCTTCTTCTTGTCTTCATAAAATCCTTCATGAACTTCCCGAGCTGTGGTATCGTCTCTATGGCGTCAGTGAGCAGCATCTTGAGCTTCATGTTCTTCAAAGCTGAGAACTAGTATTTCTTGTACCGGGAGTCATGGTCCTTATCCTTTGACAATAGGGCTTTAGGAAATGGAATCCTAGGCTGATATGGGGGTAGAATAGGTGCATGAATCGGTTTTGTAAGAGGCGGGGTAGTCACCTCCTCCTCTTCTTCTTCCTTGTCTTCTTCATCGGTCGTGGTGTCCTCGATCTCTGGCACGTCGATCGATATAATCAGTAACCATGACCGGATTAGTATCAGGGACTGTAGGACCAGCTAGTTTTTTGTCACTTCTTGTTGAGATGGCCTTGACGTGCTCATTCCTAGGGTTCAAATCCATTTGGGTAGGCAACTGACCTAATGGGCGACCACTAGAGAGGAGGCTACCGATATTGCTGAGCTGACTCACCATCCTCTGTCCTTGAGTTATCTGTCCTTGATTCAAGGCTTCTTGAGCTTTGAACTGGTTGTCATGGTTTACAAGTCTGGCCATGACTTTGGAGTTCTTAGCGAGGACTTGATTGACCTTCTTGTCTATGCCGCCCTCTCTAGGATCCTGTTGCACAGTCTTCTAGGGTGGTTTCCTCCGATGAACCCAGGTGGTCCTTGATAGCTATAATTGTTGTTGGCATACTAATTCTGGGGATTTCCTGGTGCTAAACCGTAGTTGCCTTGGTTCCGGTGCGAAGGCTGGTAGGATCCACTTGATTGATACGTCGGCTGGTTGTCTTGAAACCGATACCGGACAAACTAGAGAAGTTCTCGACAATGTACATCTGTGTGTACCGAGCCCAGACGTTGGATCCATTGCGGTCACACTAGCCGACGCGGATCGTGTGCCCGACGCAGACACCATGAACACCGTGATCGACGCAGATACACTATCTGACATGAACATCGTGCCCTACATGGAGGTCGGACCAGAATATGGATCAGAAGATGGAGACGCAGGCGAGAAGAGTGCCAGATCGGACACTAATGCCGATACCGAGCCTGATACACGACCCGATACGGACCGCAGTGCGGACCGCGAAGCCGAATCGCTGATCAAACTGATTAGAACCAGAACGGTTGGACCTCCGCCTTCAACCCACAGCCTTCCCAGAAAATTGGAACTAGCCGGCGGTGACCCAAACCCAGAATCCGGTGACATTTCCAGATTCCAACGAGGGCATTCTCATGCCTAAAGCAATGTTTAACCACTATTCAAACATAAAAATGCATCACGAACCTTGGACGATAATTCCGAACAAGTTCGAGGTTATATTGAGTTTGGAAATCGGTGGAAGAGTCGAAATCAACAATCGGTGGTTTCTGGATTTGAGAACAAAGGAATGTAACATTAGTTGGGGAATATGAACTCGAAAAAAGGGTACGATTCTTCTTACCAAATAATCATAAGAGGGAGCTTGGCCACCACCGTAGCTGTCGTCGGCAGGGGCAGCTCGGGTTTGATCTCTTTGGAGAACAGAAGAAAGGTATCTAGTTTTACTTTCGTTTGATGTGTGGAGGAGAGGGAGAATAATAGGGAGTTCAATCCTCGTCCTCGAAATCTATATTGAAGGTTGGGTTCAATAACGGTCAGATTGAATGGGATTAATGGCTTGAGAATGAAATCGTAAACTAAATTAAAACTTGTAAAACTTTTAATAAAACTCTTAATCATAAAATAATAACTTGATTACGAAGCCCTAAACACTTGGGCAAAACTTTAGTGAAAACAAGTCACGAGATAAACTTCAAAACAAATGTCTCAAGTCCCAGCCTTACATTACTGTAGACACCACTTCACGCACCGAATCAGCTCGTCAGGGCTCAAGCTCAAAACAACTTCTAACAACTAGGTGGGTGGCTTGGGGTTAGTCTTTCGTGGTCAAACCAATAAAGAACCACATCAAGAATCCCAAGAACTTACGATCTAATATCATAATACTCGATAATAACTTAGAGAGGATTATCAATAAACTCAATAATCTGATATACTAGTGCTGAACAAGGATGCATCAATCATATAACACAACAAGCACGTAACATGACTATAAAGCATCACTAATCACAACCCAAACAAATACACCTTCTTATCATATTACCGAATTATTCATACATGAAACGGTTAACTAAATCTGCCACTCAAACTCATTCATTGAACATAACTTGTGTCTGGGAATCATTCACATAATCCTTCATGCATTACTTTACTTATCTCTAACAAACTTTTATCTACAACTCATCTAACTAGCCCTACGCCCAAACTGAAATAACTGAAAATGTCTGGGAGCACGCACCTCTTAACTGAATGGATGGGTACTAGAACTCGCATCTCTTAACTGAGTGGATAGGGACTTGAACCCATATCTCTTCTTACTGTAATTGGCGAAGGACTAGCTAGAGAGACATATTATTAATTCTCCCAATAATCGTCTTTATGCATAATTATTTACTAGTGCTGACATGGCATAGACATAACCTTATTACTTAACTGAACATAGAATATATCAACCAAACATAGATCATGAAACTTAACGCATCATAACAAAGGCATAAAATAATTTACGACGTAAAGTAACTAGCAACGATATTACCCATTTAACCAACCGACATATACTTATCTATAATGACACAACATGAATGTAGGTGTGACCCTTAAACATGCATATAATATATGTAGTTATAGTCGTACATAATTTATCAAAGTAACATAACGTAAATCATTACATAATGTAAAACTAGCAACGACAAGATATTACCCCCCTCAAACCAACCCACATATACTTATCTATCATGACATAACATAAATGTAGGTGTGACCCTTAAACATGCATATAACAAATGTAAGGCACACATAATTCGTAACAGTAAAATATCATAAATCATGACATAATGTAAAACTAGCAACAACAACATATTACCCCTCTAACATAATTCGTAAAAGTACTTTTTCATTTATTTTGTCACGTCACCATTGACATGTCATAAAAACATAATTTAAGGTTTTAGATTTGAATTTTAAATTATGTTTTTTATGACATGGCAAAATGGCTGAAAATGTACATGGATGACGTCATTAGGACTAATCTGTACAACATTTCATAGTAATAGGACCACCCTATTACAGATTGAAGTTTTAGAACGAATTTGTAAGCCGACCTATAGTTTTGAAACATTTTAAGTATTTGACCCGAATTATAACTAGAGTGAGATTCATCCATTATATTCATAATGTGTCAAAATTAAGAATATTATTCTAACTGTACTTAAAGTAAGCAATTCATCAATTCCCATTATCTGGATCGAGTCCGATATTTTTCTTTTTTATAAATTGTCATGTGTAACGAATGGATTATCCATTATCAATAGAAAAGCCAGGATCTTTCGGAAAATGGATTCCTATTCAAAAAGTGCATAACAGTACGGATAAACTCACACTAACCCCTCAATTTACAACACCAATTTGAAACATGTTATTAAATCAATTAGAGTACAAACCAGCAAATAGCAATTAATATAGTATTAAAAATAAATATATAAATTATAGAGTATGTCTGGGTTTATTAATGTATGTCTCATGTATTGTATATTACAATAACACTGCCTGCATTTGAAAATATACAACTGAGGCCTAAAATCACATACAACTAAGTTATACAGTGGGGAGTTACTTATTGACGACATCACAACTTCCCCTTATACATAATAAAAGTTACAAGCCTTATGGGAAATTGTAACAGTTGGCCCTATTATTTTGCCGCCAACGAATTCTGGTTTTTCTTGATGCCATCTCTGTCATTTGTGATACACGGGACTCTGGAACTAGACGAGGACCTGTGACCCCATATGATCAAGTAGGGTTTTGGACCATCTTTGGATGGGTAGAAGCATATATGGAAGAATTCACATCTGGGGACAAATGGGAAAGAAGGTGTTGTACATCAGGTCGAAGATTCTCAATGGCTCTCCCACAAAGAGCCAGAACCTCTGGCCTCGGCTTGCTGTTAGCCTGCACAGGTCCGCCTTGTCCTTCATAGTGCACCACATGATGCCTGAAACATAAAATGAATCAATAGGGCATATTATGATTATGGTGAGCCAATATCAATATGTACACGGAACCAATATCAATAATAACACTTACAAGAAATCAATGATATCTGCAATTTCTGATGCCCTTGCAGTCGTTGATGGTTCAGAGTTCCTCCCGAACACATCTACCATCATGTTTAGAAGAAGTGACAAGGTCTGCAAATATGATGGCACATCAAACATCAAGAAGATAAAACTTTCTTTCTATTTTCTCTCACAGTTACAAAAGAATACCTACTGTAATCTACTACATATATAGAATCCTAACCCTAAATATATTATCACGTTCTCACGTCTTAGAGTAGTTCCTAGAAGTTAGGGATCCTAACTACTATATCTAATATATACTAATAACACGAAATAATAAAGTACAGAATAATCCTATAAAACAAAATAGCACACGAAATGTTTGTAAGAAAACTTCAAATGCACTACCAAATTGTGGCAACGGATGCAAAAAGAATTTAAAGACACAATCATGCCAATATGGGAAGACAACCAAGCTGAAATCTACTTTTCATAGCTAACTATTGCACCATTAAATTCCCTTGTGATTAGAGTTGTCCGTCTCCCTCAGTATTACATATAACTTTCCCACTAATGCACAAGTACAATGCAATGAATAAATAACTAACGCAGTCAACTGTTTAACACCTCAATCATAAGCCAAGAGAAAAGTACACATTCAGTAGAAATCAGTTCCCAGGTTACCCGAACGAAAGTGCAGCAGTTTACCTTGTTGAAAAACGCATGAGCATTTGCTAGTCTTGGGAGTAACGGACCCATGATCCGAAAGGCTATTCTCAGCATTGCAACTGATTTTATAGGCCGAAGGTTTTTTATTATCACATGAGTACCTTCCAGCCATTCCTGTGGGAGATTACCGAAAAATGAATGCAGAAGCGCAATAACGTTACCTGCCAATTTAAAAATTTGAGGAGGACATCAGATTCAGTTGATCTCCAATACTATTACTTGATGCGTTTCTCTCTTACAGACCATGCATATGAAAAAATGGAACCAAATGCTTCATCTACAAAACATATGGAGATAGCCTACTAGTTCCGATTGGATATATTGGACATATTGTTAGTAACATGACCTTCATTTTTTACTGGAAAAAAGTAACACCATCCGAAGAAACAAACCTAAAAGCATACTACGTATATTAAATAGAAATTTTTAATGGGCCAACTGCAATCTATAGACACGACGGACCAATATACTGTGAAACCTGTTATAAAGCCTGACAAAGTCAAGAAATGGATTTATAGTCAACGCTGGAAAATTTTGCTCACCAATTGCAGTGGAGGTGTTGTCTTGAGCAGCCCATGTTGGATCCAGCAAAGCATAGCCCACTGCAGAATCTAATTCTCCCAAGGACCTTTTATCATCACTAAGCCACCAAGTTTTCTTTTACTATACGTGATGCCTCAACATAGAGTTGCATATGAAAATCAGGAGGCAGCTGAGCCAGTAGCATACCACATGCTTGTATCATCAGGCAAGAGAGTTGTTGGCATGTATAACCACTCCGAGAAACAAAATTAGAAGCATTGATCCCTGGCACTGAAGGAGCTGACCTGCTTGCACCTAAGGAATCGGTGCTTCCCCGGAAGGAGATGTTGGTAAACCAGATCCTTGCCCAACATTGTTCGACGTTCCATAGAACCCATTACTTGACTGAATTAAAGTTGGTTGTATATTTACAACAACTTGAACTAGACTTGAAACAATTTGGGATGTAGACACAGGAAGTGATAGCAACTCTATAACTGCAGTTTCAAGAACAAGCTGCGTATGTGTTCCAGGATCCTGAATTTGATAAAAAGCCTTCTGTCCCTCCAAACTGTTTGTAGGACTTGATTGAGATGTTCCTGGAGTCTTGCTATGTGACGTGCGTCCTGAAATGTTTAGACATTCTCCAATTGACCCATACTTCCAGTTTACATGTAGTGGAGGTATTACATTGTTTACCAGTCCCAACAAAAGAGTTGCAAAATACTCAGGTGGCGGGCACATAACAGGGTTTGAGGAACTAATGTGCTGCGGGAATGATTCCGAAAATGGGATCTGAAATAAAGTAGGAGTCAGGTTAGAATACCTATCCTAATTAGGTATTCAGTTTATTATTAATATCGACAATAATATAGAATAGTATTAGGAGGGAAAGTTTACTTAGTTAGGACTCCTACTTATGGTAGGAGTCCAATCCCTATTGGGTATATAACCCTTTCGTATCTCAGCCTATTGTTTTCACGTAATATAATCAGATGAGAAAGAACAACTTAACTTTATTGTTCTCTTATCAATGGTTTAAATACACAACCATTAGTACATTCTAGACTAACAGCATTAACTATAGTACAGCCAGCAACCTGTACAGCTAACTACAATTAATAGGAGACTAAACTTAATTAACCTTAGCTGTCAACAACTTAAGATAATAAATCTGAGACTAAACTGAAATATTTCCAACATAATGATATACTTTCCTCTCCAAATCTCCTCTCTTCTTATTATCAATATCAGTATATATAACCCGCAAGGACAAAAGCTGAAGACATATTAACTGAAAAAAGCTGTTAAACAGAAGAGATATGAGTACCTTGCTAAGGTCTAACACATTCAATATACGCACAATAAGCTTTCCAGGAAGATGACCGTAGAAATATGCAAGTATGTCACGCACAAAAGTGAATCGGAATGAGTGATAAGCTAGAAATGGGGAATACATGGCGAGAACTCTGTCAGCAGGGTCTATGGCATCGTTCTCAATAAGCCTATAGACGATCAAAGGAATTACTGGTAGCAACCGCGACGCAACATCGTCAAAGAATGTAGGATTCCTGCACAAACAATCAACGTCAATCCCCAGCAATTACTATAAAATGAAAATACTATAAGTAAGATTGCCAATAAAGAGTGCACAAACAATCAGAATCTTTTAATACAAAAGATAAAGGAGAAAAGATCCTCGAACGCAGCTTAACAGGTGCCACCTGTCACTGAAAGATGTAGTTTAGCCGTAACATAGTACCTTTGTCCTTTGTTAAGGATACATTCAATACACCAATTAAACTTCTCAACTCATCTGGCTCCCAACAAAAAACCTTAGTGTTAGATCTATGGCTCTTTGTTAGATCATCAGTCACACATAAAGCCCTTCTTTATGATAAAATTCAAACTTTACATCAAACTGCAATTGCTGAGAGCACCCAATTCAATTGACTTTTCCATTCAATCATGTCTTTTTCCTCTTCATCGCAAGTTACGTAGTCCATTTCACTACTCCCTTCAACTTTGCCGGGCCTCGGGGCTCTGCTTTTATGAACCTCTTATTAGCTGTCGTGTTCCACAAATGACGACACAAAAGAGCCCTTAGCCCCACAAGTAATGAAGAATGTATTGTACAATGAGCTAGATAAAAAAACAAGTTTCGAAATAGAATAGACAATGAATGAAGGAAGGAAGAGTTGGTGGGTATGTTGAGAAACATTCCCTTGATATTGATAAAATATGTATTGTATTATTAAAAAAAAATTTCATTCGGGATCATTATAAATGAATAACAAAAGTATAAAATTTAAATTTAAATTTTCTATGTTCATCATGTAACTTGCTTTGCGAAATTCCTGGTTACGAGAAACTAGAATGTTGGGTTGCAAACTCAGTGAGCTTTTTCTATTCTTTTAGTAACTGGTTTCTGTATAGGATACCATGCTCGTGGTTGGGAACTACTGATTATCTATGTCTACAAAGATTTGGGGTTTGCTCATAATGATCAAATTATAGCATCACTCGTTTCCAGCTTGCCAGTCATTCTCGATACAATTTTAAATATTCGATTTTCAATTATTTAAGGAAGCGTGTCAGTCATTCTCGTAACCAGTTATCTCATACCCCAGAGGAGATCAGCTTGAAATTGGGCGGAGGTGAAGGAAGTGTACATATCAATGACGCTTTTCAAAGAAAAGTTGGAATTTATCTATATCATACTAGGCATGAGATTACTTAGTCAACATAGTAAGCAAACGTATGAATAATCCAAACAAGGAACATCAAGAATGTTGATATGAGAATCTTAAAATACCTAAAAGTGACTACTGTTTCATAAGCATGATAAATTCAGGTGTGTATGAAATGCTAGCTAAACAGGGAGTTGACAGGCAAGAGCCCAATTACAGGATATGACATTTTGCTCCTATTTATGGGGAAATCAATTAACATTGAATCCGTAACCATATGTAGTGTTTTGTAGCAGTGTACAAGAAGAATGTAGAACCCTTGATATAGGAAATGGTGAAAGAATGTAGCTACAAACAATGCTAAAGTCCTTTTAACTTCAAAATCATGGACCCGTGAAAATGCCATGTGAATAAGATAGCCAAAGAGTCCTCATGACAAGACCAAACACATCAAACTTTGAAGGAGGTTTCCCTAGAGTTGATGAACCAAGGGATCTGCAACTTGAACACACTATAACCCGATAACAGACTTCCAGTATTCAGGTTCTATCAAGGAACCAGACAAACTATTCGGTATCTGTAGAGAATATACGTCTAATTAGTTTGTTATTATCTCTTCCTAGTTTGTATATTCACTTCCTTATTTGTAGCTTCCTTGTTATAGTAGGTTTCTTCCTAAACCCTATGTATATAAACTATTCGACTATCAATAAGAGAAGTAGAATAGAGAGGGTTTACTCAATTCCGCAGTATCCAAGTTGACTACACAACATTTTCTAAATTTTCTTTTTCTCCCTGTAACTTTAGGAGATTAACCAATAGCAAATCTTTTTTAATAAAATTATTAAATTTTTCATGAAACAAAAAACGACAGTTTTCAGGTGCTCCTTCAGCACCATGCTGAAACTTCCTCAACTGTTATATCCATTTAATGGCTGAGATAATCGAACTTATTTTCGGAATTTTGAAAAATCTGAATTTTGGCTTCCCTAGTATTTTTATTTCTAATAATATAACTCCATTTTAAGTCTAATTTTATATTCTTTTTATACAAACCCATCTTTCAAAGATTAATCTAACGAGATCAATTTTGATAGTAGTCTTTTTTCTCTCAGGGGTAAGACGCCTGGCTGCTCAAGGCTATGTTCCTTAGATAACGATTCGACTCCAACGTATGCCAATTCATGAGATTCCGAGTACGCAAAAAGCTTATTCGAGAGCTGCTGACAAACCAATGGAAAGTGGGGGGACTCTTTGAATAAAACCTTCTAGAATGAATTCTGCCCCTTTTATGGAGGCTCGCCATTCATATGACTCACTTACTTTTTAGTTGTTTATTCCTAAGTAATGCCATTGTAATAGGAGTTTTGTGCCACGCGCCGCGCGTTGATTCTCTCTGAAAAAGAGTTGATTCCTTAGGTCGGCGCCGTCGGTGCACCGGCACAATGAACTCTACCAGCAAAAGGAAGGAGCCTTTCTCCAAATCTTGGTCGTCTGTGGTCTCGCAGCCGGAGACGGATCTAAGGTTTGTTGAGGGAGCTCTTACTTCCATGGTTGATGGAG
Source organism: Linum lewisii (assembly GCA_034768395.1). NCBI lineage: Eukaryota > Viridiplantae > Streptophyta > Magnoliopsida > Malpighiales > Linaceae > Linum > Linum lewisii. Next base: position 22,924,348 of record CM068303.1, on the reverse strand, counting down.
TACTGAGGATTCCACCAGAGGTGATTGCTGTGGGTCGCGATCGTCTTAATGGGGCGATGTTTGGTCAGTTTGTGGGTGAAGGTCCTCCAATCAAGGTTATTCGTTGTGTGGCTAACTGGATTTGGGGCTATGAAGGTAAGGTGGAGGTCTCTCAAATCTCTAGAGGTTTCTACTTGTTTGAATTTGCCTCTGTTGATCTCCGAGATTGGGTTGTCCAGCGATCCTGGCACATCCACAGAGAACCAATGGTTGCTCGGAATTGGTACCCTGGGGTGGAGCCGGTCAATTTTGCCAAGGAGTTAAAGCCAGCTTGGATTGAGTTTAGACATGTGCCGCCGGAGCTTTTGACACCGGAGGGGGTAAGTTGGCTTGCAACTCAGTTGGGTAAGCCTATTAACAAAATGGTCCGGAATGGCTTTACTGTTGAGGTCTGTGTTCTGAGAAAGGAACCTGATGGTAAGATTTCAGAGCTGAATGTGGATTTGGGTGAGGGTAAGCAGGCTGTGATTCAGGTAATTTTTCTGGAAGGACGAGTTTATAGGAATAACACTGCTCCTCATGTATACCAGCAAAAATCTACGGCGGCCAGCTCCAGTAATCCAGGCAATGTGCCTGAGTCCTCATCTGGGGAGAAGGATGCACCTGCATCTGGGGAGGGTATGCCTGGTGCTGGTGGGAGTGCAGGCAATGTTCCTAAGTCTCCTTCTGGAGAGGAGGGCTCACCTGTACAACAAAACTTTGCTGAATCTTCGGAGGGAGGTAGAAGTTCTGAGCCCTGTGGTACAAGGTGAGGAAACCAAGAGGAAAAAGCGTAGAAAGAAGAAGAGTGGAAAGTCTCAGGATACTAACCAGCATTCTGTTTCAGCTGCTTCTGGAGAGGATCCAGGCAATGTGCCTGAACATGTAGGGGAGGGTTCACCTGGTACCTCTGGAAGTAAGCTTAATGTTGAGGGGAGTGCAGGCAATGGAGCTAAGTCTCTATCTGGAGAGGAGGTTCCACCTGCTAACCATTCAGTGGCTGAAGCTTGTGTGGAGGTCTATGAAATGGTCCCTATTGCTGATCAGGGGATGAGTATATCTTTTGGAACTACTAAAATGGTTACCCTAGGTGATGTAGGTGGTGCTAGTCAGGTGATATCCCCTGTCAAAGGGAATGTTTTGACTAGGCTTCAACACAACAATTGCAAGAAATGAAGCTGTGGTTTTGGAATATCAGAGGATTTATTGACTCTGGTAAGTTTGAAGTTCTTAGGAAGTATATAAATAAACATAATTTAGATGTTATTGCTTTGCTAGAGCCTAGAATTAAAGAGGAAAATGCAAAAAAGATCTTTATGATAGATTTGAAAGTTGGAAGGTAGAATTTGCTTATAGTGGGACTCTGGGGAAGTTGTGGCTTGTATGGAAGCCTGATGTGCCGCTGAAAGTTTTCAGAAGTAGCAGTCAGTTTATCCATTTCAAAGTGGAACTCCCTATATCTTTTTACTGTACGGTTGTCTATTACTAAGATGGTCATTTCAAAGTAGACCTGTTTGCTTATATTACCTCTTTATGTAATCAAGCTGATCCTTGATTAATAGGGGGAGATTTTAATGCAATTCTGGACCTAAGTGAGGCCTCTAACCGTCTTAGTAATTATACAAGTATGGAAGGTTTCAGGGATTGTGTTAGAGCTTGTGATCTGGAGGATCATTCCTCCTCAGGGCCTTTCTTTACCTGGGTGAACAATAGGGCCCTTGATCCTATTTCTCGAAGACTGGATCGGGTCATGGTTAATGTAGAATGGCATGTTGAATTTCCAGGAAGTATTGTTACAGTGGTCCCTTGTGAGGTGTCAGACCATTGTGCCTATTGATTGACACAGGGGGTTAAAGCAGACTAGACCTAAACCGTTTAAATACTACAGTTTCTAGGCAGATAATCCCAAGTTTGATGATATTTTGAGAAGAGTTTGGTCTCATAGAAGTACTGATACTCCATTCTTCCGGCTCTATGGGAAATTTAGGATGTTGAAAATGGAACTGAAGAAGTTAAATGAAGAGTGCTATAGTGATATTCAGGGCCAGGTCAGGCAGAAAAAACTTGGAATGATTGCTCTCCAGCAAGAGGTTTTTAGTAATCCTTGTGCAGAGTCAATTTCAGCTGCTAAAATTTGGAGAACGGAACTTGACCAATTGGAGAAAGATGAAGAATGCTTTCTTAGGCTTGAATCTCGGTCTCTTTGGATCAAGAACGGGGATAAGAATTCTAAGTTCTTCTTCAATCAAGTTCGGTCCAGGAATTTAAGAAATACTATCAGACAGATTCGTAACACAGATGGAGTTTTAGTGGAAGACTTTGATGATATTGAGTCAGTTGCCATTTCTTATTATAAGAATCTCTTAGGAGAGGAGCAGGCAGTGGAAGAGATGGAACTAGACTCTTTAATTAGAAGTAAACTCCAAGAGGATCAACAGGACTTACTCTCCGTGATGGTAACCCCTAAGGAGGTAGTAGAGTCTGAATAGTATGCCAATGGACAAGGCCCCTGGCCCTGATGGCTTCCCGGTTTCTTTCTTCAAAAGATGCTGGGATACAATAGGGACTGAGGAAATACGGACAGATTAGTCCTGTTTCTTTATATTATTTTCTTTCCTATTCTAGTAATTGTATTAAGAGTAGGATATCTTTTAGAGTTAAGTTAATCTCCTAAATATGGTAGGACTCTATGTACTCTTCTATATTAAGAGGTTAGCTCTTATCATCAAAAATAATCAACGAGGTAGAGAATTCCCTCTAGTTTGATATGGTATCAGAGCCTGGTTGGACTAAACCCTAGCCAACCAGCCGTACCTCTCTTCTTCTCTTTTCTTCTTCTTCTTCCCAACCATGATGGGAATTAGGTTTGGCAATGTTGGTGAAGTCGTTACCACAAAAGAAACCGGTGAAAACTCACGAGATCTAGGAGAAAATAATGCTCCTGCTGCTGCATCTGAGTATGGAGGATTCATCACTGGTCACAAGCTCACAGGGGACAATTATCTTGACTGGTCACAGTCGGTCCTCATGTTCATATCTGGTCGAGGAAAGGAAGAATACCTCACTGGCGAGGTTGAAGTTCCTGCTGCAACTGATCCGAGGTACAAGACCTGGAAGATCAATGACAATCTTGTCAAGACGTGGTTGATCAACTCAATGCAAACTGCAATTGGAAAGAATTATCTCCTTCACAAGATTGCACAAGATATTTGGGAGGGAGCCCAAGATGCTTACTCTAACACGGAGAACACTGCTGAAATTATGGACATTGAGACACGTTTATATAACCTTAAACAAGGTAATATGACTGTCTCAGAGTACTATAACAGCCTTGGAAGTTTGTGGATGCAGCTGGACATGTACAGGACTCCCGCCTGGACTTGTGCTACTGATGCTGCTCTGTACAAGACTCTGGTGGAGGAAACCATAACTGTGAGATTCCTCCTTGGGCTGAATCCAGAATTGGATGAAGCTAGAAGCCGTGTTATGAGCATAAAGCCTCTTCCAACTCTGAGGAAGGCCTTTGCTGAAATTCGACGAGAATCTAGTCGTCGAAGGGTCATGATTCCTGAGGAGGTTCAGTCAAAAGGGATGGAAGACGGATCAGCCCTTGTAGCCTATGATAGTTCTAAGAACTCGAAAAACACTCTCTTCTGTGAACACTGCAAGAAGAATTACCATACTAAGGCCACTTGCTGGGAAATCTACGAGAGACCTGCAGGATGGAAATCTCGTGGAAAGCGAGAGGGTTGGGCTCACATGGCAGAAAAGAGTGAAGAGTCGAAACCACAAAGTGCTTTCTCTAAGGAACAAGTGGATGCGCTTGAGAAAATTTTCTCAAAGTTTTCAAGCAATAAGGCATCGACATCTAAGCAACACACAGGATTGTACACTAATGGAGGTAAACTGTCCTATTCATATATCACTCAATGTAATCAATCTCGAGTGTGGATTCTGGATTCTGGATGCTCTGACAATATGACAGGAGACAAAAGTATTATTCAGAACCTGCAGCCTTATCCTAGGAATGCAGGAGTTCGTATTGCTGATGGGTCAATGGCAAGGATAGAAGGGGTTGGACGAGTTCAAGTCACCCCATCCATTACTCTGTTTCCTGTTCTATATGTGCCTAAGCTGAATTGTAATCTTCTGTCTGTGAGTCAGCTGACCAACGATCTGAACTGTGAAGTAATTTTTGGTGCTGGTATATGTGAGTTTCAGGAAGTATCTTCGGGGAAGATGATTGGCAGCGCTAAGATGGAGAGTGGTCTGTACATGCTTCAAGAGGCACCAACAGTTTCAGCTCACATAGCAAATTCTGGAATTTCACCTATTGCTTTGCAGTCTAGTTCAGATAGAATAAAGAGTCAAATAATGTTGTGGCATTATCGCCTCGGACATCCAAGTTTTGGTTATTTAGAGAAGTTGTTTCCAGAGTTGTTTGCTAATAAAAGACTCGATCAGTTTCATTGCGAAGCATGTCAACTTGCAAAGCATACACGTTCAGTATATCCATCTGTTCATTATAAATCAACTACTCCTTTTGCTGTTATCCATAGTGACATTTGGGGTCCGTCTCGGGTATCCACTCAAAGTGGTAAGAGGTGGTTTATCTTGTTCATTGACGAACACACTCGTATGACCTGGGCATTTCTAATGAAAGATAAATCTGAAACTGCTCGAATATTTCAAAACTTCTACGAGATGGTTCAGACTCAATTTCAGACTCGAACAAAGGTCTTGAAAACAGACAATGCTCGTGACTACTTCAACTCGATTTTAGGGTCATTTCTCACCTCTCATGGGATCATTCACAGCAGCTCATGTGTTGACACGCCAGAACAGAATGGTATTGCTGAGCGCAAAAACCGACATCTTCTTGAAATTGCTAGAGCGCTTATGTTTGCCACCCATGTACCAAAGTATTTATGGGGGGAGGCTCTCTTGACTGCAACGTATCTCATTAATCGACTACCAAGTCGAATTCTGCAGTTTCAGACTCCCAGGAAGCTGCTGCTCCAAAGTTATCCTCACATTCATTCTTTCTCATCTGAACTTCCAGTGAAAGTATTCGGATGTGTGTGCTTTGTCCATTTATATGCCATCAGCGGTCAAAGCTTGATCCCAGATCTGTGAAGTGTGTAATGGTGGGGTACTCGGCTAACAAAAAGGCCTACAAGTGTTATTCCCCTCAGCTCAAACGATTCTACCACACAATGGATGTGACGTTTTTCGAATCGGAGCCTTATTTTTCAAATTCTGGGATTCAGGGGGAGTCAATGTGGAATGAATCCCAACTTTGGGAATTTTCTACAACAGAAGATGAAAACACAGCAGCAGGGATTTCTGGCAGTGAGAAAGCAGAAACAGTCAAAATTGACATACCAACAAATGTGGGTGGCTCGGCTGGGGCAGATTCCACTATGAACACCAATAATATTGTTCTGAAAACATACTCAAGGAGGAATGGAAAGCAGAACAACCAACCTGTGGAAGTCAGCCAGCTTGTGGAAGTTGATAACATTCAAACCTCTACTCATGTTGAGGAAGTTGAGAAAACTGAAGCAGTCGTAGAGGATGACTTGTATCTTCCCATTGCTTTCAGAAAGGGAGTTAGAGAGTGTACTAAACATCCCATTAGCAAGAGGGTGAACTACAGCAGATTGGGTGCCACTTATAAGGCGTTTGTTGCGAATCTTGATGCTGAACAGGTTCCTAAAAACATATATGAAGCTATGAAAATTCCAAAATGGAGGGAGGCAGTAAATGATGAAATTACTGCTCTTGAAAGAAACGACACATGGAGTATAGTGCCATTACCGCAAGGGAAAAAGGCTGTTGATTGTAAATGGATATTTACAGTGAAGTACAAGGCTGATGGGAGCATTGAAAGATACAAGGCTAGGCTGGTTGCGAGAGGGTTCACACAATCATACGGCATCGATTATGAGGAAACCTTTGCACCAGTAGCAAAGCTAAGCACAGTAAGAGTCCTATTATCCTTGGCAGTAAACTTAGATTGGCCATTATTCCAGCTAGACGTTAAGAATGCTTTCTTAAACGGTGATCTAGCCGAAGAAGTCTACATGAATATACCATCAGGCATGCGGGAGAGACCTGGATCGGTATGCAAACTGAAGAAGGCCTTGTATGGCCTAAAGCAGTCACCGAGGGCATGGTTTGAGCGTTTTACCACTGCTGTGAAGATGGGAGGGTACAATCAGTGTCAAACTGATCATACTCTGTTTGTCAAACATGGGAAAGAAGGAAAATGGCCATTCTCATAGTGTATGTGGATGACATCATCATCACCGGAGATGATTATCCTGAAATCCAGCTACTAAAGAATAAGCTGGCCTCGGATTTTGAGATTAAAGACTTAGGCAACCTCCGGTACTTCATTGGTATGGAGGTCGCCAGGTCGTCAGAAGGTATTGTGGTGTCTCAGCGTAAGTATGTTCTAGACTTACTCACTGAGACTGGAATGTTAGGATGTAAGCCCATTGATACTCCAATGGAAGCAAACAAAAGATGGACCCGAGAAGGGACTGTGAAATTGGTGGACAAAGGTAAATATCAGCAGTTTGTTGGAAAGCTGATATATCTCTCACATACGAGACCTGACATTGCGTATTCTGTGGGAATAGTAAGTCAGCAGATGCAAGAACCTAATGAGGAGCATATGGAGGCAGTCATGAGGATCTTAAGATATCTGAAGGGAGCTCCCGGACTCGGACTCAAGTTCCAAAAGCATTATGAGAGAGGAATAGCTGTGTTTACTGATGCGAGTTGGGCTGGTGAGCTTACAAATAGAAGATCAACTAGTGGTTATTGCACGTATGTGTGGGGAAATTTGGTTACTTGGAGAAGTAAAAAACAACCGGTGGTGGCCAGAAGTAGTGCTGAAGCTGAATATCGCTTAGCTTTGGGCATCTGTGAAGGAATCTGGCTTGGAAGAGTTCTAAAGGAGCTGAGAGTTACTGCTGATGGACCCATTAAGCTTCTTACAGATAGTCAATCGACCATCAGCATTGTTAAGAATCCAGTTCATCATGATCGGACGAAACATGTTGAGATTGATCGTCACTTTATCTCAGAGAAGGCTACAGATGGAACTATATTAGTGAACTATGTACCATCTGCTCAACAAACAGCTGATATATTCACTAAAGCTATATCACGGGAGTTGCAGGAATTTTTCAAGTCCAAGCTTGGTCTTTACAATGTCTACACCAAGCTTGAGGGTGAGTGAGGAAATACGGACAGATTAGTCCTGTTTCTTTATATTATTTTCTTTCCTATTCTAGTAATTGTATTAAGAGTAGGATATCTTTTAGAGTTAAAGTTAATCTCCTAAATATGGTAGGACTCTATGTACTCTTCTATATTAAGAGGTTAGCTCTTATCATCAAAAATAATCAACGAGGTAGAGAATTCCCTCTAGTTTGATAGGGACGGATGTCACTGAGGCAGTTTTATATTTCTTCCATACAGGTAAATTGCCTTGCTTTGTTAACTCGGTGATTCTGGCTTTAATTCCAAAGAAAACGAATGCTTGTGACATGAAGGATTATAGGCCTATTTCATGCTGTAATGTAGTATACAAGATTATTTCTAAGATTATGGCTAATAGGCTTAGTAGTGTCCTGCCTGACCTGATTAGTGCTTCCCAAACTGCTTTCATCAGAGGAAGACTTATTAGCGATAATGTGTTGGCTCAAGAGCTATTAAGAATGTATGGTATGAAAGGTATATCTCCCAGAATTGCTTTGAAGGTTGATCTAATGAAGGCCTTTGATAGTGTAAGCTGGTCATTCTTGCTTAATGTCCTAAGAGCCATGGATTTCCCTTCTATTTACATCTTTTGGTTGGAACGTTGTCTAAGATCCACAAAGATGATAGTGAATATCAATGGGACTTTGTGTGGGAACTTTGCAGCACGAAAAGGCTTGAGGCAGGGGGATCCTATCTCCTCCTATCTCTTTGTCATTTCGATTGAGATCCTGAGCAGGATGCTGGATGATGGTGGTGCTGCAGGAGTTTTTGGTTTTCATCCGCAGTGTAAGAATGTTCTGACTCACTTGGGGTTCGTTGATGACCTTATTATTTTTACTAAGGGTTCAGTTAGTTCTATTGAGGGTGTTGTTGCTAGTTTAGACAGATTCCATAAGGTTTCTGGCCTCCGACATAATCCTGAAAAAAGTGAGTTCTATATAGCTGGTGCAGATGATGACCTTATTGAAGATATAAGCAATGCCAGTGGTTTTAAGATGGGAGAGCTTCCGTTTAAATACTTAGGTCTTCCCCTTACTGCAGGAAAGCTGAAGAGACCCGAGTGTAAGATGCTACTAGATAGGATTACTAAACGAGTCACTGACTGGAAAGCTAAGGTGTTATCCTATGTTGGAAGGCTTCAACTTGTTGAATCGGTAATTGGAGGGATATTGCAGTATTGGATGTCTATTTACCTTCTGCCAAAGGGTTTAATGAGTGACATTGAGTCAATTTGCAATAAGTTTCTTTGGGGGAAGGTGGATGGTAGAAGGGCTAAAATAGCTTGGAAATATATTGCTATCCCGAAGAATGAAGGTGGTGCAGGCATAAGAGACATTAGAAGCTGGAATGCAGCTAATGCAATCTGTCATCTATGGAACTTGTTTGCCCAGGGAGGTTCTTTATGGATAGCCTGGATCAAGAAATACAGACTTAAAGGGAAAGACTTATGGGAGATTAAAGCAGATTACGGGTCTTGGGTATGGAAGAGGGTGATGAAGCTTAGACCCAAAGTAAGACATTTTATGACAGTTGATAGTGATGGTGATTTTTGCTGGAATGGGTCAGTTTTGGCCAAATACAAGCCTCGTATTGTTTGGCAGGACATTAGGGAGAAGCAGCCTGAGGTGCCTTGGTGTGAGTTAGTATGGTATGGTTACTTGATTCCAAGATATAATTTTGTTGCTTGGCTGATTGTGATCGATCGAATCATGACTAAGGATAAAGTTGCAATATGGGAGCCTACAATTGACAGAAGCTGCCCTCTTGGTGGTAATAGTAATGAAACGAAGGAACATCTCTTTGGTAATTGTTCATTCATCAAGCAGCTGACTAATCATTTGTTGCCGGAATGTGTGGGTATTACATGTTGGAATCAATTCATTCAGGCGGCAATATCTTGGAAAGGTGCAGGGGTGAGTAATTGTGTTAAAAGATTGAAGTGGATTCTGATTGTGAACTATGTTTGGAGAAGTAGATGTGCTATTCTTTATGGTGGTAAGAAGATAACAGTGGAGGAGTGTGAAGCCCAAATTGATTGGGACCTTGTTTCTTTTACCAAAGGTCGAAGAGATGAGAATAGAATATTGAGATGTATATAGTTTTTGTGTCTCTGTAATTATTCCTAGTTTGTTCTTAACACTTTTTTTATGAAATGAAATAATTCATCAAAAAAAAAAATGCCATTGTAATCCGTAGGTTTTTTCTTGTTATTCTTGTTATACTCTTCTAATTTCCAGTATACCACTTCATTCCAAGTTAATTTTCATAACACGTAAAAGACTTGCCATTGATTCCTAGGAAAATCTAACGATACAAATCTTTGTAATATACGAAGAAAAAAAACATATATTTTTCAGGGGACATGTTCAGGTGTTAAAGAATGTACTGGCCTACAATTAAGGGTTCAATATCTACCCCAAGGGAATGTTTCAGGGCCAATACATACTTTTATGGTTTAATATCTAGCTTAATTTTTTTTTGCACATCTATGGTTTAGAAGCCAAAACTATGTTTAACTTCAAACCTATGATATCTCATAACTATGATTCATGGTTCACGACTAATTACTGCGTTACAAGATGTCATAATTACGTCCTGACATGTTATTACTACATTTCACTATTGTTACGTTTCATCATGTGATTTGTACCTCAAAAATTGTCATTCATACCAAAAACATAGTTATTCCTACATTTTTCGCTCTTTTCTAAATTCTCAGTTAGTCAATCAACCCAAGATCTTAAATGTGGAGTTGTTTTTTGGAATGAAATTTGTGAGTTCCAGGAGAATACTTCGGGAAGAGGATTGGCAGCGCTAAACTTGTGGATGGCCTATAACTGTTGCATGGGAGTAAACCAGTGGATGGAGAATCAGGGGTACCTCATATGGCGTTCAGTTCAAGTTGAAGTAGAATAGAAAATTTGCTAATGTTATGGCACTATTGCTTTGGTCATTGTAGTTTCAGTTACCTTCAAAAGGTGCTTCCTCAGTTATTTTCAAATAAAAGTACTCATGTTTCGTACACTCCAACGACTCTCTATTCCATTATAAACAGCAACACATGGGGTTTATGGGGTCCTTACATGAATCTCGATGGTTCATCACTATGATTGATGAACACTCCCGTATGACCTGGACTTCTCTCATTAAAGATAATTCCGACACTAGCCTAGTGTTAAAACACTTCTACGCAATGATCAAGCACCAATTCTAGACTAAGATACGGCTTCTAAAAACTGACAACGCCAAGGATTACTTAAATTCAATCCTTCATTCGTTCCGATCTAGTAGCTCATGTGTAGATACGCCTGAACAAAATGGAGTGATAGTCTAGGCTATGAGCATTATCAAGAACCCAGTGCATCATGATAGAAATAAGCACGTGAAAATCAACAGACATTTCCTCTCTGATAATGTGACACGGGGAGTAGCTGAAGTACTCTACATTCCTACAGCAGATCAGACTGCTGACATTCCGACTAAGCCTATGGCCAAAGAAGCTCTGCTTCATTTAAAGAACAAGCTCGGTCTCTACAATATCTACACCAAAATTGAGGGGGAGTGTAGAGATATGATTGTTATTATTAGATAAGTTTCAACATTATTTCTTACCTTATTTAGTTTTCTTATTAAGAAATTTACCTTCCTCGTGTGTATAAATAAGAAAGTTACCTTCCTTGTGTGTATTCTAGTTAAGGTAGGTTGTCTATAAGGACTCTATATAATGAGTTATATTATTATTCACAATAATAAGAAAATACACTGAATATGAATTATTGCATTCTTATTATTCAGCAATTAGTTAGACTCCTTGCATAGTTAGTAATTAGAGTTGTATCCTAGCTAATCTAACCCTCTATCAGAACTTCGGAATTGGAATTTGTGAAGTTAACTAGCTCAAGCGAATACTGTAACTAAAATGGTCATAGCACACAATCCAATTTTACATGATCAAACATAGATTGTCGAGATCGACAAGCATTTTATCAAGAAGAAACTAGATTGTGGCTTAATTTGTATGTCATACATCTCAACCACGAATTAGACTGCATATGTGTGAGAGAGGAGATGATTTAGGGAGAGAATAATGTTATGTATTAGGTTAAGGTCTGAGACCGATATAAATACAGGAGTACAGGAGTTCCACTTTAGGCAGGACTCCTAAATAAGCTAACTCCCTAATCTTCCTATATTAGTATCCTTATAGAATAGGTAACCGGATTACTAACTAGGGAAATAAATAATATGGAATAGATCTAACTTATTCAACAACTAAGAGTCTCTACAAAGGTTAATTCAATTATCTTGTTGACAAGCTGGCTATTGAGGACATTGCTCTAGCTCGAGGGGGGGTGTTAGATTACGTATTATCGTGTAGATAATAGTTGTAGTTCACACAATTTCATAGGATATCAGTTGCCAAGTTATTATTCCTGTAACAATCTATAGATAGGTAAATATGGTAGCTACAGACTGAGATAACTCCTAATTTGTAGGAGTCGTCACTAATAGGGCTATGGAAATTAGGATTGGACCTGTATATACATATATATCCAACCTAATACTTCTCAATAAAACACAAATTACTTCATTTGATTGCTTATGCTTGGATTGGGAACAAATCTCATATACAAATCCAATATGCACTTGCAAGAACCACAATAACTTGGGTAATGATATACTGACCTGTCTTTCCAAGAAAGATGATTTCCAAGAGCCTTGTGCAACTCTAGGCGCTTGAAAATTCCTGAGTGAAGCCAGTGTTCAGGAGGCCCACGATTCAGACAGAAGAGTTTAACTCTTTGTTGAAGCTCTTGCCTATCAAGCAAACTAATCTGCATTTTGGTTTAGATTGGTGATTTATCAATGTGCGGAGAAAAGATAACATGGGATATATTCTTAGCACAGGCAATACCATGACAACCAATAACTTATTAACTTCAATCGACTAGTTCTCTCCCTTCCAACCATGCATAAAAGGTAAATAAAACTAATAATACGAATAACCCAGTGGCGGACAACCAACAAAACAAATTGCATATATTTAACTTTTGTTCGAAAATTTGGCACATGTTTAAATTTGTTCTTGAAATGTTTCCTAATAGCCCACTTTTTATCTTCATCCCAAACCCATTTATTGTGCCTGCAGTGTTCTCTTTGAGAAGCCCTGGACACTTTAAAGATGATGAAACTAAGGCCCCGGATAGTCGCCAATGTTTTCGGAATTTCACCACAGCTCCAGCCTGGACGACAACTTGACCAGGTTTGAAAACACACAAATATATTCGAGGACAGAATGACAACAGTGTTGTTTATTTCATTCAACGCCTAGGATATAGTTTTAGATAGACAAGGTTGATTTAAGGATTATAATTAAAGCGACCAAGACAACAACAAATTGGATAGAAGGTAGGAGGATCTCTGTAGTTATAGTTTTGTGTCAATCAAGGAGAATGAGCCTGGTTGATTTTTACTTTATTCACAGCCTAGAGATGACATATATACAGGTCTTGATAAGAGACCATCCTAGTTTAGAATTCTACCAACAAGTAAATTACTATAATTACAAGAAATAATCAATAGGAGAATAAATGTAAACTAGGAAAGAGAAGCAAATACGGTTATTCTCTACAATCTCCAACGACAAATACGAAAATAAAAGTCCAATCAATTCATAAAAGTCTGAATTTCTTGTAAAAATCACAATTCCTTCAAATAGCCAACTGGAGAAGGATTACAAGGGACCAAAATATCTCCTTACGAAACATAAATCCTAGTTCGTGAAGTAAATTGACTAACTAGAGCCGAATTCTACTGCCACATTTGGCATGAATGATAGATCAAATCCAATATCATGTATAGGGATAGGATGCACCCGCAATTGTGAGCAAGGTGACAGAACAAAAGGCTAAAATTGCAGCAACAACTAAAAAAACAAGAGTTAGTTTGTCACATGAACAGCATGGCTACAAAGGGGTAAAGATTCAAAATCTCATGAGTTCTAGACACGAGGTAGTTAACTAGAGAAAGGGATAAAGGTCTTCAATCGAAAGAGCTTACCACAATTCGTAAAGCATGTGGATCGTCATCTCTATCAATGAGCGCTAGGAGCAAAATATCCAATGGAAGCAACTCATTCGTCCAAACAAAATATGCAAGGTTTGCACAAATTTTCATCAAAACATCCTGAAGCAGAAAATTGATCAAGACATAGAATTGGTTTGATAGTCTTTCAAATTTAAAATGTTCTATTCCATGCAAAAATCAGACCGAAAATGAACCTGTAAAGAGTGTCCATGTTGAAGTTCCACGTTAATATGGTGCAGGAGGACATCCACCATTGTATATATATTGGCTGTCACTTCTTCAGGTGAAAATTCTCTCAGAACACGCGCCTGTTATAACACGTCATTGAGACAACAATGTCCAAGCTTCACATAGACTCCAACATTACCTACTGTAAAAAATGAAAATTCATGAAGACCATAATAGTACCAAATGTCCACTGTTAATGCTTTCAGGGTGCTCTTGCATAAGAATCCATGCTCCAGCACAAAGATATTGTCGATGCTGAGGAAAACTGTGATTGATATACGTCATGACATAGGTAGGATCAGCAGATGGTGACAGAAGTTGCGTACACTGGTTAATCACGGTCGTTTCAGCCTGGCAAACGAGTATTAATAGTATTCTTACAAATCAAAATTGTAAGTAGAATACTATTTCAACTTCACAAAAAAAGACAACCAACTAACTACTACATCAATTACAGAGTACATATTGAATTTTCTCTTTATATCTAAGTACAATTGAAAGCTATTTTTTACATTTGTCTAGAATCGCCATCTACTAGTGGATTTTAAATTATTAATGGTTAGTGTGTACTAGAACAAAAACTCTACCAATTCAATCCAATTGGACCCAATATCCAAATGAATAGTTTTGGATGCCTTGATCGTTGAGAGTATCTAAAGGACAAACAACATTTATATAACACACCCCTATAACATCTCACACCTAATGTTGATATAAAACGTTGTTTTGTCCATTAGCCTCATATTAAACTGAAATGACTAATTGAAAATCAAGAACTGCGTTTCCAGAGAATGAAAGGTAAAAGAAGATAGTTGACATCACGATTGCGAGATAAACCTGTTGCCATGCTTGAATACCCAAACCCCTTTTATCCATTCTCCCACTTAAAGCATCCCGGAGAAGTGGAGGGAAATGGCATAGTGTTTTCTCTGACCATGTATGTTGGCTGGTTGCCATTATTTGTTCCAACATGCCTTGAAGATAAAGCAAATGATCAGCATCAGCAATTCCACGTGTCTTTATGATGATTGCAAGAGTAATTATGGTTATACGATTCAAGGTTTCAGTAAACTCTGTTGGACCCTGCATAATAATAAAATTATAAACTTAGTTTGTTCTAGAATAAGAAAAAAAAAATCAAGCAAAAAAAATTAGTTTTTCACTACAATAGTACTTCACCTTCCCTTCTCTTTTAACAGCAAAAAATTCTCTTAACGATAGAAGTAAATTCATGCACACATTTTCAGCCAGCCTGAATACTCGATGATCTCCACGCTTTCCTTTTAGAGTGGCAACTATTTTGGTGACATCATACATCAAGGTTTTGTTCTTCCCTTCATACCTACACAATTTTGTGCCAGTGAGTCATAAATGTGCATGCATAGTGGTTTTACTTATTTCAAAGTTAAAAAAATCTCTTGCATATGTCTAAATGTGAACTAAATTACGTTATGTCTATGAAAAAAATATCATTTCGTGATTTCAAATTCATGTATTAAAATCAATTTTTTGTAATTTATACATTCCAATTCCAAAATCAAAAATCTAACTGTGTTTGCTGATTCGTCTAAACAATGTAGGTTATTGCTCACTTGTGTATGATTAAAAACTATGTATACTTCCAATCCAGCTGCTGTCCTCGTCGCATGAAGCCAATTATAACAATGAATCTCTCCTTAGTAAAAACAAAGAACGTCTTGTTTCCGCAATTCTTGCAGGAGAGATAGCTGGTAAGCTATTCTAGATTGTGAGCCTAATTCTATACTGGTGGCATAGTATCCATTCCTTGCCGAAAAAACTGAATCGGGACAACAAAAGTAAAAAGGTGGGTAAAACTGTACCGGCATATAAACCTAAAGGAAGATTGGGAGAATGACCAAACCAGGTTAGAATGTGGAGGAGTAGAAGGAAAGAGGAAGGACATGATTAAATTTTAATCAGTAGGTTTCAGCAGTGAATTTTTTTTTTTTTGGGATTAAGAAGAAAAAAAACACGATCGGTGAATTTGAAATCCCAGAATTAATGAAGCAAAACTCGATCGGTTCTGAACAAATCCAAATATACATTTCATATTTTAACCAAACACCAGAACTTGAAATTTGAAATTCCAAATTCATATCTTCATTTATCCAAACACAATCTGAATGATTTTTGGCATTTTCTAGCATTCCAACGTTTTACATTTCATAGTTTTACCAAACACCAGCATTTCAAATTCAAAATACCAAACCCATATCCAAATCATCTATCCAACCACACCCTAAATGGTTTTCAACATTTTCTAGCTTTCCAATGTTTTATCTAATTGAAAAAGGAAATAACAGCACAGCATCCACTGCGCTTAGACGTTTTTACAGAAGAGAAGTACTCCGTAAAAGTTTGAATACCAGAATTCACAAGAACTCACAAGTTCTCACCTGTATAGAGGAAGTAACCTATAGTTTACGATTTCAAGCACTAGAAGAGTTACCCCTGGCTTGCTCCACAAAGCTGGATACCTCTGGGCTAAATGCTGTAGAAAGATCGGAAGAAAAAGAAAATCAATTCATTCATATTCCAACAAAACCACCTCCTTCAAAACATCAGTGAAGGATACTATCATTTGAACATGATATATTTTTCTTTTAACGGTAGTTTGTTTATATATGTTTATCTCATACGGAAGCTGTTCTCAAATCCAAATGGGGATCTAATATAAGAAGTCTACATATTATACCAGCTGGATAGTAATAAGTCAATGTGCAAGCTTCAAAATTTGAGTAGAATGAATGTGTTTGGTGTTTTGTACAAAGGAGGGGTTCCCTATTTATAGGCTTACAAAGTTTACTTAAACTATTAGGAATACTATTCCTCCCCTTCTACGAAAAACCTATCCTACTTGGATTAAGAGACATTAACTTATCATACTTGGACTAGGAATAATTCTACACTCCCCCTCAAGCTTGGCAGTAAACATTGAGAAGGCCAAGCTTGGATACTAAGTCGCTGAAGAGTTCTCGAGCAAGGGCTTTAGTGAGTAGGTCTGCTAGTTGTTCCTTTGAAGGGACATAATCCACATCAATGGCTCCACTGGTGTATTTCTCATAAATGAAGTGCCTATCCAGCTCAACATGTTTCGTACGATCATGGTGAACTGGATTTTTCACAATGCGAATGGCAGCTTGGCTATCACACGGCATCTTAACCGGTTCTTCATTTCTGACTTTCAGCTCCCTTAGTTCTTCATTTCTGCCTCTGCACTACTACGTGAAACAACAGATTGCTTCTTACTTCTCCATGTGACCAGATTTCCCCATACATAAGTGCAGTATCCTATTGTCGATCTTCTATCTGTCAATTCTCCTGCCCAGCTTGAGTTTGTCTAAGCTTTGATTCCTCTCTAATCATATTTGGTGAAGTACAGTCCCAATCCTAGGGTTTTCTTCAAGTACCTGAGTATTCTCCGAACAGCTCGCATGTGCTCGACATTGGGATTATGCATATGTTAGCTGACGAAGCTCACAGGATAGGTAATGTCTGGACGAGTGTGAGCCAAATAAATCAGCTTACCAACTAACCTTTGATATCTCCCCCTTTCTGTTGGCATCACTAACTCATTTGAGCTTAATTTCAGAGTTGATTCCATTGGTGTATCTACTGGTTTGCATCCCATCATTCTAGTTTCAGCAAGCAAATCCAAAACATACTTTCGTTGAGAGAGGACTAATCCATCCTTCGATCTTGCTATCTCTATACCTAGGAAATATTTTAAGTTTCTAAGGTTCTGATCTCAAACTCATCCATCCTTCTTGCTTCTCCAGGTTACAAGATTTACCCAGATAAAACTGCAGTAACCAGAAGTAGACTTTCTGTCACTGAGCTCACTTGCCCAACTTGTATTCGTATACACGAGTACATCACGACGAGTAGTATTTTTAAACTGAATTCCCAATCCAGGAGACTTCTTTAGGTATCTTAGGATCCTCACTGTCATCTCCATGTGTTCTTCATTAGGACAGTGCATATGCTGACTCACTACACTCACTGCAAAGGCTATGTCAGGCCGAGTGTAAGCTAGGTAGATCAGTCTGCTAACCAGACGTTGGTAGTTTCCGTTATCAACTGATGGTATATCATCAGTTTTACTCAACTCCTTATTCTGCTCCATAGGCGTATCCATTGGTTTGTAGTTTGACATTCCAGTGTCATTTAGTAGATCAAGGACATACTTTCTTTGTGAAATGGTGATTCCTTGGTCATATCTTAATACCACCATTCCGAGAAAGTATGTTAGTTGCCCCAAATCTTTTATTTCAAACTCGTGAACAAGCTGAGCTTTTAACCTCTTGATTTCTTCTACATCATCTCCTGTAATTATAATGTCATCGACATATACAATTAGAATGGTCATCTTCCCCTTGGATGAGTGTTTGACAAACAGTGTATAATCTGTTTGGCATTGGTACTAACCTCCATCCTTTTCAACTTTAGTAAACCTGTCAAACCAGGCCATAGGGGACTACTTTAACCCATACAAAGCCTTTCTGAGTCTGCAGACAATGTTTTCTTTGGATTTTTTAATACCAGGAAGGAAATTCATGTAGACTCATTCAGTCAAGTCACCATTCAGGAATACATTTTTCACATCCAGTGCCAATCAAGATTTACAACCAATGACAACAAGACTCTTATTGTGCTTAGTTTTGCAACAGGTGCAAAGGTCTCTTCATAATCAACTCCATAGTATTGAGTGAAACCCCTTGAACTAGTCTAGCCTTGAATCTCTCAATTCCTCCATCTGCTTTCTATTTCACAGTAAACAGCCACTTGCAGTCAACTGTGTTCTTTCCTTCAGGACATTTTACTACTTCCGATGTTCCATTTTTCTCCAAGGTGCTTACTTCCTCCAAGATTGCTTGTTTCCATTTTGGTGATTTCATAGCATCTTGGATGGTTCTTGGTACCTCAACACTGTCTAAAGCAGTTATAAAGGCTTTATGAGCATCATTAACATTCTCATAGCTCACATGGTTTCCAATGGGATACCTTGTACAATTCACTCCTTTCCTGGGGGCAATCGGAACATCAAGTTCAGTATGGATTATTTCATCTTCCAACTGCTCAACTTCAACTTCATGTTCCTCTACAGGGTCGACTTCTACTTCTGCATTTATACTAGCCTCGGTCCTCACAATTCTTCTTTGATAGACCTGTAAAGGATTTGGCTGAGGTGGAGGACACTCCCCCTTGCTACCAGTCACAGTGTCATTACTTGACACATCAAGACCAATAATCTCCACAAACTGTTGTGAGTCGGAGTTGTTTGTAGTCATAGCAGAACTCTCCCCTGAATTACAGCAGGTGTGAAGAATGGTTGGAACTCAAAAAATGTGACATCTCAAGTATTGTAAAACCGTTTTGTGTGAGGGATGTAGCACTTGTAGCCCTTCTGGTTAGCAGAGTAGCCAATGATAACCCCCTTGAGTGACCGATGATCAAGTTTAGAACGATATTGGGAAGCCACATGGATGAAAACCGTACAATCAAACACCCTCAAAGTAAAATTAGAGGGTATAACTGGAAATGTGGGAAAATTTCTCTAATAGCACTTAACGAGGAGTTCCACAGTTCAATACACGACTTGGAAGTCGATTAATAAGGTAAGTGGTTGTCAACACAGCCTCACCCCATAGGTGTTGTAGAACGTTGTGAGTGAACACAGATGCCCGAGCAACCTCCAGCAAATGACGGTTTTTTCGTTCAGCCAAACCATTTTGTTGAGGGGTGTCCACGCATTAACTAGCGTGCACAATCCCATGTTCATTTTGGTGATTTCATAGCATCTTGGATGGTTCTTGGTAAGAGCCGAAAATGCTATTGAAATAATTACGAGCATTGTTGGTTTTTAGAACCTGAACATTTTCCTGAAACTGTGTACGGATCATGGTGTGGAAATTCTGAAATAACCTAGTTGTTTCCAATTTTTCCTTCATTAGGAAAGTCTATGTGAGTCGGGTGTGATCATCAATAAAGGTGACAAACCACCTAGCACCATTGATGTTCCAAACCTTCATTGGCCCCCAAATATCACTGTGAATTACCGCAAATGGTCTAGTAGTTTGATATCCTAACCCAGAGTATGTAGACCGAGTTTGCTTGGCAAGCTAACAAACTTCACATTGATATTGTTTGGCATTCTTATTAATAAGGGAAAATGGTACTTTGCCCCCCTCTACTTTGCCAAGTTACCAAACAGCCCCCTATACTATGAAATGATCAATTTACCCCCTCCTACTATGCCAACGTAACAAACAGCCCCTTCCATCCAAAACTCCATCCAAAATTTCGTTAAGTGATGACTCACCAATATGATTCATTCATAATTAATGACAGTACATTGCCACATCATTTGTGACAGTACATTTTTAGTACAAAACGTAATAAAAATATTATTTTAAATTTATAAATTAAAAAGTATATATTTAATTTTTTATGGATTTTTTTTTCAATTAAAGTTAATAAATATTTTGTATTTAAACATTTCAAAGTTATTTTTAGAAAAAATTGTATATTTATTTTAGAAAAATAAATTATTTCATTTTTAATATTAAAATTCATAAACGAAATATTTTTTATTGTAAAAATATGTTTTTTATTTTTTATTTATAAATTTAATTTAATTCTTTTTATAATTTTTGTTTGTCTCTTTTTAGTTTAGTTGCGATTGATGAAAGTCGTTGATGTGGCAATGTACAGTCATTAATTGTTGATGAGTCATATTGGTGAGTCATCACTTAACGGAATTTTGGATGGAAATTTGGATGGAAGGGGCTGTTTGTTAGGTTGGCATAGTAGGAGGGGGTAAATTGATCATTTCATAGTATAGGGGGCTGTTTGTTAACTTGGCAAAGTAGAGGGAGGCAAAACACCATTTTCCCTATTAATAAATAGATCAGGAAACAATCTTTCAAGATACAGGAAACTCAGGTGTCCTAGCCGAAAATTCCATAGACTCTGCATCCTCAAAATTATCCAACACCAGCAGGCACATTCTCCGTCTCCATTCCCTTTAGCACATACAGACCATTGCACTTATCACCATGTCCAAACATCTTCCCCGTCTACACCTTCTTCAACACACAACCAGAAGAGCTGAAACGAACTTCACTCTGCAGATCATGAGTAATTGATTAATAGAGAGGAGATCAATTCAAAGTTTTGGCACATAGAGAACCGGAAATAGAGTGAGATCCTTAGTCACTCTAACTAATCCTACTCCTTCAATAAGAGCTAGAGTACCATCTGTTATACGAACTTTTGTGTTCTAATTCTAAATAATATCCTTACAACCAGTCATATTATCTGTAAACCAGAATCCATAATCCAATAATTTTTTGACTGAGTATGAGAAAAGAGGGCACTCGATTGGTTACCTTGCTTATCAAACAAGCTGTTGTTGTAGCCACGGTGCTCTGTAGTGCTTGGCTTCTTGACTTGAGCAAGCATCTTCTGAAGAATGTCCATCAACCGATTTGAGAAATGAGGTTCTTCTTCGGGAGCTTTGTTGGCAGCAACGTGAGCTCTAGGGTTGCGTTCTGACCTTAGCTTCCAGTCAGCAAGTTGGCCCACAAGCTCATAACACTTTTCCTTGGTGTGCCAGGCCTTTCCACAGTGCTCACAGTAGAAGATAGGAGGTTCAACTCCCTCCTTATTGATTTGTGATATCAGGGCGGTGTTGGGACCTTCAGATAATAAAGCTAAGCTTTCAGTGAGATTTTGTCTTTGGAATCATAAGACGACATCGGTCTTCCTCGTTTCAGCAAATGCTTCTTTCAAGTTGGGAAACGGCTTGGTTCTCGTAACTCTACTTTTAGCATCATCAAACTCTTGATTAAGTCCCAGCAGTAGCTGCACCATGCATTTCTTCTCAACGAAGGTACGGTGTGTCTTGGCATCCTTAGTAGTATCCCAAGTTGGAGCTTCATAGAGATCTAGTTGAACCCAAGAGAGGACGAGTTGTTGTAATATTCTGTGACAATCGGCTCTCCTTGTTTGAAGTTAAACAATATAGATTCAATTTCAAACAAGGCAGAGGATTTGCCTTGGGTTGAATAAGTGGACTTAACATCATCCCAAAGGTCCTTAACTGACTGATGCAGGAGATAATTGTCTCCAATGTCAGGTTCTATGGTTGAAATCAGCCATAATCGAACCTAATTGTCATCATTATTCCACTGATTGAAGGTAGGGCCATTCTCTCCTTGCTTTGTTGTAGCGCCAATAAGATAACCGTCTTTGGAACGTCCAGTTATAAACATCTAGATTGATTGTGACCACTGGAGGTACTTGCTTCCATTGAGTTTCCGAATAGCGATTCCTCCACTATTAGAGTCGGAAGGATTACTTATGGTTGTCATAGTCTCTGGAGTTATAGTCTCAGAGATGGTTGGGTGTTTTGGAGAAGAAGAAGAAGAAGAAGATCACTGCCAGAGGTCATGACAGTGAAGCACAGCTACTGGCGACGGAAGAAAGAACCGACGGCTCTAATACCATATTGAATTCAGAGAATTAGGGTTTCACAGATCCAATCTCGTATATCATTAACAGAGGTAAGACCCGAATATATACAAGGTTTAGGGAAGAGAAACCCACCTAACTTAGGAGATACTAACGTGGCTAATAAGGAAACTACAACTATAAATAATAAAATCTAATATTCTTCAATAGCCTTCTTCACATTTCTACCAAATTTGAAAAGGAGCGTTAAAATTACCGAGATTCGTATCAAACTATCAATTATTATCATTCTTGTTACTGAGATTTTTTTATTTAGTTATCGTATATATTTCAATATGCTATTTACTAGTTTCCCTAAGAGTCATGGATATAGTAAGTTACCGCATTTTGCAGTGTATATATATAGAAGCAGTGTTGTACTCGGATACAAAGAAGATTGATTATTTCAACACAGTTTCACAAATCAGATAAGAAAATGTATTACCGTGAAGTGTGACCTAAACAATGAGTGAGGTGCAGAGAGCAGCAACCGACAATATGTTTCCACCATAGCAACACTTGGAACTGCCTAAAGGGAAAAGGGACAAAGTCGTGATAACTGATAAGAACTATTAGTCAACGTATATAAAGAACACATGAGCACTACAAATAGATATAAAATAGAAGCATTTCCAGAACGGAGAAAAAGTATATATAGTGCTCCTGTAATAATCATATATTTTTGCCAGATTCTAAACTAATACGCTGAACAAGATCATTTGACTTGTACATATGCCATGTTTCAGCTAATGGGAATAAATGCTATCAAAATGGACATTAAAAAATTAAAGCTAAATTTTACTACACCTTTTGTTGGAAAGCATATAAGAGTTCATATGAATGTGGATAGTCTAAGATTTAAATAATAAAACTTGCCCCAATTGTCCTTGTTAATTGAAAAGAAGCACGCTATATTCTTTAACAGTTCCCTGGGACATGGTCTAATTCAAGTTTCTCGTGCCTAATTTTAATGTAAAGAACCCATACAATTTGAAAAAAAAATTCCAGCAAAATGCAACACAAATATATAGAGGAAAGAAATTTGCAAATCCCTCACTCTTGGCAACCTCCATTACATAAGATGGAACTATAACCGCTCTATCAAATATATAGTTAAATAAATTTGCAAATCTCTCACTCTTGACCACCTCCATCACATCAGATGGAACAATTGCCGCTCTTTAAAGTCAATTTCAAACTTTACAATCCATGATAGAAATTAAACCTACCAGTCTTCTCTTCACCTATAGTTCATTGCCTCAAGCCTCAGTCATACCATTTGCTTCGAGTCCATAGCTTGTGCCATGCCCGTGCTATCAACCTCGTCTCGCTAATCTCCCCCACTCAATTTCCAAGGATTAATGTTTTCTTCGATTCTAGCACAAGCTCTAATACAATGCCAAATTGAATTTTCTTTGAATAATGCCCAGGTAAATTCTTCACTTGTAGGGAATTAACACTTAAATTGCACTACTCTATCACTAAGAATCTAAACAACATCTAACTAAATCCTTGGGATCATGCGATAGTAGTCCCCTAATAACTCGCAGCTCGACCCAGTACTACCATCTATGACAACATGGAAATGAGAACGATTCTCTGTTATATCATATATATTCTCGTTTAAATAGAACAACATGAGAAAAAGATCTGTGAGTTTAATATAGTATTAGAGTCGACCGTAATTGTTGAGATATGGCTGAATTAGGGGCTTAATTCCAACATTATTATATTAGTATTTCTTACCTTATTTAGTCTCCTTAGTTAGGCAATTACCTATCTAGAGTGTATTCTAGTTATGGTAGGTTTCCTATAGGACTCTTTATCACTAGTTCCTTTCTTCTATTCATAAGAAGAAATCGGGTAATCATACAAACCCTAATTTCAGTATGGTATCAGAGCCTGGTTGGCTAAACTCTAAGCCAACCGGCTGAAGCCAGCTATCTCACTCTCTCTTGTCGATAATCCTCCTAATCGAGGATTCTTCTTCCTATCTCACTCTCCCCGAAGCAACCTTCTGAAATTCTCACAATTCCTCGCTCACTCTACGACAGAATCCCAGTTTCGGAATCTAATTTCATAGATACTTTAGCTATGATGTCCATTGCTAGCCAGGGGGGAGAACTCTCAACCGGACCGGCTGGTATACACTAGAAGAAACTAGCTACTGCTGAAATTCCCAGCAGCAATACACAACAAACTACTATTGAGGTTCGTAACAACCGTACACTTTCAATAGATGCAACTGAGGTATTGTAGAAGGTATTGGAGATGAAGTCCGAACTGCTCAAATTGATTTGGACATGCCAATTGCCTATAGGAAGGGAGTGCGAACTTGCACCACCAAGCATCCTAGAAAATAAAGTTTCATATGAAGGTCTAGGTCATACCTACAAATAATTTATGAGCAGCCTAGATAAAGGACAGTTTCCAAACAATGTTGAGGAAGCTAGGACGTAGAGCAAACAATGTTGTTAGGAAGTTAATAGGTATAGATGTCCTAATTAAGGTAGGAAACTAATAGCTAACTTTCTGTATATATGTACTTTGACGTAGAGCAAATAATACATATCCCAAAATTCGAAAATACTTGTGAGTTTAATAATAATTAACTTCCTAAATAATAAACTATAGTAGGAACTAATTACGGAAACTAATTAATCCTAGAGGAAATACTCTATTCTTCAGCAAGAGTAGTTCTCTTCTATAAATGATATACAAATGAGCAAAACTCTTACTCACAAAATTCAGCACCATCTCATACATATTTCTAGTTTGCACTCCTCTAGGAATTCTTGTGACAATAAACATGTTTCAAAAACCAACAGACATAACATTTAAGTAGTGTGTCAAATTCTATACTATCCCATAATTATTCCACATCCAAACGTGCACAGGAAAGAGAAATACCTGGCCAGCAAACAAAGAATCTTCTAACTGGAAGACCAACTTCAAGCACAAGTTCATTGAAAGCCCGGATAATAAGGGCATTGGCAACGGGCTTACTTCTCTCATCACCATAACTCTTTCATTGGACTGAATATTCGTTCCTGGCAATAACTCAGAAACTCCTGCGGACGATAACCAGTTTACTACAGCTTCACATGCAGGTTGTGCCATAGTGAAGGAGAAAACCCAAAACATTCCAATTGATCTATCATCCATATTCATGTAGTCCATCATGCGATCCCCTGAATGGCTTGCATATATCAGCCTCTTGCAATAGGTGGAATAAGAAACAAATCTAAACAGTAAGTGCAGCCATGTAACCAGCAAATATATATTCACTATTGGACTACATACACCACTTGGATCTAATCTTTTTTACTTTTTAGTGGAAACCATTAATCTCGGTGTAGTGGTGTTAGCAGGTACAATAGAATGAACAGGAAAATATATATTCATGAAGATAGGATCAAAAGAAGTGAAGCATGAGATCCGAGGCAGGATATTAAGCCACTTTACACTCATTTATGTGTTTGTTTGGTCGCTAACAGATGAACTTATAGCGAACAAATTAACTATGATGCACTTCAACTGCAAGAAAGTACAACTACTCTTGGCACTCTACTTTTTTATAACAAATTTTCCGAAACTTATATCAGTGTTGAATATTATTATTATTATTATTTCCTTGTTAGATGCAAATAGGGAGTTAATAGTTTATCCTAATTAGAAAGTTTTTATCTTGGAGATCTCCTAGGTTAGGAAGGTCTCTTTGATCTAGCCTTGTATATAAGCTGTAATTCTATACGATTAATGATATACGAGAATCATTCTCACCAATCCTAATCTGTAAAGCTTAATATGGTATGACAGCCTCCGGTGTTTTCTTCTGCTGCCGCCGGTAGCTTTGCTCTACTGTCATGAGCTCTGATAGTGATTCTTCTTCTCCGACTTTCTCTAAATCTAAACAACATTCTGTCATCTCTGAGAATATAACTCCAGAGACTATGGAAACTACCAATACCTCTTCTGATTCTAGTGCTAGAGGAATTGCTATCCGAAAATTCAGTGGAAGCAATTACCTCCAGTGGTCTCAATCCATCTAGATGTTTATCACTGGTCGATCCAAAGGCAGTTACATAACTGGCACTACGGTCAAGCCAGAAGAAAGTGATCCTACCTCCAATCAGTGGAACAACGATGATAATCAGGTTCGTTTCTGGTTGATCTCAACCATGGAACTTGATATTGGAGACAATTATCTCTTACACCAGTCAGCCAAGGACCTCTGGGAAGATGTCAAGGCTACTAACTCGACCCAGGATAACTCATCTGCCTTGTTCGAAACCGAGTCGAAGTTATTGAGCTTTAAACGAGAGTTGACTCTTACAAAGTACTACAACAAACTTGTTCGGTCATGGCTCCAGCTGGATCTCTATGAAGCCCAAACATGGGATACCACAAAGGATGCCAAGACCCATCGTACCTTCATCAAGAAGAAGCATACAGTTCAGCTACTACTGGGCCTAAATCAGGAGCTTGATGGTGCCAAAAGTCGTGTCATGGGAACAAAACCGTTTCCCAGTTTGAAGGAAGCCTTTGCTGAAGTCCTGTGTGAAGAAGATCGACGTCGTCTCATGATTCTTGAGACTAAATCTCACTCTGAAAGATCAGCTTTGCTAACCGAAGCTCCTAGCAGAGCCCTGATATGCCAGAACAGCAAGAAAGAAGTAACCAAGCCACGTGTGTTTTACTATGAACACTGTGGTAAAGCTTGGCATACCAAGGAGAAATGCTATGAACTTGTCGGAATGCCTGTTGATTGGAAACCAAGGTCTGACCGAAAGCCTCGAGCTCATGTTGCTGCTAGCAAAACTTCAGAGGATGAACCGCAGTTTTCCAAGGGTCAAACAGACATGCTCCAGAAGATGTTTGCTCAAGCTAAGCGAAACACAACCGAGCAAAGAGGATACATAACTAGTCTATTTGATAACCAAGGTACACATTCTAGTGCATTGTTGTCTTATAAACAGTCAAAAACTGTGGATTATAGATTCTGGGGCCACAGATAATATGATTGGATGCAAGGATATCATTCATAACCTCCAACCCTACTCTAAGTAAACAGGAGTTCGCATTGTCGATGGCACCCTAGCTCTAATTGTTGGTATAGGGTCACTAAAACCCTCACCCTATTCCCCATTCTCTACGTCCCAAAATTGGACTGTAATTTTCTCTCCATTAATCAAGTTACTCATGATCTGTAGAGTGAAGTCAAGTTCAGCTCCTCTGCTTGTGTGTTACAGGAGGTGCAAACAGGGAAGATGCTTGGCAGTGGTGAAAATGTTGAAGGGCTCTATATTTTGGAAGGTTTGGAGCACAAGAAACCTACTGATGATAGTCAAAAACATGCTCATATTGTAGCAAGTCTAGACAGTATTGAGAATAAAGTTACAATGTGGCACTTCCAACTAGGATCTTGTACCTCGAAAGATTATTTCCAGACTTATTTCTTAATAAAAGTGCCAAGCATTATCAATGTGAAGTTTGCCAACTTGCTAAGCATACAAGATCTGTGTATTCTGGAATAGACTATCAACCAACTCAACGGTTTGCAGTAATCCACAGTGATATTTGGGGGCCAATGAAAGTTCAAAACATCAATGGTGCTAGGTGGTTTACAACATTTATTGAAGATCACACTCGTCTCACATGGACCTTCTTAATGAAAGACAAGTCTGAGACCACCGGGATATTCCAAACTTTCCATACCATGATCCAAACTCAGTTTCAGGAGAATATCCGAGTCCTGAAAACTGATAATGCTCATGATTACTTCAACCGTACCCTTGGAGCATTCTTACTTCGACATGGTATTGTACATGCTAGCTCTTGTGTTGTCACACCTCAGCAAAACGATCTTGCAGAGAGGAAGAACCATCACTTATTAGAGGTAGCTCGGGCCTCTATGTTTACTCATCATATTTCCAAATATCTTTGGGATGAAGCTATTTTAACAGCAACCTATCTGATCAATCGTCTCCCCAGTAGGGTTCTAAACTTCAAGACTCCTTGACAAGTTTTGTTGGATGAGTTTCCTCACATATCCAGCTACACCTTAGATCTCACTCCCAAGATCTTCAGTTGTATGATGTTCATCCATACCCCCCTCACCAACGGTCTAAGTTAGACCCTCGGTCTCAAAAAGGGGTTCTCATTGGATATTCAGCTACACAAAAGGGCTACAAGTTCTATGTTCCGCAAATCAGGAAGGTATACAATACTCGAGAGGTGACATTTTTTGAATCCCAACCTTGTTTCCACCCCACAACGTTTCAGGGGGAGTCTTCATCTACTGACAACTCCGAATCGCAGCGGTTTATGGAGCTAATTGCTCTGGATGATCCCAGTGAGCAAAGGGATAACTCTAGTCAGGGGGAGCCTCCCTCAAAACCACTCATTGTATACCAAAGGAGAAACATGAAGAAAGATGATGTTACTAATACTCCAGTACCTAATACAGAAGTGACCAATGAGGAGGTGGTTCATGAAGTTGAAGTTGAACAGATGGAGGAAGACGTAAGCCCATCTGTAAGTGATCTGGCCATACCAATAGCTCTTCGAAAAGGGACACGAAGGTGTTCCAAGTATCCTATTGCTCATCAAGTGAGTTACGAGAAGTTGGAAAAATCCCATAAAACCTTCACAATCAACTTTGACAGTGTGATGGTTCGTAAGACTATACAATAAGCTCTAAAACTGCCAAGCTGGAAGAAGGTAGTTTTGGAGGAACTGAAGGCCTTGGAACAGAATGGCACATGGGAAGTGGGAAGAATACAGTGGACTGCAAATGGCTATTTACAGTAAAATACAGAAAAAATGGAACAATTGATAGGTTCAAAGACAAACTGGTTGCAAAGGGCTTTGCTCAATCCTATGGAGTGGACTATGAGGAAACCTTTCCCCAGTTGCAAAACTCAACACAGTAAGAGTCTTGCTTTCACTGGCTGCTAATTGAGACTGGCCATTGTATCAACTTGATGTGAAGGATGCCTTCCTAAATGGTGATCTAGCAGAAGAAGTTTACATGAGTTTTCCTCCTGGAGTGCAGAATTCTAAAGATGAACTTGTGTGCAAACTCAGGAAAGCTCTATGTGGGCTGAAGCAGTCTCCTAGAGCCTAGTTTAACAGGTTTACTAAAGCAGTAAAGGGGGTTAATACCGATGCCAAACAGATCATACATAAAGGGGGTCAAGCACTCTTCCATAAGGAAAGTGTCCATCCTAATTGTGTACGTAGAACTTTATACATAAAAAATCTAAGATGAGGAACAAGCGAAATCAAACCAGCAAACATTGTAGTGGAAATACATAAATCATAAAGCATTTAGAAACATAATTTTAGAATCAAATAGTGAAACTACATCGAAGTTAACTAGATGCAATCGCATAAAAACAATCATAATTATTGAAAAATAATATATGAACTATAAATCAAAATAAACAAATAATTTTACCAAATATATCAAAATACATGACAATAATTTATGTGTGTACCTTATCTATAGAGATATTATGTTTTAAATAATCAAATAAAAAGTTATGGATGAAAGCAATAAAAAGAAAATCACATCATCTAGAATCTGAAGATCGTAAGAAATCTTAAAATTTTGGAACTGGAATCATAACAGCTAAATACTTCATTTTGAAAAACGTATGGTTTTTTACGGATTAATTTCAAGCTAAATGTTAGAGTGCTCTTGACGTAATTTACATATGAGTTTGTTCTAGTTAGAATCACAAGCTTGCAATTCAGTGATGGGGCTACAGTAATGTGTAGCAGTTAGGTTGTTATTATTACTTGCAGTATCTAAGCTGCATGGTGTATTATGTAGAGTTGAAAAAAATCATAATTGACACTAAGCTCAAACAAGGTTTCTCCTTCCAGAATCATAAAAAAAAAATTGGGATTTGAAATACATAAGCACCGCATGGAACATGTGAAAAACTGTGCAGCCGTACTAACTAACTTAAGTGACCTTTCATACAAGGGCAATCAGGAAGATATGTTACAAACCTTGTATTGTATAATGACAAATAAATTAAGAGGGTGCATTAAAGTTAAGAAGCAGCTGCAGCATGCATGCTACAAAAATCACCAGCAAGAAAACTTATGTACCAGGACTGAACACAAAGTAAAAGTTCATCAACAATAAATTAGAAAGCAATTTACCTTTCCCCATTTGCGTCCACCATTCATCTATTTGCTTTCCTTTCTGAAGCTGCTCGTTATTCAAATATTCCCTTGTTGATGTGTTCAATGACCAAATGCGTAAATTCTGACAACTGCTTATGAAATCAAGAAGAATGTTTTGAGGATTATTGGGATCTGAACTCCGATCCTCCCTATGGAAAGATATAATCTTTCTGATTGTCTCTACCTGCAGAATGATTGAATTCATAATATTTAATAAGTATCTCTAGGGTTAATGCTTCCACCACCAATATTTGATGCAATAAGAATGCTTTTGAGAAAACAAATCATCCTGGAGTGATATGTTAATATTATCTAGAAAAGGGATTAAAGTATAACCAAAACCAAAATGGTATGCTTTCATTGAAAAAAGCCAACCTTTCGAGCATCTGTCTTTAGTGCATTCATCACAAGCTCAACCTTGATAACTTGGGCAAGCAGCCAAGTTACGTGATTGGTTCGAAGAAACTTCTGATCACCGTAAGTGAGTCGTGAGACAAGCTTGTCGACAAAATCCACAAAATCGATACATCCACTTTTGATTAAGAAAAAAAATATATCAGAGAAGACAAGCCACTCCTGCCAGCAATTTATTTCTGCAGTATAAGATAGATATTAGAACCAAAAAACATAAGTATTACGACAACCAAGAGCCTTCCTCCTAAACCGTATAAAAAGTCCTAGAAAAGAACAGTATCGTATTGCAGTAACTCACTCAAAGATCAGTGCCTATTCCTCGCATATATACGGCACAATGAAAAGGATTTGTAATAGCCCTACAACATTTAAGGTGTTTGTGGAAGGGCTAACCCCATCAGATGCGATGCAGGAAGTAATTTATATGTTCAACATAAAAGAAACAGACAGAAAATGTAATAAAATAGCACCATCTAAGTAAAGGTGTTTGTTACCGCGTTAATCCAAAGGCATCTTCACAATAAAAAACATGTGGAAACCCTCTTAAGAAAAAATTATTAAGTAAACCATTATTGAAACTTCAAGGAGCAATGACAAATGCATACACGCATATGATAATATGAAAGTTGTTAATTTGGATTGTGGAAACAAAGTGTTACGGAGTACACAAAATATTTAATAGTTTGTACAATAATGACTTCCAAAAATTGAGAAATATAAGCAAAATACTATTAAACAAGCATTAATACTTCATATTTCAGAGTTACATTAATCATATAAATGAAACAAACATTTATATTAAACATTGTAATAACTAGATCAAGTTTGTATCCATAATGATATTTATACGACATGAATCCAAAATGAAAATAGTTTTAGACCTAACATCAAAAGAAACTTTCATGGATGTAAATGAGAAGATAAGATAAAAAGTGGAAGGATAATTGCCTGAGTTGGTCAACTTCAATAGTTCTACTATGCGATCGATAGTGGCCTCACATATCATACTAGAAGTGAAAACAGCACCAGGAGTTGGCCCATGAGCAGGATTTCTATAGCAAGATGCCACAAGGAGCACGCGCTTCCACCAGTCAGGAGATGGAGTAGCACGAAGAGCATGTCTGATGCATCGCAACGCTCTTTCCCAGTCCAAGCTTCCCTTCTGAATAGAATTTGCTAGATCCTAGAGATATAAATAAACAATATTAACAATTACAATGGGTCATAAGCGCATTTCTATTTTATGTCATTGAGACAGAAACCAAGCATAAACTCCAACCATGTTGAATATAAAGACATTAAATGAGACTCCTAACATCAGTGCATGCAACTTACAACTTGATGCATAAGATACAAGATATAAAAAGGTGTATATGACTATTGCGTGAATATAAGTTCATAAATTATCGTACAGCTATATGAATTTCCCTTTATGAAGCAAGAAGATTTTCCTGAATTTAGGAATTTATCTTCCTCTTTCCAACTAAGCGCACTAAAAATAATGCAGAAAAAGATATATCTTTACAACTAACGTTAACAACAATTGCTCAAAGTTGTCTAAAGGATACCAGGAAAGCTAGTATCTACAATGGACATTTCCAAGAGGTTCTCCTACAAGTTCAACCTAATGCGCTGCATTACTAGATATCTACAGTAAGTATATCTGAAAGAATGATGAGACCGGTCAATAAGGAACATTTAGTCTTTACCAGGAGCATATTCCAGGTTAGATGAAACAATGTCAGATACAAGAAAGACGGCATATGCATGAATTGAAACATCTTTTGACATAAGACTCTTATTAACAGCAGCAAATATAATGTAGCAAATGATATATGGCAGGACTGGGAAGAATCAATCGTAAATCAGTTTTGATGAATTCAAAATGCCAGAAACATTCAGAACTACAGTTTCAGAAACTACTTATCGGACATAAGCAATGATTTGAGAACTGCAATAACACCCCAAAATTCTCATCCGCCCACCTCCACACCATCCTGCCTTCGGATCCCTTCGCATGTGCCCCCAATAAGTTGTTGCACAATAAGATTAACTTCACTTTTATTTTTTTATCAAGGGACACACTGTTCTAAGTCCATGGTTTTTCGTCCATAAAATTTTTCACTAGAAATATAATGTAGCCACATTAGACATAGAAACTCTGAATCTTGAAAAAAGGAATTATTACCTCTCCATGCAGCGGCTCTCCAAGTACACTCGGGTATGTGATTGGGGAATATCGCAAGTTTGCTACCACTTCAACTGAAAGATTAGTAGTTGTCTGTGACAGAAACCGATGAGTACCAAATGTAGGGCAATGAAGGTGTTGGTCTAACATTTGCATGTGCATTGCCATCATATCTCTTCTCCTGTGGATCTCTAGGATGAGCGTAAATAAGGCTTCATCGTCCGGTATGTTCTCTATAAACTGGACACCACTGCGCAACAATTCATAAAATGGAACACGACATTTATCTTCGTCAACCAATAGCCAGACGACATCTAGACAACTATGTAGCCATTCAACAAGAGCCTTGTCAGGTCTCCAAGATTTCCTGCCATCAGATTCATCAGAACTTTGGTGCTTTTGATCCCAGTTCACCAACCAATTCAACATATGACAGAAGATATCAATGTGAGTCACTGGCTTTAAATTAAACCCTAAACCAATTAGAATAATTTTGCAACAATGTTGCCGCAGACTACTTAGAGCATTATCCCTTGAAGATGAGCCGACCCTAGCAGTAGATGGTTGCCCATTGCCCGAAATATCTGATGACTTAACCGGGGACATCGCAAGAGAAGACAATGGTTCAATGGCCGATTGGGAAGGCGACCCGATACCATGAACAGGAGGCAATGGAGATGTAGGATTAGAAGTCTGAAAAATGGATGAATTGGGAATCAGACTTGAAGAAGGAAGCATTGCAGTTTGTGATAAACCTGTAGATGAAATGGTAGGCATTGCTTGACCAGACTGGCCCACTGTCAATTCTGCGGAGGACACCGAAGAAAGGAGACCTGGCAAAAAGCTGTCCCAATTTATGTAGCCTATACTGGACAGGATTCGCGAAGCAAACAAAAGAAATTCAGCTCGTGGGGCATGATTACTGCACTGGACAACCAGAGATACAAGTACAGACTCAGTGACCGCCCGCAGTTGGTCTTGATCCTGAGGTGTGAACAATAGAATCAGAATTTACCAACTTGAAATGATAAACTATGTGACTTTGAACAGTGGACTCCAACAAATAAATGTTGTACTCACGGGAAACTGGACACGGAGTTGCTCAAAATCAATGATGAACTGTTCATTTCGGGGCGGGAGATCTCTATTTAGAGCATGGACACGCTTCTGCGCCTTATTGCTGGAGATAAACAACAAGGGATGAACAAAAGGAGGCCAAAACGAAATTGTCAATAGAGAACCCCCGAAGTAGGGAAAGTGAACTTCCGGACCCAAATTCACTACGGAAAAGAAGACTAAAAACAGCGTCGAGACAACAAAGCTTGCAAAAGTAATACTTACGGTGGCTCACGAATTGAATCATCGGGCTTTTGGTAGTTATTTCTCTGAGAAAATAAAAAATAAATAAAGTCGAAGATCAGCAAAGCAACCATTTGAGATTCTAGATAGCTGACATATCCCGTAACAAGAAGAAAAAAACTCACTCCTAAGTAGAGATTGAAGAGGTCGAGGATGGCAGCTCGAGCTGGATGAAACTGATAACCCCGAGACGCAGTTGTTGTGGAGGCTAACGACCTCTGGCTCTGATCCATCGCTCATAGAAAGCTTTCCTTCTTCCGGCTTTCTACTTTTTAAGAAGGAAAGCCGACTGACTGACTAGTCGTCTACTGGCTGGCCTTCTCGCCCTCCTTAATGGTGTCAAGTAAGCAGGCTTATTGTCCATTTTGGTCATAAACCTTTGGGACTTGTAACAAACTGGTCATAAAACTTTAATTTGTAACCTAGTAGTCATTAACCTATGGGGTTGTAACAGATTAGTCAATCCGTTAACTCTCCATCAAATTTCTCAGTTAAGTGATGATATCAGCATGCCATGTCACTGTTTTTTCCACCTCACCCCTTGCCACATCACCTATTCACCCATGACTCAACCCACTAAACCCATCCCTAACCCAACTCTAACCCAACCTAAACCTGGAAAACCCAACCCAGCCTACCATGGATTTTTCCCATTGTAGGGTTGTTCACAAAATTAATTCCCAAAATAGGGCAGTTCACAGATCAATTCCCAATCTAGGGTAAATATTCTGACTGTGCAATTAAATCGCCAAAGTAATTGGCGATCTAACATAGCTGAAATATATTATTATAAATCGCCATAGTATGGCGATTTGTCTATTTTTGTGTCAGACAAATGCAACTTCCAAATTGGGTTGCATTTCAATCATTTAACTTGTTGTTCTTGCTGTTTGGTCACACAAACCAATTTTTTGTATTTTGTTTAATTGTACATTTATATGTTAGTAATATATAAATATTTTTTATTTGTAATATATATATAATAGATTTGTTTCTCGTAGTAGAGCTACTAACAATTCAAAATGTTAATGAATAGATTCGCTCGACATTAAGCCTAAAAAATTACACACGTTTGTGACTCGGCTTGATTCGTAATGTCCAGACTTGAAAACTTAATGAATCAATATTAAATCAAGATTGAATCAATCTCAAGCTCATAATTTTCTATACAAGCGGAGTTTGAGCTTGATTCCGTAATGTAAATCGAGCTCGAACTCGATCCGAACAAAAATCAAAATGAGTTAAACTCGAGTGATTATTCGGCTCATATGCAACCCTAATAACACTTTGGTTCAAGTCTGGATAATTGGTATTTGTTCAAGACTTAATATCGGTTCGTTAAGTTTTTGAGTCGAGTAATCTCGAATAAAGCCGAGTCACAAACGTAGTTTTTTAAGCTAAATGTCGAGTGAATCCCGAGCAACTTAATTTATTCGTTAATATTCTGAATTATTAGTAGCTCTACTGTGAAACAAATCGATTATATATATTATAAACAAAAATTATTATATGTGTTATGAACAAATAAAATGGATAATTAAACATAAATTAATAGCTCAAACAAACATAAACTCGGCTTGTTTAGAAAATTATGAGCTTGAGATTGATTCAGTCTTAATTTAATATTGATTCATTAAGCTTTAAGGGAATTCCTACCGTTAGGACACCCCTTAGTGTCCTCATATGAGGACACCTCTTAGAGCCATAGGATTAAATCTTAGAGATCTGAAGGTCAATATTAAATGGATATAAAGGTAATTTCATTGTTTGAGATATAGCAGATTTTTAATTTTGTTATTTTTTCCATAATGATAATTATTACATTAATTGCATATTTTCAGGTATGATGCAGATTTTTCAAGTGAAATTAATTAATTTATTTTTAAAAATTCATTTTCTGCCCCATTTTTTTTTAATTACAGATATTTGGTAACTAATTAATTCCATTTGGTTGATCACAATTTCCATTTTTTTATTCACTTTCCTTAATATTTATTCAAAAGTATTAATCTTTAATAATTAATTTATTAATATCCTACTATTTCTTTCCAAACTTTACTCCCCCTTTCTTTTTTTTTTTGAAAATTGTATACTAGTCGTCAATTTACCGCTGTGATTTTATGGAGATTACGACGACACATTTAAATTATTCGAAACATTTCCTTTTTATTATTTCAGAACAATTCCTCTTTTATTGTTTCAGAACATCATATTAGTCCAATTCATTTAAAACGGAACCATAATCAATGTTATCAGTTCTAAAATCCGGTTAAAGAACACACAGCCAGACAGCCTGGTACCAAATTAAAATTTTGGAACACACACTGAAGAAAAAGAAGATGAAGATCTAGACTCTATTTAGCCAAATCACAATATTCAGATCTAGAATTCGGCACCAAAATATGAAGATGAAGATGTTCCTAAAGTGTCAATTATAATTAGTTTGGAACATTAGTTGAACCTTGTTCCGAATTCGGAACACAAACCCAAAATAAGAAAATGATGAAGATGAAGACTTTTTTTTCTAATTAGTAAATTGGAACACATTGTTCCAAGATGAAAATTTGGAATCATGATTATCAATATCATGTTCCAAATTTATTCAAACGAACCTATTTATTTGAAAAAAAAAAAAAATACAGAGAAATCAACTCACTTGCATCATAATCCAAGAAAAGAAGTAAGATGCAGACGGAATAAAACAGAATTGAATGGAATGAATAGAATAAGAAATCATACGATTGGAATGGAATGAAATTGAATGGAATTGAACGGATAATCCATAAAAAGAAGTAAGAAGCAAAGAGAATATAAAGAATAGAATAGATGAACATAATAAGAAATCATATTATTTGTTCCACTGACTTCTTCTCATCAACTCGTCGATTAGCCTATTAATCCATGAAGCCATCTTGCCGATTTCCACCACTTTCACCCGGCTCCATCCTCATAGACTCTCCCAGATCCATATCCCGCCTCCACAATCGCATAATCTTTGCTTATAAACAACATTAACTTAATATTATGAAAACCTCAAATCAAAACTCATTGTTTGATCATATGAATAAGTTACCATTATGATTAGGGCTGGCAGTCGGCCCGGTTCGGTCAAAAACTGGACCGAATTTTTGGTTGACCGAGACCGAAATTCTATCAAACATGAGACCGGCGACCGAACCGATTTTACTCGGTTTTTTAGCCGACCCGAGCTGGCCATTTTCGGTCTGGAGCCGAACCGGTACAAAAAAATCGAGGCAAGTACTTTCAGACCGGCGCACTCCAGAGCTCCTTTCCCGATCTTCAGCCCCTTGACGTCCGGAGTACACCATCGTCGGAGTACTCCACTGCTCGCCGGACAGAGATTTCTTTTCACCGGTTCCTCCGCCTCCGCCGCCGTCGACGGCTCTCGATCCATTCCCCTGAGGAGGAAAACCCAAAGGAGTAGAGCTTCCTTGGAAAACAGGGGAACCCAGATGGGGAAAGACAGGGAAACTAATACCCTTTTGAGGAATCGGCTTCGGCAGGCTCCAATCGGCGGCGTTGAAGAAGTCATGGAGGTTTCCGATTTGATGTCTTTGAGGGACGGCTGGGCGGTGAGATCTGTCGAGGCCGCGGATGCTTCCGATGGCGGAGTTGGATTCCGAGCACTGGCGGATGTAGATCGAGAAGAATCCCATGAGGAAGAGGGCGGGGATTAGGACGACGATGATTATCGCCATCGATGGAGTGATCCGCTGGTATGCGTAGGGGTCACGCGGTCTGTCTTGATCCGGCGGCGGCTGAGCCGTGGTTGAGATTATGAGGAGGAGGAAGACGGCGGAGAAGGCGGTGGATGCGGCGGCGGCGGCCATGGCGGATGAGAGATTGAGAGAGTATGGAGAGAGAGATGGATTAGGGGTTTAGGCCGATTTCGTGAGAGTGAGATTATGAGAGAGTGGCTGTGAGACCCCTCTCTATCGGCTGTGTGACTGAATTTAAATCAATTCGGTCTTCCACCGGTTTTTCGGTTCCAACCGCAAAAAAACCAAAAACCGGCAAAAACCGAATTTTGTCAAATTCATCAACCGACGACCGGACCGGCTCAGTTTATTTTCGGTTCGGTCATGCCAGTTTCGGCTCGGTTTTTGGTTTAGACCGAAAAACCGGCAACCGACTGCCAGCCCTAATTATGATAACCAATAAGAATGCAAACATAATCATACACAGTAGTTCTACTGGACTAAGAATGCAAACACAATCATAATCTTTGAATAAATGGCTAATCATATAATAAGGTAAGAACAATGAAAGTTCCACATAGTTTATTATATCTAGTAAACGGCTTCCTATTGATTCAAAACCACATCTTAATTCATATCTGGTAAAGCAACGTTCCAACCTAGAAAGTAAACTGTAAACCTAGACAGAAGACTGTTAAACTGTAAACTGAAAACAAAGCAGCTTTAGGACATAGCCAACAACGATCATAAATAGAACAAGACATTACTAAAATATACAACCACATTACCTTTTGTCGGTCAGACATAAATGTCCAATGCTCAATCGGGCTTATCTCCAAATCCTCGGCCACCAATGACATAAACCACTCCCAAGTTTCATTGCACTCTTTGTCGACCACTGCCTAGGAAATGGGAAACATTTGGTCATTGGCATCGACGCCAACAGCCGTAAGTAGCTGCCAACCAGGTATTGCCTTTAAGAAGCAACCGTCTACTCCAACTACACGTCTACACCCATTCTTGAAGCCCTTTTTCAATGCGTCTAGGCATACGTACATCTTCTTGAAGGTTAAGACATCGTAGTCAATCACAACATTCGAACCAGGATTAGTTCTCTCTAGCTCTGCTTTGTAATCAACCAGCTTACTAAACTGTTCCTCGTCGTTACCGTGAACCAATCTCAAAGCATAACCTTTGGTTCTATAGGCCTTCATCCTATTAATCTTCAAGCTGAAATCAGCGAGAATCGTGCGTTGTAAGTTCCGAATTGACCAACCGGGATCAATGCGGAACCGATCGAGATAGGTCTTGGCCAAAAAATCCTTTGATAGTGCTCGAATGTCTTCATCAACCCCACATGTATGCTCAATGTTAGCCGTGGCAATTTGGACATCTCCTTATTTCAACTTGGCATACACTCTAAATCCACATTTCTTCTTGCATTGACAAATGACCCTTGTCTTGTCATTAGTCGGAAACCACACTGCTCGCCTTTGCCTAACTGCAAGAGCTTTGCAAGCTTGCTTGAACTCCTCAAAGGTACGAAATACTTGTGAGACCTCCAACACCAGATTTGCCAAATCTCTGTCTATATTAAACTCAGGGAAGCAGATATTATCATCATCGTCGATGTCTTCTTCACTACCCCATCCTATTCCGCCAGTAGCTCACTTTCACTAACATAGGCAAAGTCAATATCAACGTCATCTTCCTCATCCATCTCAATGGTGGCCGACTCTGTTCGTCGACTATTTTTTCTCCTCTTCCAACATGCACTCTGCCTCTAACACCAATCCCTCGTACTCTACCACCATGTACCCTGCCTCTGTTCCTGCTTCTTTTAATAGTACTGGTGCCTCTCCCTCTGCCATTTTCTCCATCACTATCCTCATCCCAATCACGAACATCAACATTTTCAGTTTCTTGTTATCATGCATCAGCAGTTTAAATTAAACGTTCAAAGCAGTTTAAAGTGAATATTCAAAGACATTATGTATTGGTAAGTTAACAGACTGAACAGTACTCAGAAAAGTATGTCATACCTCTTCTCTTGGATTTTCAGTTGATTGGTCTTCAATCTTAGTGTCGATCGGTACCTCTTGTTGTGGACTGTCGATTGGTGTCTCTTCTCTTTGATTTTCAATTGATTGGTCTTCAATCTCAGTCTCGATAAGTACCTCGTTTGGTGGACTATCGATTGGTGTCTCTTCTCATTGATTTTCAATTGATTGGTCTTCAATCTCAGTGTTGATTGGTACCTCTTGCGATGGAGTTTCGACTGGTACCTCTTGTGATCTTTTGTCGATTGGTGCCTCTTGTTGTGGAAAGTCGATTGGTGCCTCTTGTTCTATGATAGCTGCTTCCTTGTAAAGGTTAACACGGTATCAGTCGAGGATAATCAAGCATAAGTTCAGAATATCAAACTAAAATATATGAACTGAACTTGACTCCTCATTCTTTACCTTTCCATTTGAAGTTGTAGCTCTTCTGTATACCACTCATTTGGATGTTCTTCCGCCCGCTTATCAATTATCTCTTCTTCATTACTAACCCACTCAATCGCCAGAACTTGCTCAGTTGTGGCTCTTGGACATCTACATCGTCAGGAATCTCCTCTAGTGTGGCAAACCTCTCTGGATAGACATGTTTTTCTAGCAAATCTGCCTGCATTTGTTCCAACTTCAGGTTGGCCTCTTCATCGGTCAAATGGATGACATACATCTTCACGATCTTCAAGTCTTTATCCTTAATAACATCGGTCATTGCTAATATGTCCGAGTCCAAACATCGCGAACCACCATTGCAAATCTCTTCGTCTGGATATAACCAGGTATATGCCATCTTACCCTCTAGACGAAGTTCATGCATCATTTTGTCTATCTCGCACATCGACATCCGTTCACGGTCCACATAATCAAAGAAATCGACTTCTTCAGTTTCATAGTATGATTTATGCAATTTTCCTTGACTGAACATCTGAATGGTGAATCGACCATAATCTTTGACGTTGTCTGCAAATCAAATTTATTCAATCAAATAGCTAAATTACCACTTAAGAAATCAACTAAATTTTTTGCTCTTTTTCAAGAAGACTAAAGATAGAAACTAACCATATTCAGGTTGCGGTCTCCGTGGTTCTCTAAGGAACCAGGTAGGACTCATCTTCTAGGCAACAAGTTCGACTGATATTTTGCTCAAAAATTCCACCGATGATGCTCAAACCGACGGGTCTGACGTATTCAACTGAAGCTGGTTAAATACCATTGATTAAGGCTGAAAGAGAAGACTGCATGTGCTGATTTCGAACATATATGGAGATGTGGTGGTTTCTAAAAGGCAAGGAAGAGATCGAAGTAGAGGAAGTGATGATTTTGCCGAACAGAATATGCAGGGGAAGTGAAGAGATGACCTTTGAAGGGAATGATAGAGTTGCACAAGCTGAGGAGCAAAGCTTTTGGATGGCCTGCACCAGTTTGCTGAGAAGAAGAGGCAAACTACTTTACCTTGTTCAGACGCTATTGATATTGGCACCTGAGTTCAGCATCAACAATAACGAACGTACCTTAAGCTTACCTGTGTAAAGGAATTGGGGACAATTAAAGAAAAAGTTATGTTGAAGGAATTACCTTTCCTTGAGCAGACAGAAGAAAATCTATTCCGTGAGATGCTAAGATTGTGATAAACTCCTTCCTTTCCGTGTCGTTACCCTGGCCATTCGTATGTGGGGGAATGAGGAATGATAAACGAAAGGGAACAGGAACTTTGAAGGGATGGAGGGAATTCCGACCCAAAGGTTGCCAGAAACGAGATCGGCGAACAGAGGAGATTGGGTGGTGATGATTCTGATCGGGAGGGGGTGAAGAAAATGAGATAGCCTTAGTGGAAAGACCAACAGACAGATGCAGCGGGAAATAAAAAAAGGGTTTGGGTAGGCTGGGTTTTACAGGTTTAGGTTGGGTTAGGGATGGGTTTAGTGGCTTGAGTCATGGGTGAATAGGTGATGTGGCAAGGGGTGAGGTGGAAAAAACAGTGACATGGCATGCTAATATCATCACTTAACTGAGAAATTGGATGGAGAGTTAATGGATTGACTAATCTATTACAACCCCCATAGGTTAATGACTACTAGGTTACAAATCAAAGTTTTATGACCAGTTTGTTACAAGTCCCAAAGGTTTATGACCAAAATGGACAATAAGCCCAAGTAAGCATGACAGCCGTCCATCTCACTCTCCCAATCCAACGCTTCTAACATGTCATTAAGGCTAGATGCTATTTTGGTCTTTTCCACTTAGCTAAGGGTTTCACCCATTTTCTTTCTTCATTGACGGAAGAGGGTTACCAAAATAGCTGAGGGTTTTTCGAATTCCAATTTTCACACGTTTATCTCTAATAACTCCAAACAGGTTTCATTTTCCTCCCACTCTCAAATTCCCACTCTATAACTTCTTCAATCCGCTCTCAGGCTACGACATTCTAACCCTATTTCATTCACAGTTTGATTTTCATCTTTCTCAAGTTCCATGGCTCCTCGTCGTGTCGTTGCTAATACTACAACTAGTGCTCATCGGAGTTCTAGGGAAAAATCTCGTCGATACAGATTTCTTCATTGCTAGTACTCCTTTTGTTTCTTGTGTGCAAAGACGGAGCATCTGTAGAGAGAGACAACAGGCGGTGGCGATAGAGGTTGACAATCTATTGAAAGCAGGCTTCATCAAGGAGGTTAGATACCCAGAATGGTTAGCCAACGTGGTTCTAGTCAAGAAGTCATCTGGTGCCTGGAGAATGTGTGTGGACTTCACCAGCCTAAAAGATGATTGCCCGAAAGATCCCTATCTGTTGCCAAACATCAAACAGTTGGTTGGCGCGACAGCTAATAATGAGATGCTGTCCTTCCTAGACAAGTTCTCAGCCTATCATCAGATACCACTGAACGAAGAAGACCAAGAAAAGACAACATTTATGACACCCACGACCAACTACTACTACAAAGTAATGTCGTTTGGTCTCAAGAATGCGGGGGCCACATATCAAAGAATGATCGACACGGTTTTCTCAAAGCAGATTAGGAAAAACTTGGAGGCATGTGTTGATGATCTGTTAGTCAAAAGCAAAAAGTCTGGCGATCACTTGAGCGACTTGAGAGAAACTTTTGACACGCTCCAACAGTATTCTCTCAGGCTTAATCCGCTTAAATGCGTTTTCGGAGTAACGTCGAGAAAGTTTCTAGGGTACCTTATAACGAGAAGAGGAATAGAGGCCAACCCAGCTCAGATAGCAGCAATCACGTCAATGGCACCTCCGAAGACCATCAAAGAAGTACAGGTTTTGGATGGATGCCTCACAACGAACAATCGCTTTGTACCAAGAATAGCAGATCATTGCGCACCGTTCTTCACGACCTTGAAGAACGCATCTAAGTTCCTCTGGGATGAGAAGTGCAACAAGGAATTTGAGGAGTTGAAGCAATTTCTGGTCACACCCCATATGCTTGCATCACCTAAGCTAAATGAAGACTTATTTCTATATATCGCGATATCTCCTAGAGCGGTTAGTGTTGTATTAGTCCATCGGGAAGACAAAAGTGAATAACCCATCTTCTACACAAGCAAAACGTTGATCGATGCCGAGACAAGGTACCCAGCGATTGAGAAAATGGCATATGCATTGGTATGCGCAGCCCGGAAGTTGAGGCCATACTTCCAGGCACACGTTATTCATGTACTCACAGATCTGCCACTCAAGAATGCCCTGCGATCCATGAGTGTAGCAGGAAGATTAGCAAAGTGGGCGATTGAGTTAAGTGAATACGACATAAGATACGAACCAAGGACGACGATCAAGGCTCGGGTTTTGGCAGACTTTGTCATAGAAGGAGCGGTTCAGGAAGAAAAGGAAGACGGAGAAGAATGGACATTGTTCACAGATGGTGCGTCCAGCAAAAGGGGGACTAGAGCAGGGATAGTATTGAAATCGCCTGGAGGAGTCCTCCATGAAATAGCCCTGCGATTCGCAACCAATAGAACGAACAATGCCGCAGAGAATGGGACAATGGAATCGGTACTGTGAATCGCTAAAAGCATGAGAGTCACTAACATTAAAGTATTTTCAGACTCGGTGATTGTCGTTAATCAATTAAATGGCAGCTTCGAGGTCAAAGAAGAATCGCTTCTCCCATACTTCGACGAGATCAAGTTACTCATGTCTGAGTTCAGAAAGGTTAGCATTGAGCAGATTGCAAGAGAGGAGAATTGTCACGCGGATGCACTCTCCAAGTTTGCAACAACAATTGATTTCGATGAATAGTCACTATAGAGAAAGAGGTGAAGTCAAAACACTGCCTACAAATCAGTCAAGTCACAAGGCAGAGCGATTGGTGAACGCCATCGTTCCTTTTTTTGGAATCAGATGTGGTCCCAGATGATCAGAATGAGGCGAACAAGTTATGACAAAGAGCAGGAAGATGCATCCTATTAGGTGGAGAGCTATATCAGAAATCAGCAATGGGTCCCTACCT
Organism: Linum lewisii; assembly: GCA_034768395.1. Taxonomy (NCBI): domain Eukaryota; kingdom Viridiplantae; phylum Streptophyta; class Magnoliopsida; order Malpighiales; family Linaceae; genus Linum; species Linum lewisii. The sequence goes on along the minus strand of CM068303.1, from coordinate 22,879,806 downwards.
AAGATGTCTAAGCGAGAAGACGCCAAATGGGCATTGGATGAGGTCCATGCAGGCGTATGTGGAACTCACTTGGGAGCCAGGCGCCTGGAAAAGAACTTAATTTACCAAGATTTCTACTAGCCAACGATGAGGAAGGAAACATGCGAGTTGGTGAAGAGATGTCACAAATGCCAAGAGTTCGCCAACTACCATAAGTTGCCAACAACAGCTCTTCAGGCGATAGTCAGCCCATAACCATTCGCTAGGTGGGGAATGGATATCTTGGGACCATTCCCAGAAGCGTCGGGTAAAAGAAAATACCTCATAGTAGCAGTAGACTACTTCACCAAGTGGATAGAAGCAGAAGCAGTTGTCAGTATCACGGCTAGACAAATACAAAAATTTGCTTTTAAGTATATCATCACGAGGTTTGGAATCCCCCGGAGCATCATATGTGATCATGGCATTCAGTTAGACTGTCAAATCTTCCAAGAATTTTGCGACGACTTGAAGATAAACTTGAAGTTCACCTCGGTCGCCTATCCTCAAGCCAATGGACAAGCAGAGGAAACTAACAAGCTAATCCTCCAAGGCCTTAAAAAGAGAGTATACGGGTGCAAGGGCACTTGGGTGGATGAACTAGATCATGTACTGTGGGCTCACAGAACGGCATACAAGACCGCAACAGGAGAAACCCCGTATACACTGACATACGGAACAAAAGTCGTTCTCACTGTAGAAATATCCATCTCATCTATTCACATACATGCTTATAGGGATGAGGTGAATGAACAAGAATTGGTGCACAATGTGGACATGATCGAAGAAAGAAGAGAGGAGGCACAGCTACGACTGATCACCGAGAAGGAACAGCTAGCCAAGCAATACAACTAGATGCTCCGACCACAGCACATAGCCATCAAGGACTTAGTGCTCAGAAAATTCTTTAGGCCAGCGATTGGAGCTGCCAAGCTTAATCTCGGATGGAAAGGCCCATACAGTATTCGAAGGGTGGTAGGCGCCAACACTTTCAAACTCGCTTAGATGGATGGGACGAAAATCCCAAAGACATGGAACTCCATGCATCTCCGGCGGTACTATGAGTAGTCAGAATTCCTTTCTTTTCGATATTTTTACTATGGGGCATGTCCTTTCAACTTCCTATCGCCTTTAGGTGGAGCAGTGCCAGAAGCTGAAGCATCACCGACTGCCGGAGGTGTGGATGCAGCAGCCTGATCGGGAGGACAGACAATCCCTTGTTCGAGCTCTTCCGGGGTAAGTTCAAGTAGCCCTTGCCTCTGTCGCTCCTCAAAGATATAGGCCGCTTCCTCATCCTTCACTTCCTGGTAAAAGCGCTTGGCATGACTAAGGGCATCCTCTTCATAGAGCCAGCAAGATCCTCAACGCCGGAATTATACCGATGAAGACCCCTAAGTACAACCTTAAACACTTTTCAGGACGGCTAGTAGTGAGTCGGGTAGTTGCCAATCTCATTCTGGCAGCTACGCATCACTACTCGCATGCTCTCCCCCATAGTCTCATTACAGTATGTAACTGTCTGATCATTAAGGGATCACTGCGACGTAAGATCTCTCTCTAGCGATTCTTGCATGTTGAGCGCATCCTCTAGCAGCGATTTTGCCTCATCCTTCTCCTTTCGCTTCTTGATAGCCTGGTCCTGGGTGATATAAAGGTCACTCTTGAGTTGGGCAATGCTACGGTGGGTTGAGGCTAACTCCAACTTCAGACGGTCAATTTCAGCTTGAGAGGGAGTCGTCGCAGCCTCCAACTCGTTGACACGCTTCAAGGCCGCCTCAGCCCTCCCCTGGTTGCTCACAAAACTCACCACCAATGTAGCGTTACATTGTTGAAAGATTGGGAATCGCTAGAGAAGTTCAAAAGGGGAGGAAGGGAGGAAAAAGAGAAGAAAGGAAGACGTAAGGAAAAGATCATCATACCTTCTCTTCATTATAGCGCTCATTAACTTAGCGGCGAATCTCGCGCAAGCTCCTCGCCTCCTTCTTCAGGGCTTTGTTCTCACGCTGGAGCTCCTCACTCTGAAGCTCACGCAAGTCGGCTATTTCCTACTTCAAGGCCTCATTCTCCTGCTGGAGCTCCTCGATCTCTCACGTATTTTCCCGACAAGCGACAAAGAGATCACCCATCTCAGAAGAAGCCTGCAAGCAGCACATGATCGCCAGCAACAAACGTGAGACATGCAATGAAAACAAGGGCAGAAAATGTCAAAATAGAAAAATCACAACTAACCTGGAGCAAACGAAGAGAAGCGGTGCCATGTAGATTCAACACATCGGCACCCCTCACTAGAGCCTCCCGGTGAGTAAAAACTCTATCTGCATATTCAGCCATGACATCGTTGGCCATCTCCTCAGAGATATCCGCCCTGTTAGGATTAGCTAGGGAAAAATAGGGAAGACAAAAGGGCCCTTCGCCCTCACGGCCTGGGGGTGTCTCGACCAGAAACTCAGAGTTGTCATGGCCAGAATATCTCCTTCGATGAGCACGATCAGAGCGAGGAGAAGGGGGCCTAGGACGAGAACCCTCGGGAGCATCCACTGGGCGATCTTCCCTCTCGTGGTTGAGCTCAGGGTGCTCCAGATCTACAGCGGGAGACAACACAGTCTCCAAAGGCTGGGCGATCGAAGAAGTGCTAACCGTCGGGTCGGGGGCAGCCCGAGCGCCTTGGGCCATCAAGTCACGAACAGACATGTCATCCTCGTCTCCCTCAGTGTGCTGGCGTGGTTCTGGGGAGTCACGAATTCGAATGAGGGACTCAGGAGGAGTCATCTCAGGATTGCTTGAAGCTTCTTCTAGCGACTTCTAAGAAGGGGTCGCCTAGCTCTTATGTCTCTTCGAGGAGCCAGAGTCATCTGCCCTTTTGGATTTGCGCTTCAGCGACAACTCTTTTTCCTCGTCAGCAGGCTCAGAGGGACCGGTCGCCTTCTAGGGTTTGGTCGTCCGCTTCTTAGCATACCGTTTTCTTTAAGCGGTGGGAGGAACGAGAGGGGCGTACCATCAGCCTGAGGACGCGTCTCGCTGACGAGGCCGCGAGCAGCAGTGTTGATTAGGGCACCAGACAAAGAAAAGACACTTGTAGAGAAATACAGAAGAAACAGTGTTTAAAGACGAATACAAGGCACAACAAAAAGACACAGTTAAGTCACCTAAGCAGTGACTATACCTCCATGAATCCCTACCAAGGCGGCACTCAGGCCTGCCGGTTTATAAATATCATGGCAGATAAGGAGAATCTGCCCCCGCTCGGCTATCTCTTGGGCGGAGAGGTCGATGGAAATGTTGAAGCGGTCAGGATCACAAAGAGTCTAGGAAGAGGGGAGCAAGTCAGTCCATGGGCGATCAGAATCACCGGGCTTGAAGTAGAAGAAGGAATGGTACAGGTGGGGTGGGGTTTGGCAGAATGCAGAATGCCTTCTGTGGAAAACTCCTTTCGGCGAACGAACCCCAACCCATTAGAAGAGGCTTTGGCACTTTATAGAGATTGAAAGAGACGCAAGTTGGGTGTCACTTCCACCGCTGCACAAGAGCACTCAAAGGCGGCAACTACTGACCATGACACCGCATTGAAGGCACCAAGGGAAGCACCGAAACATGCTAACAATTAACTGACAAAATGAGAAGGCAGTAAGCGAAGCCCGTTGCTGAAAGACTCCATCCAAATACCGTGCCAACCTGGAGGGTAATTCCCTATGGTAGAAAGTCGGGAGGCAATGATGACTGCAGTTTTAGCGGTATCAAATAACTAATCTACCAAGGTAGACTAGATCATATTCTACTCGAGGTCTCTTTTTCTTGTCTACTCAAATATGTTGGCAAATTACTCAGGTTTAAACAGGTTGTGCGTGGTGTGAGTTCCACGACTTCTAATCTAATAAAGCAGAAAAATAAAAGACAGAAAGATTAAAAGGTTGACTAATGAGAAGATAGACGAGTTTAGATTTCAAATCCCCCTTAGATTACCAAAGCATTGGCGATCACAAGAACAGCGGTTTTCAATTCTAATTCAATCAATTTCTATACACCACCATAACTCCTGACCCTTAGGTTTAAGACTGGCGAACGTTCGCTCTATCAGATCTAACTACCAAGATTAATTAGCCGCCCGAGTACGGTCGCTTCTTGCGACGACAAAACTAACTGGTGCAATTACTAGTGATTAGTGAGTTACTCTTGAAGCGGATTAACCCTAACTGGTTCCTATGAAAGGCACACTCCAATGAATAGGTTAATTGGTTGAATTGATGATCTAAAGTAAGGCGAACGTTCGCTCTATCCTTATCTTAACAAGAATCTAAACTAGGTGATCAAGAAAGACAAGTTTATGCGCCAAAGCAGGGAAGCTGTCTGGCGACAAACCCTAACTTGCATAAACCTAATCTAGGCGATCAACTAGGAGAGAAACATAAACAATGAAGAACAAAACAACCATGCAAAGAGAAACTGATTGAATTTCGAATCTAATTACCGCCAATCCGTGACCGCTTTAAAGCCCTGGGTTTCTTCTTGGATTTTCACCGAAAACTTCAAAGTTTTCGCCGAAATATTCAGTGTAAAGTTGTTGACTTTGCCTGTGAGTTTCTTAAGGCATTTTCGCCGAAAATTTTGCAGTATTATCGGTGAAAACATTGTGCTGGGCAGTTGGAATTTTGGTTCTGACTCTGATTTGATTTCTGGTTCGATTCTGGTTCACTCCTTGAGGTCTTGAACACATCCATGGCTACGTAAATGATAGCAAAAACCTGTGCTATCACAAAAATACTAGAAAACCATCAAATAGACCCAAAAAGGGCCAAAGTAACCAAATCGATAAGAAATAGAGTAGTTGAGTGAATATTCACTATTTTACCCCTAAAACCACGTTTCAAGTAAGGAAATGTCGCTTAAATGAGGCTGAAAATCACGTCAAATCGAGTGTCATCAGGCAACAACGAATTCCCAAGTAGCAGGAAGCAAGGACGTGGGAAGGACTTTGGCGATCCAAAATGCTGTACCAGAAGAGAAATATCTGGGGCCAATGACTCTTCGTTCGTCACAAGATCATGTAACTCCAGTTGCGCACGGTGTAGCCATCTTTGCGGTCAGTAGCTTCGGGGTTGATCTCAAATTTGTTGAACGCTTTGGTAAAGCCCACTTGATGAGACCCCCAATAGGGAAAATCAGGCTCACTAGTAGAGGTTTCCCCATGATTTCCTTCATCGTGAGATGGGGGAGGAGAAGATGGACGTGAAGTACGAAGGCGAAGAAGAGGAATTACCATTTCAGCAGAAATAGTGGCAGAGGATGAAGAAGAAGAGGAAGGGTCGGTGCCTAATTCGTACGAGTATTCTCGATTTTGGCTATCAGCAGAGGAACTAATCGAAAAGAAAAATGGTAACTACATAAAAATTAAGAAGAATGATAGAGGAAAACGGAGAAATCACATACCGGATGGGGGACGTCGAGGAGCGCCAGACATCCTAAGTATGTGAAAGGGAGAAAAGGAGTAAGCAATTTAGAAGAAGAGAACGAAAGTTGGCACAGTGAAAATGGCAGATGAGCAGAGAATAGAGAGTCATAAGAATCGGAAAGCGTAAAAGAGAAGGAGGAGGAAGAAAGAGGGATTATAAAGAAGAGTCTAGAATATGGGGAAGCGAATCGACGATGGTTAGGGAGTGGCTCACGCGCGCGGCTGAGTAGACAGGCTACATGCCCTAGGCGAATGATTGCGCAGATGAAGTTACGAATAAGCCCTAGCTTCCCCTGCTTCCTCATCAAGTTTCAAATGAAATTACAAAAAAACCCTGGAAAACGGAAAGGTGCGCATGCGGAAGACAACAACACATGGAAGATAGGAAAAAGCCGCAATCGATCACTAAAATAGGTCATGAAGGGAAGCTAAGCAAGCACCAACCCTACAGGCCAGGTGATCTTAAGCCTTTACCTAAGCACACGCTTATCTAAAGGACTTGGGGGCAATTGATAGGCTCGGCCCCGGCGATTCAGAAGTCCGGAATCTCACAGGAAACTGTGGGACGGTTACTAACCTCTCAGGCCAGGCGGTCTTAAGCCCTTACCTAAGCTCATGCTTAGCTAAAGGACTTGGGGGCAATTGATAGGCCCAGTCCCAGCGATTTTGGGTCTCAAGGCAGCCCATGAGCAAGCCTCCTCAAAAGCATATAACGACAATGGCAGGCCCGACAATCCGGCGAACAGGCCCCGCCTCACAAACAATCTCTACAACGGCCCAACGAGGCCTAAGGTTACGAGGACATTGGGACACATGTCAACATCCTGGGACCTTCGATGTGCGGTTGAGATTCAGCCTTGGAGAACAAGGCAGGGACTATAAATACCCTGCTACCATCACAAGGCTCGTGACCCACACTTGGACACAGCAGACCAACCCTCCGCGGTACGTAATCTTATTCCCTCACCATTCCAATCGCCTACACATACCTCATTGAACTAACTACTACTTTCCCCCATTCGCTACGAGATACACGGATGAACTAAGGACCATCCTACGTGGGCCTTCAGCATCTATTGGGCCAGGCGACTAGTCTGGAACAATTCTACTCGGCTATCTCTTGAGCTGAGAGGTCGATGGAAATGTTAAAGTGGTCAGGATCACAAAGAGTCCAAGAAGAGGGGAGTAAGTCAGTCCATGGGCGATCAGAATCGCTGGGCTTGAAGTAGAAGAAGGAATGGTACCAGGTGGGGTGGGGTTTGGCAAAACACAGAATGCCTTCTGTGGCAAACTCCTTTCGGCGAACGAACCCCAACCCATTAGAAGAGCTTTGGCCTTGTATAGAGATCGAAAGAGACGCAAGGTGGGTGTAACTTCCACCGCTGCGCAAGAGCACCGATGACACTCAATTTGACGTGATTATCAGCCCCATTTAAGCAACATTTCATACCCTTTGATGCCATTTTGATGAGTATTTGGTGCATTTGTCGTAACTTTGTGATTATCGGCTCCTAGTGTGTACATTGTCAATTTCACGGATATTTTACCCCTTTTGTGAGCTTTTATGTTGAGCCCCAGGTTACCATATTATAGAGGACTCTCTCACGAGTCCAGCGCTTCAAACGGAGATGAAATCGGAGTTCAAACGGAGCGGGAATGATCGAAACAAGTTGGAGTTCTGCACAGGCCAAAACACTGCGTTTTGGAGCTTACACGCCGTGTAAGCTAAATACACTATGAGCTTACACGCCGTGTAAGCTCCCCAGACTGGAAATTTTCAGCTTTTCCAACAAGGAAAGGGTTTTCGGGGGTATTAATAGACTTTTCGAAGCCAGATTTGTTAACATTCAATTAGGAGAGATCAGCCACGACTTGAGGAGAGTTAAGAGAGTATTCCGGAGCTATCGGAGAGATCGTGACGCCATCAATCCATCCCGGAAGATACTCGGAACTAGGAGTTGAAGATTCTCAAGATCGAAGCTTCACGGATCATCCGAAATTAGGTTTTTCAGATCCTTTTCTGTTCTTCCTTTGTATAAGATGAATCCTTCTGTCGTCTTTGATTTTTGTTTGTCAGATATGAGTAGCTAAACTTGTAGAGCTTAGATTAGATGAACCCTAAGTGACCCAGGGCTTTAAAGCGGTCACCGATCGGCGGTAATTAGATTCAAAGTTCAATCAGTTTCTCTTTGCATGGTTGTTTTGTTCTTCATTGTTTATGTTTCTTTTCTGGTTGATCGCCTAGATTAGGTTTGTGTTGAGTTAGGGTTTGTCGTCAGACAGTGTCGCCAGATAGCTTCCCTGCTTTAAAACATTAAAACTTGTCTTTCTTGATCACCTAGATTAGATTCTTGTTAAGCTGAGAATAGAAGCGAACGCTCGCCTCTCTTTAAAACATCAATTCAACCAATTAACCTTTTCATTGGAGTGTGCCTTTCGTAGGAACCAGTTAGGGTTAATCCACTGCAAGAGTAACTCATAAATCATTAGTAATTCCACCAGTTAGTTAAGTCGTTGCGAGAGGCGACCGTACCTGGGCGACTAATTAATCTTGGTAGCTAGATCGGATAGAGCGAACGTTCGCCGGTCTTAAACCTAAGGGTAAGGAGCTATGGTGGTGTATTGGAATTGATTGAATGAGAATTGAAATCCGCTGGTCTTGTGATTGCTGTTGCCTTGGTGATCTAAGGGGGATTCGAAATCTAAGATTGTCTGTCGTATGTTTGAACCAACTAGTCATTCTGTCTTTTAATTTCAATATAATTTTCCTGCATCTTAGTCTAGAAGTCGCGGAACTCACACCACGCACAAAGTGTTTAAACCTAAGTAATTTGCCTTCATATTTGAGTAAACGATTAGAAGAAGCCCCGTGGAATATGATCTGCTTACCTTTCTAGCTTGGTAGTATTTGATCACTGTTTTACAGCACATCAAATTGGCGCCGTTGCCGGGGATTCTTCTATATTGTTTGAAAGAAGAGTTGGCATTTTATTCTTCTATTTTCCATCTTTCATTTTCCATCACACTTCGATTTTACACCGGTTGTGCTTGTTTTGTCTTTTGCAGGTTAAGAAAATTCAGAAGCAAATCACTTCCGATCCACCTTCCCCTACCGCAATGGCTGCTCAAAAGAGTCTTGCGGATTACTATAAACCGAGTGCGACTAATTTTTGGTCTAGCATCGCTGTGCCGCACAACTATGACGATCCTGACTATGAGATCACAATCCCCTTCCTGGAAATGATCTCTAGGGACGTTCAATTCGAAGGGAAGCCGCAAGATAACCCATGCACACATTTGGCGAACTTCTTAGCCTTGTGCGAGACGTTCAAGAGTGTGAATCTCGGTAAGAACACATTATGCTTACGAGTCTTCCTATTCTGGTTCTGCAACTCCTGACCCAGTCATAATTCCTGATGCTATAGCCCTTGACGAGCCAGAGATCGAGGAGGAGGATAAAGAAGAAGAGGATGAGGTGACTGCCCCGCCTCCCCTAACAAAGACATCACCTGCACCACCTCTTCCTCAATATCAGCCTCAGATTCCGTTTCCTATGGCTGCGCAATCAAAGGAGAAAGATCATGATACCCAGTACAGAAAGTGGTATGGATACTTGAAGAACACTGATATCAAGATACCAGTTACTGACGCTATCCAGATGATACCGGAGGTTGGAAAAATCACAAAGGATCTTGCGAAGAACAAGAAGAAGGGAGAGTTGACTGTCGTCTCCCTCGAGGAAGAATGCTCCATGATCCACAGCCAGACGACCGCCATACCTCCCCCAGATAAGTGTCGCGATCCTGGTGCTTTTACTTTGCCTTGCACTATTAATGATGTGAAAATTGATCATAGTTTAATTGATCTAGGTTCTTCCATTAATGTCATTCCTATATGCTTGTATGAGAAATTGAACCTAGGAGAATTGAAACCGATTAGCATGCATTTAGTGTTTGCCGACAGATCTGTTAAATTACCTAGGGGATTAATAGAAGACGTGGTTGTCAGTTGTGGTCCTTTTACTATTCTGGCTGATTTCGTTGTTATGGATACCCGAGGGGAAGATGTAACTCTTCTCCTAGGCCGACCGTTTATGGCGACAGCCGGCATTACCATTAATGTCCCGAATGGCTCGTTGACATTAAGGGTCGGCAAGGATACCATGACATTCCGTCTCAAGGACGGTATGCAAGTCCCTGTCAAAGAAGAGGCGCACTGCTTATCTGTTGAAGCTGTGGAGTTGGCTTCGGTTAACTCCGTTACTAATGAAAAATCTAGAGTTTCTGCAGAAATCTTCTTGCCAGGTGTTGGACAGGTCCCTAATCTGAAGAATGAGCTACCGGCACAGAAGCTGAGAAAGAAGGAGGAGCCGACGGCATCCCTTCATGAATCGCCAAAAGTTAAAGATCCTGGCGAGATGAAGAAGGAGAATAAAGAGAAGGACGCTCCTTCGAAAGAACTGTTCGGGCTATTTGAAATTCTTGGTCATCTTCCCGAAGAACGAACCAAGATAATTCACGCAAACGGAAGAAGTTCACACTTGCCGGAGGATATTTCATGAACTCCGACTCGGGCCTAAGAGAAATCCTGAGTTGGGATGTCTATTGATCGCCATCCAGGTATCGTCCGGCTCAAGGACATTAAGCAAGAGCGCTTCGTGGGAGGCAACCCACGGCTAGAGTCATTTTAAATTTATCGAGTCAGTTTTTATTTATTTTGAGTCATTTTGAGAATTTTGTGTCGAGTCGGTTGAGTCCGGATGATAGAAAATAGTTGAAAAATATATATTGGGTGTTACTTGGGTTGAATATTTTGTTTGCAGGCAGAGGAGTGACCAATTTGCAAGAAATTGGCCAAAATTCGGAATAGAGAACCCAAGGAGAGCTAAAAAACACAGTGGGTTTACACAGCTGTGTAAACCCCCGTGTAAGGGCTTACAAGCCGTGTAAGCTAATGAACTAAGGAGCTTACATGCCGTGTAAGCCCCGAAATGCACGGGTAAGTCCTCTTTCTCCTCTCATTTTTGCGTTTTTCTTCTCTCTCTTCGTTTTTTTTCTCTCCCAAAACTCTCCCCCTCTTCTCCAAAATCGCCGATGCCACCCCATCAACACACATCACGCCGGCGGAGCTTGGACCGCCGGCGTCGGAACGTCGCACCCCACCCGCCACCTTCGTCCGTCGCGTCAGCCGGAGTAGCAACTCGACGACGACAGCCCCAGCAGCCGACTCGAGTTCAAATCGAACCAGCCATCCTTCTTCTCATTTCTCTTCGATTTCTTGAGTTTAACTCAATTCCATGTATGTAAATCGACTCCCCTACCTCCTATGCTGCCTATATGAGTGATTTCCAACCTCGATTTTGACTTCCAGGTGCTGAATCGAATTTGTGTTCTTGAGCTCAAGAACCCTAATTTTTCAATTTTGGGATTTTGTAAAATTGACTTGATATTCATGAAATTGGTGATATAATGAGCTTGTAGTTTGAATCGGGGGTCATTTCGACTTCGTTTGCCTATCCAATTGTGAAATTTCATAGACTTTCCATACCGATTTTTATCGAAATTGGGGATTTTTGCTTATGGACGAAATTGGATGAATTTTTGTTGTGTGATTGATCTTGTGATGATTATAAACATGTATGCGTGCTTGTTCCCGAATATCTCTATCTTAATTAGCTCGTATGACGGATTAAGGTACACTTTTTGCATATCAATTTCATGAGTTGTGATCTTAGCTTGTGTGACTTATATGGCTGATTTGGACTTGCTTATTACTTGAGTATGACTTTAGTTTGAATTGCAATTGGCTATTTGCTTCCATGATGATCTTTGCCAAGTTTGCTAAAATGCCTAAATGTTGATCTTGCTAAGTGTTTTGGAGCTAAAAATGTGCCTAGGTGATTGTGCCTTTACTTGTTGACATATTCACTTGCAATCTTTGAACTTAGCTTCTTTGATGGTTGTGTGGTTGTCATTGTTCAATAACCCTCTCTTTGCTTGAGTTGATTCACATGATTATGTTCAATTGTTAGACCACTAAACTTGGCATTATTTGTTGTTATTTATTTTCAGGATGGGAAAATCCAAAGGCAAAGGAGTAGCTTCCTCTTCCTCCGCCCCACCTCTGGCGAAGAAATAGAAAGGAACCGCGAGGCGCGACACCCTCCAGGTGGCTTCCCCGCCGGATAACGTCTCCACCACTATCTTCAACTTCCCGAGGAGGATGATCGGGCAACATGGATGGTCATACAACGGAAAGCAATTGGTTCCATGAGTCAGGTTGATTGGGAGGCCATGGAGGCGGAAGATTGGGCTGATGGTCTCCGTGCGACACTTGACCGAGCCGGGTTGCTCCCGCTATTCCACGTCATTGAGCCGGCGTACGAGTGGCCAACTAAAGAGCTCCTCTCCACCTTCTGTATGGAGAAGGTGAATGAGAGGATTAATTCTGTCACCACGACCAAGTGCATCTACTTCCGCCTAGGAGGGTCTCTCACTCTTGATGAGTTCGCCATTGACCTCGGGTTCTACATGGAGGAAGAGCTAGCTTCAGCTCCACCGACTGCCATCTTCTGCAACACCGAGAGTACTGCAGAGTGTGAGATGTTCTGGCGCACCTTAGCTCCGTCGGACCCGAACAAGTATGACTCTAGTGCATCCAAGGCCAGTATGATGGAGAGACCAATCTACCGGTTCTTGCAATTGGTCTTCCGGGAGTCTATTACTCACAGGTTGAACTCTGGAGGTGTCTGTAACGCTAGAGACCTGTTCATGTTGCGGTGCATCGAGGAGGGACGGAAGGTCCATCTTGGCTCTTTGGTCGCCAAGTTATTTCAGCTTCAGCGCGAGCGCGGCACGAGACTTCTTTTGGGCGGCTCCTATGTCACCCGTCTGGTTCATAGGTACGACGTGCTCGCTTCATATGGCGCCACCCGCCTCCATCATCGTATCCCTCAGCTCTGGATCACGGCGATCTTCCTCGGTCCAAGAAGGTTCCTGAGATCCTCGCTCCCCACTGCGATCCTTACATTGAGAAACGTGGAAGATCGACACCAGCACCAGAGCAGGAGCCTGAAGCGACCCCAACATACGACTTCAGCGGACTGGAGCGCGAGATTAGGGAGATGAGGGCAGATTCTGACGCGCGTTAGGAGGCCACTCAGAAGTGGCAACAGGAGTCCGACGAGCGTTTTACCAGCTTCCAGACGCTACAGCAGCAGATGTACGAATCTCAGCTCCAGTTCTTTTGACAGTTCCATGCTCCAGATGATCGCCAGCACCCTCCGCCCCAGTGATTTCAGAATTTTTCTTTATTTTTCTTATCATCCAGAACTCTGTACCTTTTGTTTTTGTTCGTGTCGGTTTATGTTGTTTTGGGTCTTTATTGAACCTTTGTGGTTGGTCGAGTCTTCTGTACTCCAACTGTTCTAATCGTGTGATGGATCCTCTCTTATTATGTTTTCAGGCTATGAACTCAGAATTCTCTATGGTTCTATGCACGTCTATACCCCCGATGTCTCGCCAGCGCCATCTCCGGCACCCTCACGCTCATTTTACGGTACCCCTGTACACTTTCCTTCTCTTTGTTTGGTCCATTGAGGACAATGTCTGATTTAAGTGTGGGGTGGGGATTATATTTCTGAGGTTACTATTTGTCTTTGGCATTTGTGAGATTTCTCTAGCATAGAATTGCTCAGTTCTTGACTCGTGATGTTAAGTTAGTTTTCAATTTTTCATAATGATGCTTAGATTGCTTAACCTAGAAATTGTAATCTAATTGTCAAAAAAAAAAAGAACCTGTAATCAACCTGCTTGCATTGATGCTAGATTTCCAGGTTAGAACAGAAAAGCTTATCACTCTTGTAGTTTTTCGCCTTGATTGCATGATAATGACTGAATCCGACTAGCAAACCAAACGTGAGCTTTTGATCCATTGCACATAACCTGCAATTTTAATTCTTTTTGAGTGGTTTTCTGTTTGCTCGAATGAGTTGGAATTTGCATGAGACCTACTCGAGACCACACGATGACACGAGTTCTAGAATGATAGGGGCACATAGATTCAACTACTAAGCCAGATAGCCTACCTAACGTTAAATCCATTAGGTTTAAACCTTTGAGCTTGGCCTGTTCTTTCAGTTCGATATACATTACAGCCATTCCCCATTCTTTCATTCCCCGTTGATCCCCTGTGGTTGTAGTTCTAGATAGCCTACATAACGTTAATCTAATATTAGCCTACCGGAAGTCGGTTTGTGGTGACTTGTCTATAGCCATTAAACAGGTGGTCTTAGCTATTATGTCCAGGCGTGTAAACCCCTCTAGCAACTAAAAGAAAGAATCGGCACAAAAGAAAAAAAATGTAAAAAAGAAGAAAAAGAGAAAAAAAACAGAAAAAGTTCAAAGTTTCAAAGTTTGTAGTATAGTTCAATAACGTTCTTCTCCCTACATATGGAAGAACGAAGTCAAAAGAATATGTAAAGAAAAGAAAAGAAAATATGCAAAATAAAGTGCTAGGTTGCTTGAGGGTATCACAGGATGAGTGTACACTATTCCACCCGTGTCTGGTTAGACGGTACGAAGCCATAAGCTAGATTCGAGGGAAGTTAGTCAAAAGCTACGCCGCACCAAAGCCATCATCATACATTCCCATCATCCATCTCATTATAAACCCTTGTAGTGTAGAATTCGTTACGGTCCTAAGCAGGGAAGTCCTTCTTGACTAGTTACTCGTGTTGTCACAGTGGTGGAGATGTGGTCGAATTGCAAACCTATGACAGAATCAGTGACAGAAAATGATTGAGAGCATAAACACGTCCCTAAACACAGAGTGCGAGAGTTCCCGTGTACATACCTGTGTGAGAAGTCTGGTCGATTAGGTCAGAGTCGTGCATGATTTGTGTTTGCTACTTGTTGTGTGCAGATAATTAGTGAGACCAGGTTGTTTGGTTGACGTGTAAGCATGTTAGGTCACTTGTTCTAGAAGTAGCAGTTTAATAATTCATTGTGATTACTTGAACCTTAACTTGATCAATCGTGTCATTTGTGAATTTGATTACGTTCTAATTCAGTTTGCTTGAAGACAAGAAAAAGCTTAAGTGTGGGGTATTTTGATGACACTCGATTTGACGTGATTATCAGCCCCATTTAAGCAACATTTCATACCCTTTGATGCCATTTTGATGAGTATTTGGTGCATTTGTCGTAACTTTGTGATTATCGGCTCCTAGTGCGTACATTGTCCATTTCAAGGCTATTTTTACCCCTTTTGTGAGCTTTTATGTTGAGCCCCAGGTTACCACATTATAGAGGACTCTCTCACGAGTCCAGCGCTTCAAACGGAGACCAAATCGGAGTTCAAACGGAGCGGGAATGATCGAAACAAGTTGGAGTTCTGCACAGGCCAAAACGCTGCGTTTTGGAGCTTACACGCCGTGTAAGCTAAATACACTATGAGCTTACACGCCGTGTAAGCTCCCCAGATGGGAAATTTTCAGCTTTTCCAACAAGGAAAGGGTTTTCGGGGGTATTAATAGACTTTTCGAAGCCAGATTTGTTAACATTCAATTAGGAGAGATCAGCCACGACTTGAGGAGAGTTGAGAGAGTATTCCGGAGCTATCGGAGAGATCGTGACGCCATCAATCCATCCCGGAAGACGCTCGGAGTTAGGAGTTGAAGATTCTCAAGATCGAAGCTTCACGGATCATCCGAAATTAGGTTTTTCAGATCCTTTTCTGTTCTTCCTTTGTATAAGATGAATCCTTCTATCGTCTTTGATTCTTGTTTGTCAGATATGAGTAGCTAAACTTGTAGAGCTTAGATTAGATGAACCCTAAGTGACCCAGGGCTTTAAAGCGGTCATGGATCGGCGGTAATTAGATTCAAAGTTCAATCAGTTTCTCTTTGCATGGTTGTTTTGTTCTTCATTGTTTATGTTTCTTTTTTGGTTGATCGCCTAGATTAGGTTTGTGTTGAGTTAGGGTTTGTCGCCAGACAGTGTCGCCAGACAGCTTCCCTGCTTTAAAACATTAAAACTTGTCTTTCTTGATCACCTAGATTAGATTCTTGTTAAGCTGAGGATAGAAGCGAACGCTCGCCTCTCTTTAAAACATCAATTCAACCAATTAACCTATTCATTGGAGTGTACCTTTCGTAGGAACCAGTTAGGGTTAATCCACTGCAAGAGTAACTCATAAATCGTTAGTAATTCCACCAGTTAGTTAAGTCGTTGCGAGAGGCGACCGTACTCGGGCGACTAATTAATCTTGGTAGCTAGATCGGATAGAGCGAACATTCGCCGGTCTTAAACCTAAGGGTAAGAAGTTATGGTGGTGTATAGGAATTGATTGAATGAGAATTGAAATCCGCTGGTCTTGTGATTGTTGTTGCCTTGGTGATCTAAGGGGGATTCGCACTACAATGAATAGGTCATATAGTCGCAGGCATAAAACGGGCCTACGACTAAGTTTGTCGCGGGCAGACAGCTTAGTCGCAGGCGACTGCGACTAAATTAGGGCTTAGTCGCAGGCGCCTGCGACTAAGTTCTGGCCCGCGACAAACTTAGTCGCAGGCGGCCCGCCACTAAGCCAAGGCCCGCGACTATTTGTCAACTTTAGTCGCGGGCCGCCTACGACTAAGCCTGGGCCCGCGAGCAAGCTTAGTCGCAGGCGCCTGCGACTAAGCGTTGGGCCTGCGACAAAGCCCTAATTTAGTCGCAGGCCGCCTGCGACTAAGCATTTGGCCCGCGACCAACATTTTGAATGACCTCCCCTCCAGACCTTGAGAAGCTCATTCTCTCAACTCTCTCTCAATTCCCCCTCCCAACTCCGATTGCAAGGCACGATTTCCTCTGTTCTCTCCAATTTCTACTTGTATTCGGTAAGTATTATCCCTAATCTCTTCTTCTTGTCGTTGTTCTATGCGTTCTAGAGTTAATTTCGATCTATCACGATGATTTGCAGGGATTTGCGACATATTTTCGTTGTTATTTGGACTGATTCAGGTCGTTCTTGGTAAGAATTTGAATGTACGCTTTTGTTAGGGGCAGATTGTTGTGTGTATTTCAAAAATTTTCAACATTTTTGCCATCTTGAATCTGAAATATGTGCTGTTATTGACGTTTTGCAGACTTGTTCATTACGTTTTTGGGGCTTTTTAAAGTTTCACCTTATTGAATCACTAATTTCTGCTTGGTAAGGGTTAATAATGTTAGCTAGTGTTAATGATTTGAGCTCATGTGTTGTAATAATTTATTTCATTTTTTTATTTTCTAATCAGATACGAACGTGGTGACCCGTTGCTATTGGAGGGGAAATACCATAGCAACGGTGTATTAGCGGTCATCTATAACGGTGATCAGGTGAGAACATTGCGATCCAACGATTTATTTCATTTGTAGTCAATTTGTTGAATTTATATTCTGTTGTTTAAGTACACATTTCTGTTATTTTCAGATATTCTGTTACATCACTATTTCATTGTCACACGTCCGATCTCCAGTGTTCATGTAGGTAATCACGTTATTAAATCAAGTACTTTTTTAATTAGCGATCAAAAAGCATGCTCGTTAAATTAGTTAATCTTTATGAACTTACTTTGAAAGTTAAATGTGAGATTTAGAATAAAATTGGTTAATGAGCTTTTATAATACAAATATTATGCATGTCATGTGCTTTACTAAAATCAAAATCCATGAATAGTTATGCATGTCATAGGTTAAACATTTCATCATATATAGTACTTAATAAATTATGTACTTGTAAAATTTTAGCATGCTAGCTTTACTCATTTAATTAATTATATGAAGTTTGTAAAATTAAAATATATATATATGCATGTAATCGTATTGTGTACAATTTAAGTAAATTAGTTAATTGTTAATACTAAATAGTTAATTGGTATAACTAACCTTTTTAAGATATGTAATTAATATAACTTAGTCACCGGTACTAAGTTAGACCTCTTATAATCTCTTTCCTTATTCTCTACTCATGCTGTTACACTAATTACCAGCCTCTAGCTAGATGGACAAATCTTGGATACGAAAGGCTCGACATACTCCTGAGTATTATGCTGGCCTTAAAAAATTCTTGGACTTTGCTGTCTCTAATGCATCTGATGGAGTGAATATCCTCTGTCCTTGTCCCAAGTGCAAGTTCAAGAAGTGGAGGCCAAGACAGGAAGTTAATGACCACCTGCTCCATTCAGCTTTTCCATCTTCTTACGCTGTTTGGAATTTGCATGGCGAGTTAGCTACTGAGTTTCTGCCCCCGGTTGCTGTGAATATTCCAGTCGCAATGGTCATTGAAGAAGTAAATCTGCCAGCAGTTGAGGTACCACCGATAATTGAGCCAACCATGTTCCAGAACATGGTGAATGACGCATTTGGAGTACAATTTCAAGAAGACCCACCTCCTACTGAATTAAATGTGCCTGTTGAGACTGAAACTCAACAACCACCTCCTACAGACATACCAATGCCGGATGTCAGGACTCAACTCCCAGATGATGATGTCTTTCGAGTTTTACAGGACGGTGAAGGGCCCTTACATGATGGTCGCACTAAGTTCACAAAACTGTCCTTCATGATGCGTTTATACCACATCAAGTACTTACACAAGATAAGTGACAAAGCTATGACTATGCTTCTGGACTTGCTCAATCAGGCTTTTATTGGTGCCAAAATTCCTCAAACCAACTATGAAGCAAAGAAGACGATCAGAAAACTGGGTTTGTCTTACCAAAAAATTGATGCATGCAAGAACGATTGTTTACTATACATCGGAGAAGATAGTGCAGCGATGCAGTGTCGAGTGTGCGGAGTTGCTCGATTCAAAGATGTAGGAAACAGGACTGCATTTGGGAAGAAATCAAAGCCTCGACCAGAGAAGATATTTCGGTACTTTCCCTTAATACCTCGGTTGAAGAGGTTATATATGTGTCCTTATACAGCATAAGATATGACTTGGCATGCCACAGAGATGAGTAATGATGGTATGGGCAGACATCCTCGAGATGCTGAAGCGTGGAAAAGCTTCAACACGAGGTTCCCAGATTTTGCTTCCGATCCACGGAATGTGAGACTTGGATTAGCTACTGATGGCTTCAATCCATTTGGTACTATGAGTGTAAGTCATAGTACATGGCCTTTCGTGCTAATCCCGTACAACACCCCACCATGGTTGTGTATGAAGCAAACAGGACTCATTCTATCTGGCATAGTTCCTGGACCGAAGATGCCGGGTATTGATTTGGATGTGTTTCTTCAGCCTTTGATTGAAGAACTGAAGTCGATGTGGGTTGGTGTGCAAGCTTATGATGCAGTGAAGAAAGAAAACTTCACCCTTCGGGCTGCATTATTATGGACGATCAGTGATTATCCTGGACTCTGCAACTTGTCAGGATGGAATACACACACTGCGCTCTCATGTCCGACATGTATGTTTGATGCCGACGTTGTCAGGTTAAAAGCTTCTGGTAACAAACCTTGTTTTATGAGCAGTAGAAGGTTTTTACACATGATCATCGGTTCAGATCACAGAAAAGTAAATTTAATGGGAAAGTAGAGAAATGACCTGCTCCGATGATGCTTACTGGCTCTGAGATACTGGGACAAGTGCAGAATATTAATGTGATATTTGGCAAGACGCAACCTAAAGAATCAGGTCCGGCACCACAATGGAGAAAGAAGAGCATATTCTTCGATCTGCCGTACTGGGAGTTTAATCTATTGCGTCACAATCTGGATGTCATGCATATAGAAAAAAATGCGTGCGACAACATTTTGTACACATTACTCAATGACAAGAACAAGAGGAAAGATAACCTAGCGGTGATGAACTGTCGTTATGCTGAGCAGGTTCAATCAAATAACTACCAAGCTCAAGAGCTAGGGTAGATCGTATTCCACGGGGGTTCTTCCAATTGACTACTCCAAAAGTTGGCAATTCACTCAGGTTAAAACACGTTGTGCGTGGTGTGAGTTCCACGACTTCTAGACTAAGATGCAGGAAACTTAAAATGAAATTAAAAGACAAAATGATTTGTAGGTTTAAACAGACGACAGACAAGCTTAGATTTCGAATCCCCCTTCGTTCACCAGAGTATTGGCAATCAACAGGTCAGCGGTTTTCAATTCTCATTCAATCAATTTCTAATACACCACCATAACTCCTGACCCTTAGGTTTAAGACCGGCGAACGTTCGCTCTATCCGTTCTAACTACCAAGATTAACTAGTCGCCCGGGTACGGTCGCCTCTCGCAACGACTTAACTAACTGGTGCAATTACTAGTGATTTATGAGTTACTCTTATAGTGGATTAACCCTAATCGGTTCCTACGAAAGGCACACTCCAATTATAAGGTTAAATGGTTGAATTGATGTTTTAAAGAGAGGCGAGCGTTCGCTTCTATCCTCAGCTTAACAAGAATCTAAACTAGATGATCAAGTAAGACAAGTTTAAGCGCCAAAGTAGGGAATTGTCTAACGACTACGTCTAGTGACTACGTCTGGCGACTAACCCTAGCTTGCAAAAACCTAATCTAGGCGATCGACCAGAAAAGAGACATAAACAATGAAGAACAAAACAACCATGCAAAGAGAAACTGATTGAACTTTGAATCTAATTACCGCCGATCCGTAACCGCTTTAAAGCCCTGGGTCACTTAGGGTTCATCTAATCTAAGCTCTACGAGTTTAGCTACTCATGTTCATACAAAAAGAATCAAAGATAAAGAAAGAGTTCATCATCCAGAGGAAGAACAGAAAAAGGATCTGAAAAACCTAATTAAGACGACTCTGACAGAACTTCGATCTTCAGTAATCTGCACTCCTAGCTCCGAGTCTCCGAGGTGAAGGGATGGCGTCACGATCTCTTCCTGGCTCTTCGAACTCTAAAACTCTCTCCCGAACTCGTGAATATTCTCAGGATTATGTGAATTATGAGGTATATCCTTGTTTGGGCCGCCGGGTTAAGTATTTATACTTAACCCTAAATTAGCCGGAACAGTTCATTATTTTCGCCGAAATTCTTAAGGAATTTTCGGCGAAAATTCCTTTGTGAATGAGCTCCGCCGGCTGATCTCTCTGCCTTGTATTTTCGGACCGAACACTTAATTGGTTTTCGGAAAAAATCTCCTTTGACTCGGCACCAGTTGATTTGCCCTATTATTTTCGCCGAAGATGTAAGCTTATTTTCGCCGAAGATGTAAGTGTGAATGGGCAGATTTTTCGGTTTGACTTGATCGACTCCTTGGATCGATTTCGGTTCAGTTCCTCGATGTTCCAATGCTTTAGACACGTCCATGGTTACTTTACTTGATGGCAAAAACCTGTGCTTACGTAAAAACACTAGAAAACCATCAAATAGACCCGAAACGGGCCAAGGTAACACAAATGGCACGAGATAGGGCAATCGATTGAATATTCGTTATTCTACCCTAAAAACCATCTCTTAAGCAAAGAAATTTCGCTTAAATGAGGCTGATAATCACGTCAAATCGAGTGTCATCAAATACCCCACACTTAAGCTTTTGCTTGTCCTCAAGCAAACTGAATAGAAACGCTCATGCTTACAAATGATAAGATCAGTTAAATTGGGACTCAATCAAACACAATGAATTATTAGACAGCTCGATCCTAGAACAAGAAACCTGACATGCATACAGATCAGCCAAACTACCTGGTCTCACTAATAAACTGCACACGACAAGTAATTAGCAACCAATTATGCACGAATTTGACCTGACCGACCAGACTCCTCACACAGGATATATATAGTGCAATGGGAACTCTCACTCTCTGTGTTTAAGGACGTGTTTATGCTCTCGATCATTTCCTGTTACTGAATTCTGTCATAAGTTTGTAATTCGACCACATCTCCACCACTGTGACAACACGAGTAACTAGTCAAGAAGGACTTCCCCGCTAGGACTGTAACGAATTCTACACTACTTGGGTTTATGATGAGATGGATGATGGGAATGTATGATGATGGCTTGGTGCAGTGTAGCTTTTGACTAACTTCCCTCGAATCTAGATTATGGCTTCTTACCGTCTAACCAGACACAGGTGGAATAGTGAACGCTCGTCTTATGATACCCTCAAGCAACCTAGCACTTTATTTTCTTTACATTTCTTTTTCTTTTTCTTGACTTTGTTCTCCCATTTGTAGGGAGAAGAACGTTTATTGAACTAAAACTTTGAAACTTTTTGGCTTTTCTGAATTTCCTTTTCTTCTCTTTTTCGAAATTTTTCTTTCTTTTCTATTTTTTTCTTTTGTGCTGATTGTTTTTTAGTTGCTAGAGGGGTTTACACTTCTGGACATACTAGCTAAGACCACCTGTTTAATGGCTATAGGCAGGTTACCACAAACCGACTTCCGGTAGGTCAATCTAGAGCTACAACCACAGGGGATCAATGGGGAATGAAAGAATGGGGGAATTGTTGTAATGTATATCGAACCGAAAGAACAGGCCAAGCTCAAGGGTCTACACCTAATGGATTTTATCGTTAGGTAGGCTATCTGGCTTAAGTAGCTGAATCTAGGTGCCCCTATCATTCTAGAACTCGTGTCATCGTGTGGTCTCGAGTAGGTCTCATTGAAATTCTAACTCATTCAAGTAAACAGAAAATCACTCAAAAAGAATTAAAATTGCAAGTTACGTGCAATGGATCAAAAGCTCACAGTTGGTTTGCTAATCGGATTCGGTCATTTTCATGCAATCAAGGCTACAAACTACAAGTGTGATTTTTTAAAAATTCTGTTCTGACCAGGAAATTTAGCATCAAAGCATACACGTTGGTTCTCAGGTTCTAGGTTAAACAGTCTAAGCATCATTATGAAAGTTTGAAAAACAACTTAACATCAAAAATCAAGAACTGAGCCATTCTAATGCTAGAGAGACTGAAATGGAATCACGAGGCACACACAAAACACAATCAAGGGCCATCAAGTTCATGCAAGGTTCTCTAGCATCCTACCCCACACTTAAATCGTTTTGTGTCCTCACAGGACTAAACTAGAGTAGAAAGATACGAAGAACCTGGAATGAGATGGTCGGTGTAGGGGATGATCGCGGATAGCCCGGAGCGGAGTAGCTACTCAAGTTCCTCTCGTCAGAGCAGAGCATGTGTTGCTGCATAATAGTTCATCTGACGTCTTGAGTGGCGGTATCAAGTCGCGCCTTAGTCCTGCGGTTATGAGTGACATTCCTAAAACCATAAACGAAACCAGATTAATTAACTAGTAGCCCACCCCACACTTAGTCGAAAAACTCAATTTCACAAAGAAATGAGGAAAACCGAGTGGGGGTGAGCAAAGTAAGTAACCGGTAATCACAATAAATCACAAAGCATGCATATGTCTAGCCGGAACGTTGATATCATAATTAGGGATCAGAAGTCAAACCGACATTCAAAACGTCAATATCATAGCACATTGAACCCTAATCATTGCAAGACTATCTCAAGGCGGGGAATGACGGCAGCGGCGGAGGAAGGGTTTAAAACAAGGGAGGGGTTATTTTGACCAAAATTTTCGAAAATGAAAGAGGGAGGAGAGAGAGGGTAAATCCGGATTTAAAGTGAAAATTTGTGCTGATTTTCAAAGATATTTTCGGCAAAAATAAAAGGGTGTTTTCGCCGAAAATTTCAGTTAAAATGGACTGCTGGATTTTCGAAGGCGGTTTCGCCGAAAATGATAGTACGGTTTCGCCGAAAATTTTAGGTCAAATGGCTTCGCCGAAAACAAAAACTTTTCGATCCGAAAACAATGAACAGGGAGATTGGGTTCGAAAATTGAAAATCGATTTCGCCGAAAACAAAGGTGGTTTCGCCGAAAATTTTGAACTGTTCGGGTTGAAAATATTTTCACAATTCCGGCCAACTTCAGAAAATCACAGTTAAATCCACAAAAATCGGAACGACCTCAATCAACTTGCAACTGACTCTATGACATGCAGACTCTACACGAAAAATAATAAATCAAACAAAATGACACTTTTGGCTCCCCCGAACCGACTCTAAAATACCAAGTTCGACATAAAATAAAATAAAAACAGACTCCAGCCATGAGTTGCCTCCCACGAAGCGCTCTTGCTTAACGTCCTTGAGCTGGACGATACCTGGACGGTGTTCAAGAGACATCCCAACTCAGGATTTCTATTAGGCCCGAGTCGGAGTTCATGAAATATGGCCTTGGGGATCCTCCGACAAGTGTGAACTTCTTCCCGTGTGCGTGAAGTATCTTGGTTTGTCCATCGGGACGGTGGCCAGAAATTTTGAATGGCCCGAGAAATTCTTTCGAAGAAGCGTCCTTCAGAGTATTATTCTTCACTGGTGGCTCGGTAGAAGGGGGCTGAGCAATCGGCTTCCAAACCACCTTCGTCTTCTCTTCGTTCTCCTTCTTTATCTCGCCAGGATCTTTAACGTTTGGTGATTCATGAGGGGATGCCGCCGGATCCTCCTTCTTTCTCGGCTTCTGTGCCGGCAGCTCATTCTTCAGATTGGGGACCTGTCCGACACCTGGTAAGAAGATTTCTGCAGAAACTCTAGATTTTTCATTAGTCACGGAGTTGACCGAAGCCAACTCCACAGCTTCAACAGATAAACAGTGCATCTCTTCTCTGACTGGGACTTGCATACCGTCCTTGATGCGAAATGTCATGGTGTCCTTGCCGACCCTTAATGTCAACGAGCCATTCGGGACATTAATGTTAATGCCGGCTGTTGCCATAAATGGTCGGCCTAGGAGAAGAGTGACATTTTCCTCTCGATTATCCATGACAACAAAGTCAGTAAGAATAGTAAAAGGACCACAGCGGACAACTACGTCTTCTATCAATCCCCTAGGCAGTTTAACAGATCTGTCGGCAAACACTAAATGCATGCTAATCGGTTTCAATTCTCCTAGGTTCAATTTCTCAAACAGGCATGTAGGCATAACATTGATAGAAGAACCTAGATCAATTAAACTATGATCAATTTTCACATTATTAATAGTGCAAGGTAAAGTAAAAGCACCGGGATCTCGACACTTAGCTGGGGGTCGTATGGGTGTCGCCGGGCTCTGGATGGTGGAGCATTCTTCCTCGAGGGATACGGAAGACAGCTCTTCCTTCTTCTTGCTCTTCGCAGGATCCTTTGCGATCTTGTCAGCCTCCGGTATCACCTGGATAGCATCAGTATCTGGTGTATTCATATTCGTGTTCTTCAAGTATCCATGCCACTTCCTGTACCGGGTATCATGATCTTTCTCCTTTGATTGCGCGGCCTTTGGAAACGGAATCCGAGACTGATATGGAGGGAGAGGTGGCACAGTTGTTGTCTTTGTCAGGGGAGGCGGGGCAGTCACCTCCTCTTCTTCTTCTCTATCCTCCTCCTTGATCTTTGGCTTGTCAATAGCTATAGCATTAGGAATTACGGCCGGTTCAGGAGCTGCAGGATCAGCTGATTGCTTGTCGCTTATTGTGGAGACAGCCTTGACGTGCTCCTTCCTACTGGCAGAGTCGACTTGAACCGATGATTGATTCAGGAGGGGGCTGCTAGTTATCAAACTACACATGTTATTTATCATGCTCTCCATTCGTTGACCTCGAGCTTCATGTTCTTGATTTATGGCGGCTTGAAGCTTGAATTTCTCTTCATATTTATCGAGCCTTTCCATGATCAGGTCGAGCGTCTTGGCTACCTCGATATCCCTTGTGTTTCTTGATGTAGACCTCTGAGGTTGATCTTGATAACTATCGCTCAAGTACTGATTCTGACTCTGGTTGAATCCGAGGTTGTAAGGAGGACGCTCTTGGAAGCTTCCTTGTTGCTGAGGAGGTTGTCTGAACCGACGATAATCGGGGTAGCCTCTTTGATTACTGGTGAAGCCTTGATCAATAAAGTTCACTTCCTCTGAAGACCAGTTACCAAAAATCTTCTTCATTTCTTTCTGCACTTCAATCTTGATCTGATCCTCGCGGCTTGGTCGGTTCTTAGCTGCTCCAAACTGTCTCTCCCAGCTTCTCGATTTGGATGCGCAGTTTGCAAAGTGACGAAGTGCAGCTTCTGGTGTGAGTGCGGTGTAGTCTCCATCAGCTAAGGAGTTAACCCATTCAGATGACTCTTCGTTTAGACCCCAAGCAAAAATCTCGACTAGTTGTATCTGAGTGAAGCCATGATGAGGGCAATCGTAGAGGAGTCCCTGGAATTCGTCCCAAGTTTCATGTAAACTTACCCCTTCTCTCTGTCTGAACCTTGAGATGTTTTTCTTATAAGCAGTTGTCTTGGAAGGAGGGAAGTATTCCTCTACGAATTCCTGAGCAAGAGTCTCCCAGTCAGTGTAGTAGCCAGGTGGTTTGCCAGTGAGCCACCTCTTAGCTGACCTTTCAGAGAGAACGGGAAAGCTCTAAAGCAAAGAGTGTTCTTGTCGAGATTCCCATTCTTGAAAGTGCTGCAGAGATCAAGGAAATCCGCCAGATGCGTGCACGGATTGTCTAATGGCCTGCCTTCAAATTGTAAATCCCTAGAGATCATTTCCAGGAAGGGGATCTTGATCTCATAGTCAGGACCGTCTTCATCGCGCGACACAAAGATGGAAGAACGAACACTAGTAGCACTTGGCTTATTATAATCCGCAAGACTCTTTTGAGCAGCCATTGCGGTAGGGGAAGGTGGATCGGAAGTGATTTGCTTCTGAATTTTCTTAACCTACAAGAGACAAAAACAAACACAACCGGTGTAAAATCGAAGTGTGATGGAAAATGAAAGATGGAAGTAGAAGAATAAAATGCCAACTCTTCTTTCAAACAATATAGAAGAGTCCCGGCAACGGCGCCAATTTGATGAACCGTCGTTGTGCTGAGCAGGTTCAATCAAATAACTACCAAGCTCAAGAGCTAGAGTAGATCGTATTCCATGGGGTTTCTTCCAATTGACTACTCCAAAAGTTGGCAATTCACTCAGGTTAAAACACGTTGTGCGTGGTGTGAGTTCCACAACTTCTAGACTAAGATGCAGGAAACTTAAAATGAAATTAAAAGACAGAATGATTTGTAGGTTTAAACAAGACGACAAACAAGCTTAGATTTCGAATCCCCCTTCGTTCACCAGAGTATTGGCAATCAACAGGTCAGCGGTTTTCAATTCTCATTCAATCAATTTCTAATACACCACCATAACTCCTGACCCTTAGGTTTAAGACCGACGAACGTTCGCTCTATCCGTTCTAACTACCAAGATTAACTAGTCGCCCGGGTACGGTCGCCTCTCGCAACGACTTAACTAACTGGTGCAATTACTAGTGATTTATGAGTTACTCTTGTAGTGGATTAACCCTAATTGGTTCCTACGAAAGGCACACTCCAATTATAAGGTTAACTGGTTGAATTGATGTTTTAAAGAGAGGCGAGCGTTCGCTTCTATCCTCAGCTTAACAAGAATCTAAACTAGATGATCAAGTAAGACAAGTTTAAGCGCCAAAGCAGGGAACTGTCTAACGACTACGTCTAGTGACTACGTCTGGCGACTAACCCTAGCTTGAAAAAACCTAATCTAGGCGATCAACCAGAAAAGAGACATAAACAATGAAGAACAAAACAACCATGCAAAGAGAAACTGATTGAACTTCGAATCTAATTACCGCCGATCCGTGACCGCTTTAAAGCCCTGGGTCACTTAGGGTTCATCTAATCTAAGCTCTACGAGTTTAGCTACTCATGTTCATACAAAAAGAATCAAAGATAAAGAAAGAGTTCATCATCCAGAGGAAGAACAGAAAAAGGATCTGAAAAACCTAATTAAGACGACTCTGACAGAACTTCGATCTTCAGTAATCTGCACTCCTAGCTCCGAGTCTCCGAGGCGAAGGGATGGCGTCACGATCTCTTCCTGGCTCTTCGAACTCTAAAACTCTCTCCTGAACTCGTGAATATTCTCAGGATTATGTGAATTATGAGGTATATCCTTGTTTGGGCCGCCGGGTTAAGTATTTATACTTAACCCTAAATTAGCCGGAACAGTTCATTATTTCCGCCGAAATTCTTAAGGAATTTTCGGCGAAAATTCCTTTGTGAATGAAAGCTCCGCCGGCTGATCTCTCTGCCTTGTATTTTCGGACCGAACACTTAATTGGTTTCGGCGAAAATCTCCTTTGACTCGGCACCAGTTGATTTGCCCTATTGTTTTCGCCGAAGATGTAAGCTTATTTTCGCCGAAGATGTAAGTGTGAATGGGCAGATTTTTTGGTTTGACTTGATCGACTCCTTGGATCGATTCCAGTTCAGTTTCTTGATGTTCCAATACTTTAGACACGTCAATGGTTACTTTATTTGATGGCAAAAACCTGTGCTTACGTAAAAACACTAGAAAACCATCAAATAGACCCAAAACGGGCCAAGGTAACACAAATGGCACGAGATAGGGCAATTGATTGAATATTCGTTATTCTACCCTAAAAACCATGTCTTAAGCAAAGAAATGTCGCTTAAATGAGGCTGATAATCACGTCAAATCGAGTGTCATCAAGCGGCAAGGGAAGATTTGAAATCAATGAAGATTAGAAGTCAGCTTTGGCTATTAACAGATGGGAAAACTTGTCCAGCCGCTTCATTCACTCTCGACAAGAAGAAAATAGAAGTCATGCTGAAGTCACTTAAGGGAATGAAATTTCCAGATGGTTATGCAAGTAATATCGCAAGATGTGTTGACTTACCCAACCGTAAGATGTTTGGTTTAAAAAGTCATGACTCTCACATGTTGTTGCATGACTTGTTGCCACTTGCGATACGAAATGTATTACTGGTGTCGGTGGCAAGAGTGTTGGTAGAGCTGGGAGCGTGCTTCAAGGAACTGTGTTCACCAGTGACGAATGTTGTTGAGCTTGATAATCTCCAAGGGAGGTTTGTGATAGCACTATTGATGACACTCAATTTGACGTGATTATCAGCCTCAATTAAGCGACATTTCTTTGCTTAAGACATGGTTTTTTAGGGTAGAATAACGAATATTCAATCGATTGCCCTATCTCGTGCCGTTTGTGTTACCTTGGCCCGTTTCGGGTCTATTTGATGGTTTTCTAGTGTTTTTGACTAAGCACAGGTTTTTGCCGTCAAATAAAGTAGCCAAGGACGTGTCTAAGGCATAGGAACCTCGAGGAATCAAACCGAAATCGATCCAAGGAGCTAATCAAGTCAAACCAAAGGTCCGCCCGTTTACAGTGACATTTTCGGCGAAAAGAACTCATTGTTTTCGGCGAAAATACCAGCACAAATCAGTTGCGGCGAAAAGATGAAGTTTTTGGAACGAGATTGAAGACCAGAAGAATCAGCCGGCGGAGCCTCCCATTAACAAGCATATTTTTGGCGAAAATAAGTCATTATTTTTGGCGAAAATATTGTACTGTTCCGGCCAAATTAGGGTTAAGTATAAATACTTAACCCGGCGGCCCAAAACGAGAGATACATCATAATTACAAAATCATAATTCGACCGAACTTCAGAATTCTCTCAAGTTCTGGAGCGAAGAGTTAGAGTTCGAAGAGCCGGAAAGAGATCGTGATGCCATCCCTTCCATCTCGAAGAACCGGAGCTAGGAGTGCAGTCTACGGAAGATCGAAGTACTGTCAGAGTCGTCTAAATTAGGTTTTTCAGATTCTTTTATGTTTTTCCTCTGGATGATGAACTCTTTCTTTGTCTTTGTTTCTTTTGTGATAAACATGAATAGCTAAACTCGTTAGAGCTTAGACTAGATGAACCCTAAGTGACCCAGGGCTTTAAAGCGGTCATGGATCGGCGGTGATTAGATTCGAAGTTCAATCAGTTTCTCATTCATGTTTGGTTTGTTCTTCATTGTTTATGTTTCTTGCCTGGATTGATCACCTAGATTAGATTCTGGTTAAGCTAAGGATAGAAGCGAATGCTCGCCTTACTTTAAAACATCAAATCAAACAATTAACCTTATAATTGGAGTGTGCCTTTCGTAGGAACCGGTTAGGGTTAATTCACTTCAAGAGTAACTCATGAATCATTAGTAATTACACTAGTTAAGTTAAGTCGTTGCGAGAGGCGACCGTACCCAGGCGACTAATTAATCTTGGTAGTTAGAACGGATAGAGCGAACATTCGCCGGTCTTAAACCTAAGGGTAAGGAGTTATGGTGGTGTCTTAGAATTGATTGAATGAGAATCGAAATCCGCTGATCTGTTGATTGCCTATGCTCTGGGGAATGAAGGGGGATTCAAAGTCTAAGTTCGTCTGTCATCTCTGTTTTCAAACCCTAATTCCCAATCTGCTTTAGTTTAATTTGTATTTATTTCTCTGCATTCCTTAGAATTAGAAGTCGTGGAACTCACACCACGCATAAGTGTTTTTCCTTGAGTAATTTGTTAGTTCTGAAGTAGCCAATCATAAGAAGGCCCGTGGAATACGATCTACCCTAGCTTTGTGAGCTTTGTTAGTTTTATTTGTGTGAATCGTCAACGACCGGTTCACCAAATTGGCGCCGTTGCCGGGGACTTCTTTTGATTGTTGAAAGAAGAACTGGCAATTTATTCTTCTACTTTCCATCTTTCACCTTTCCACCCACTTCGATTTTACATTGGTCTTGTTTGTTTTTGTTATCTGTAGGTTTACAGGTGTATGCCTCACCGCCCTTGGACTCGCTCTCAAACTGAACAGGCTAAGAGTATAGGGAATCCAGGCAGTTCTGCTACACCTCTACGATCACAGATTCTGAAGAGAAGCAGATCCGATCCACCCATCACTCCAATTAAGATTAAGGATCTGAAGGAGAGTTCCTCATCTTCATCCGCTTCATACACAGAATCACTTTCACCACCTCCATCTCCTACCATGACCGATCTACCACAACCACCACCACCTGGAGGAAATCCACCACCGCCGCCACCAACTGCATAGAAGAGTCTAGCAGACTATAACAAGCCGAGCGTGACTAGCATTCGATCTGCCATTGCCGTTCCGCGCATTGAAGGAGATCCTGACTATGAGATCAAGATTCCATTCTTGACTATGATCTCTAGGGATTTACAGTTTGAAGGAAGGCCCCTAGACAATCCGTGCACTCATCTTGCAGATTTCCTTGATCTCTGCAGTACTTTTAAGAGCGGAAATCTCGACAAAAACACTCTTTGTCTGAGAGCTTTTCCGTTCTCTCTAAAAGGCCCTGCTAAGAGGTGGCTTACTGGCAAACCACCTGGCTACTATACTGACTGGGATACTCTGGCTCAGGACTTCGTTGAAGAATACTTTCCGCCAGCCAAAACAACTGCCATCAAGGACAGCATCGCCAGATTCTCCCAGAAAGAAGGAGAAAGCTTATATGATACTTGGAATCGATTCCAAGAACTTCTCTATAACTGCCCTCATCATGGATTCGAGCAGAGGTAGTTAGCTGAAATCTTTGCTCGAGGACTTCGAGAAGAATCTGCCAAGTGGGTCAATTCTCTAGCTGAAGGGGATTGCACTACACTCAACTGTGCTTCCAAGTCAAGGAACTGGGAACGACAATCTGAAGGATCAAGGAGCAAGCTGGATCTTGAAGCTGCCATCAAGGCAGAAGTAGAGAAGCATTTGAAGAAGTCTACCACATCGATCAAGCCGCCAGCAGCTTCTGTCTATGTTGCTGATTGCGAGTGGTGTGGAGCTTGCGCACATAATGGAAGCCGTTGTCAGAACTTTGGTAAGACAGAAGTCTGGACTGCCGAAGAGGTAAACTTCGTCCAACAAGGCTTCGTTAATAATCAGAACGGTTATGCTGGCTACCGTAACTTCAGGCAGCACGGGAACTATCAAGACAGACCTCCCTACAATGCTGGCGCCAACCATAACTAGAACCAGAATAACCGCCCGACTGGTCCAGCTCAGGATCAGAAGCCTAATCATCCGCCGGCAGGTGTCTACCAGCCACCGCATCGCAATCCGGGTAACTATGGAACTGCTCCTGGCAACCGCCAGAATCAATATCTTAATAATACCTATCTAGGGCAGCAGCATCAAAGAGAAAACAATGTCAGTGACCTGGATAAGAAGCTCAGCCAGATCATCACTAGACTTGATGATCACGACAGTCAATTCAAGGCTCAAGCTCTTCTCAATCAAGAACAGATAGCATCTGGACAAAGAATTGAGCAAGCCGTGAACAACATCTCGAGCATGCTAGCATCTGGTCGACCATTTGGCCAGCTTCCAAGCCAGACAGAGCCAAATCCGAGAAAGGAGCAAGCTAAAATGGTAACTGCTCGGAAACTTCCAAACTTAATTGCTGATGCTTGTGTTGTTTTACCCAGGATTGCTGAAACTCCAAATCCGAAGGAAGAAGAAGAACAGAAGCCGGCGCCTAAGGAGGATGATCCTCCTCTTGCACCGTACGTCGTGAAGCCTCCTTTTCCTAGAGCGTTGCTGCCGAATGCAAGGATCGAAACTGGCATGAAGGGGAACAAAGAGGGATACCCTGACATTCATATCAAGAAACCTACCTCTCCATACCCAGCTAAGTGCTCTGATCCTGGTTCTTTCACTTTACCATTGGTTATTAATGATGTTGAGATTGAGCGTTGCTTAGTTGATCTTGGCGCGTCTGTTAATGTTATGCCTGTGAGTCTATATGAAAAATTGAATCTAGGAGAACTTGACCCGCCTAGTATGCAACTTGTCTTTGCCGATAGATCACTTAAAACCCCTAAGGGAGAGATTAAAGACGTTGTTACTAAATGTGGTCCGTTCACGTTCTTAGCTGACTATGTGATTATGGATACTAGTACAGATGATTCTACCATTCTCATAGGTCGACCTTTCATGGCTACTACTGGAATGAACATTAACGTTCCAAATGGTTCTTTAACTCTAAGGGTCGGTAAAGAAACGAAAACGTTCAGTCTTAAAGATGGAATGAAATATGACTCTAAGAATGAAGAATCTCACTGCCTTGCTGTGGAAACTGTGGAGTTGACTCCGGTCAACTCCGTTACTAATGCTTCTTCCAGTGCCTCTAGATCAGTTGTTGATGCAGGTATTATACATGTTATTAAGAAGAAGCCAGAAATTTTGGCTGAAAAGCCACTTAAGAAGAAGAAGAAACTGCAAGCCTCTTCTAAACCACCGAGCAGACCTCGAGGGAAGAACAAGAAGACGAAGACCCAAATGGTCTGGAGACCAAATGCTCTATCGTCTTCCTCCGAGAAAGCTGCACCAACAATTCGTTCCGAGAAACCGGCACCGGAACAAGTATGGAGGGAGAAGCCGAAAGCATCTCCTAAGGAAGTACTGACGATCACCGATCCTGGTGATACCAAGCCGAAGATAAAAGAAAAGAAGAAGCCGACAGTCCTCATTCCTTCCATCGTTACACTCAAGAAGGATGACCTCTCTAGAGAACTGTTCGGGCCGTTCAAGTTCATCGACCATCTTCCCGACGGACGTACTAAACTCTTACACGCGAACAGGAAGAGATTCACGCTTACCGGAGAAACCCCGAAGCTGTACTTCATGAACTCCGACGCGAGCGTTAAGGAGAATTTGAGTTGGGATGTCTCCTAATACCGTCCAGGTATCGTCCAGCTCAAGGACGTTAATAAAAGAGCGCTTCGTGGGAGGCAACCCACGGCTGGAGTCAGTCTTTGTTTTGTGTCAACCTTAGTGTCTTTAGAGTCGGTTCGGGGGAGCCAAAAGTGTCAGTTTGTTTGATTTCTTATTATTCGTGTGTAGTTTGTGTGTCATAAAGTCAGTAGCAAGTTGATTGAGGTCGTTCCGATTGTTGTGGATTTAACTGTGATTTTCTGAAGTTGGCCGGATTTGCGAAAATATTTTCAACCCGTGTAGTTCAAAATTTTCGGCGAAATCACCCCTATTTTCGGCGAAATCGCCCTTTGAGTTTTCGAACCCGGCTTCCTGTTTCATATTTTCGGTTCGAGAAGTTTGGTGTTTTCGGTGAATTCGCCCTTTGAAAAATCGACGGTCATTTTAACTTCCAGTTTCGGCGAAAACAACCTATTGGTTTCGCCGAAAATACCTTTGAAAATCAGACAAAAATCCCACTTAAAACCGGACTTATCCTTTCCCCCCCATCTTTTTCCTCTTTCATTTTCGACCGCAAACCCGAAAACAAACCCCCCCACTTTTGTTTTCGAACCGCCGACCACCTCACCCATTTTTTTTCCACCGCCGCCGCCGCCTTCGCCGACCACCGCCGCTCGACTCCCCTCTCTTTTCTGAGTCCGTCGAGGCCTAGGATGTTCAAATCGGAGCTCTGCAGCTCCATTTCACCGAAACCCTAGTTTTCAGAGTTTTTCACCGATTCCTCCCAACCTTTTCACTTTTTGCATCCATGGCTTTAAGGTAAGTTGTAGAGCTTTTCAATACGAATCTTTTGACATAAGGATTGCTGATTTTCGTCGGGGTTGACTTTTAGTTGACTTTTCGGTTTGCCTCATTTTGCGTGCCGACTGTTTCGTGTGAACTAGGTTAGCTGAATCTGTTGAACTGTTCTAGCATGCTTAGGGAGTATTGTGTTTCATTTCCATATCATTTGATCATGTGTTGCCTTGCATATGATTGGTTCTTTGTTATGTTGACTTCTGAGAAATGTCGGTTTGACTTTGAAGTGTTGTGATCATTTGGCTACCTTATGTGCTTGTTCTCATTAAGATCATTGTGTTTGCCATCTGAGCTCATGTTATACTGATAAAAGCGGGTTTACCAAGGTCGTATTCCACAGGGTTCTCTCAATGGCCTCTACTCACATTCCTCGTAGACGGTCTATTCATTTGAAAGGAGTTTTGATTTGAAATAGACATTAAAAACTCAAAGGAAACTAAAAGGAAGAAAGAAAAATAAAGTGGTGCAAATCAAAGACAAAGGGGCTCTCTTGGTGGGTAGTTTCATCATGCTCAAGATGACTAATTGAACAAACAAGTCAATCAAGATCGAGTTTGCATTCGGATGACCATGCATTTCACTTATATAGACTCGATGCACTCTCGTAGCACCTAATCCCTATCCCAATACCACTCAACTTAGGCTCTCGCTCTCAAGCTAAGTGAAAAAAAGGATGCATTCTAAGTGTTTGATGAAATGCCAAGACACAAGACCCTCTCTTAAGACTCTATGACCACAAGGCTAGGCACAACACTCTCATATCAATGCCCTAACACTAAGAGATTCACCAAAAAGCCTTTTCAAACTCAATTGAATGAAAATCCACATGCACACCAAGTGTTCGATAAAATGCCCAAGAGAGAAATCAAGTGAAAATGGTTGAAATAAGATGATCTAATCTCTTAGAACACACTCACTTCAATCCCTAGACCTACAATCTATGCAATCCAAGCACTCTCATGCATCAAATCACAATGAATGGACCAAATCAAGCAAACATGGCATAAAATGGCATTAAGAACAAGTCTAGGAATCATCCTCATACAACCAAGATCAATCATGGCAAGTTCTATACAATCATTCCTCTATCATAGCACAACTAATCTACCCATCCAAGATGAACCCTAGAAACTCAGCCACACATGGCCAAGGGAGTAAAGAGAAAAGAAGGAAGAATGGTCACCAAGAACACCATGGATGAATCCTTGAGATGATCTTCACTTCTCCACTTGTAAGCACTTCTCCCAAGGTTTGTTGGCTTCAATCCTAGCTCCAATGGCTTCAAATTGCTCCAGAAACGTGTTCTAGGGTTTGAGGGTTCGTGGATATGTGTTTTGGGTTCAAGAGATATCATAGAATGCCTCAAAATGGCCAAAAACAAGAGTATCTATAGTGCAGGGGACAGTGCACGGCGTGCACATCTGCACGGCGTGCACCCCTGCACTCTACAGAAAACCCGATCTTGCAAGGCTCATATCTCCCTCGTCCGGCCTCCAAATGACCTCCCGTTTGCTCCTATGCGCTCCTTGTCATCCGTACTTTGAAGCCATAACCTGAAAATGCACAGAGGCAACTCCAATAGACCACGAATTTGGCTCCAAAGTGGCAACTGGACAACAAAATGACACTTTGCACAAAATCTCAAATAAAAGCATAAAAGTCATGTCATTTCACGAATAAACACGGGCATATCATAGGTCATTCATAAGCTTAAAATGCACTAATTAAAGTCACATCAAATTCCCCTACGACTAAGCTTTGCTTGTCCTCAAGCAAATGAATTAGAAAACATCCAAGTTCACAAATGACAAGTTCGGTCCATTGAGATTCAAGCAATCACAATTTAGCTTAAACTGTTCCACGAACAAACTAAACCTACACATGCAAGAACATCAACCAAACAAGTCTAAACCTCACTAATTTCTGCACACTTCAAGTAGTGGTTGATTGGGACACAGCAAAACCGACCACGACAACACCAACTCTAATCAAAAGGACTTGAAATCGGAACATGGATCGTGAGTCGTGAATGTGGCTATCGACTCGACTTCATCCGCTTCTAGATCCGCACTTTACAACTCTGGCTAGGATCAAGGGCTACATTTGAGAACTCTTTTTCTTTCTTTTCTTTTCTTTTTTTTTCTTACTGCATACTAGTGCTCGATTCAACACTTCACTTAGGTGTGGAACCTGCCTAGCTCACAGCCTTTGCCCTTTTGCTTAGTGCTCAACCCGACACTTCACTTAGGTGCCGAGCTTGCCTAGCTTTTCTTTTGAGCATTTTTTTTTTCACAATTTAGCCACTTGATCCTTAGCCCCTTAACAACTTCCGTACAAGATTTCGAATTGGATTCCGTCTAATCTCAGGCCACAATCACGAAAGATCAAAAAGAGAATGAAAAACATGGAAGAGGGGAAGAAATTCTGATTGCCTTCATCATCCTAGACCGGTGTTATCGAGTGGTATAAAAACACGTATCAAACCAGTCAACCAACATACAAGAGTGGTAAAATCTCAGTTCTGGCCCAGACTCATTTGATACTAGTGCTAACATGCTGGTTATAGGTTCTAAGTGGAACAATCTAAACATCATTGTGAAGGTTTGAATTCAATTACACACCGAAAGTCAAGAACCAAACGATTCTACAATAGAGGAATTCGACATTCAATTAAGATCATGCAACACAACAAAACATAGCTTTAGACTTCTACCGACAAATAATCACACCAAAACTCAAACTCCCCTACGACTAACATGAGCATTGTCCTCAATGATCAAGAGAGAGAGGATAAGGTGGAACGAATATACCGCGCGGTGAAGAAGAGAAGCCGGAGATGGAATCCCGGGTCAAGTAACCTGTTCAGGACGAGGACCTGAATCAGGGGTACCTGTATAAAACAAGGGAGGGCACACCACTCAAACACAACCCATAGTCGACAAGATGAGAGTACGGATGAGATGTGTGATCCAACAACATGACAAGTTCAAAGCCAGAAATGAAAAGAGAAAATCAGAAGTCAAACACAACAAAACATGCAGTCATGAACAGAAATAAAAGAAAGGAAAAAATCCAAGGTCCTGAGAAGTGGTGAGTGATCCTGTGGCTCTCAGTGGGGTGGTGGTCGTGGGTGCCCAGGCCACTGTGACCATGGATGGTAGCCGTCAAACGGGGGAGGCGGTGGAAAGACTGCCCAAGTGCTGGAGGGGCCGGACTCAGAGTGGAAGCTCTCCTGGTAGTAGTAGGACTGATGCTGCTGCCAGTACTGAGAATGCTGAATCTGAGTAAGCTGGATACCCTGAAACTGCTGAACCTCATGCACCTGAGCAAGCTGCTGTCCATAGAACTGCTGGCTCTCAAAGTCCCTAGCGTTGTACGCCTCGAGGTTCTGAACTCTCCTGTTAAGATCCTGTATCGCCGCACTGTCTCTCCTCTGTCCCTCACGCATATCCTCCACTACGGTCGTGAGGCGACCCATCCCCGAGATAAGCTCATGAAGTGTAGTAGGGTCGATCTCTTCATCCTCCTCATCACTGTCATCATCTGAGGTCCGACAAGTCGGAACCAGAAGGTCTGTGATCTGAGCTGTAGGTAGGACAATCCGCAAGAGAACTGGTCGAGGCTCGACAAATGCTGGAGCAGGACCAAAAGCATCAAGGCACTCATACCCAAGCACCAACCTGGTCACAAATCCTCCTCCCAGCAGAACACCAGCAGTGTCATTAGCTTGCATCTGAAGGAGGGCTCCTAACACTAAATCACCTAGATGCAGCTTGATGCCCCTCTCCAAACAATAAAAGAGAAACAAATCTCTGACTGAGACTACACCTGGAGAGGAGGATGACTTCCTGTGGGTGATGGAGTGCCGGAAGAAGTGATGAAGGAGCTTCAGCATAGGCCGATTCACTTCTGTGACCTTGGATGAGCGAGCTGAATAACCTCTAGCCCTCGGTGCAATTTCCTTGAAGAATGCACTCTTGGCGTCCCCCGCAAGAGAAGATATGAGAGCCAACCCAGAGAGCTCGCCACTTTGAACCTCCGCCCACTCATAGAACCCAAGGCGGTATCCAAACTCGTCAATGGAGCACACACGCGCCATCCCGCCGAGCCTAAAGCGCACACAAACCTCACTAGTGGTCTCGTGACACTCCACGGTGAGAGTGCTCAAGAACTCCTTCGTAGGCCACTCATACGCCCTCTCGTCAACCTCCAAGAGCGGCCAAATACCGGCTCCATCAGCCAAAGTCTTCAAAGCATCCAACCAGCCATCATGACTCTGCAACCCTTCAAAATCAAATCTACCCTGCCTCGCCACGGGCCATCTCGCCATAACCTGATAACGACTGTAAGCCCGATCTCTGGGGTGAAGTCGAAGATCGTCTGAACCACTGATTCAGGAGGGTCGACGCCACGAGGAGCTGGGAGGGCGGCGAAGGCGACCGTGGTGGAGGAGCAGAAGACTCCCCAGTCTGTCCCTTCCGCTTCTTGGAAGCTGGTGTCTTGGATCGCTTGGGGGCGGAGGATGAAGAAGCTGCTTTACCCTTAGGAGGCATCCTGCAAAAGAAGTGCATACAAAGAATCAACCAAAAAGGCTACACTCCTAAGACAAATCCTATCAAGGCGCCGAATCATAACACATGATCAATACATTGAGCACAATACAAAATCATCAAGTTCAAGTGCAACAACCTATGCTAGCAAAAATCAAATCATTGAATTCCAAGCTTAAGCAAAAGGCATGCATCATGGATCAAAAACACGAATCAAGAACATATAAGCCTAAGTCCACACAATGTAAGGAGGAATACATAAAAATTAAACCAATGAGTGGTGATTAACCACACCCCTCCTCACACAAAGAATGGAATTCGGTCCCCGAATTCAGAACCGAAAGGAACAACTAAAAGACCACAATGAAATTCAGGGAACAAGAAGACAAGTCAAAACATAAGAGCATTAGCATCTATACTGAAACTCAGCACTCAGGAGCACAATCAACACAAATCAATCCAAACCTGAGACACACCGCACCACAATGATTTAAGCAAACGAAAAAGCACAAATGAGTTGGACCATCCAAAACCCTATATAGCTTATTGAGCACTCCACCAAGCTACCAACAATCCTAATCAATTCCACCCCACTACCCAAAAATCAAGCCAAGTGATGTAGGTCAATCAAAAAGCAAATCACACCAACTGCCACACGATGTAAATAGCCACCCAAATCATGATGAAAACTTCTCAATTACGAAGCAAACCCAACACCAATCACACCATCTGCTACAGAGCTAAAACAATCAGTACTAACAACCCAATGAACCAACTGGAACTCAACGAAGAACAACCCAATAACAGCACCAATCCAACCCCAGCAAAGTAGAACCAACTGCCAACACACAACTCAGCACTGAAACACGAATGAAGCAATGAAGCATTGCACAACCCAAGCTTGTCACCAACCAATCACCCAGCAAGACCAAACAACTAAAATCGCTAGAAAAGAAAAAGGGAACCTGCTGGCCGACGGTTGGGAAAAGGGAAGCTGGAGTTGGCTGGCGGCGAGTCGGCGGGTAGGTTGGCAGGCGAGTCGGGCGGGGGAGATTGGGAGATGGCTGGCGGGTGGTCGGGTGTGCAGAATCGGCGGTGGTGGGCGGGTGAGATTGGGAGATGGCTGGCGGTGAGTCAGGAGTTGGCTGTGGCGGCGGCGGCTAGGTCGGGGGCGGGATCAGTGGCGGGATTGGGGGTTGGCGGCGTCGGGCGGGTAATTGGAGGTGCTGGTGGTCGGCGGGCGGGTCGGCAGGCGTTGGCTGGCGGAAGCTCTGGTGCGGCGGAGTCGGGGCTAGAGATGTGGGTGGCGGCGGCGGCTGTGTGAAAGAGGGCCGGCGGTCGATTGGTCGGCTGGTGCACGGGAGTGGTGGCGGCTGAGCGGTGTGGTGGCGACGGGCCGTTGATTGAAGTCGGCGGGAGAATTGAGAGAGCGACGGGTGAGAGGGGTCGGGGAAGTCGAGGAAAGGGATAAGGGGGGTTGGGTTTAGGTGGGTGGGTTGGCCGGGTCGGGTGAGTGGGTCGGTTGGTTCGGGCGGGTTGGTTTGGTTTGGGGTAGGGGGGAGGGGGAAATTTTTTCACACCTCCTGGACAGCCTGTGCACCAAACCGTGCACGGTGCACGGCGTGCATCATGCACGGCGTGCAGCGGTGCACGGCGTGCACCAGGAGGTGAACATTTTTTCCACACCTCCTGGACAGCCCGTGCACCAAACCGTGCACGGTGCACGGCGTGCAGTGGTGCACGGCGTGCACCTCCTCAGCTCAAAAACAAATTTTCACTTGGACGAAAAACGACCAAAACACCGCCAAATCAACCCAAAACGGACCCCGAACTTCAGAATTTTAACGCCTACGAGACCACAAAGGACACCACAACAACTCAAGGACCTTGAACACCATAAAAACACACAATCATGCAATCAAATCAAGAAGAAAAGACATGAAAAACACTCGGGTTGCCTCCCGAGAAGCGCTTGTTTAACGTCTTAAGCTCGACGAAGCAAGGAGCACTCAAGGCACGACCAAAGACAAGACCTCAACAGCACCTATAGTATCACTAACAACAAAATGCTTAAGTCTATGGCCATTCACCTTAAAAGGTTCGGTTTGGGATGGTGAGATTACCTCGATGGTGCCATAAGGAAAAACATGAGTTACCGTAAAGGGGCCGGACCAACGAGACCTCAATTTCCCGGGAAAAGAGCTTGAGCCGTGTAACACCCGATCCAAATCAACCCGAGTAAACCCGTGGTTGAACCGGTCTCAGGTTTACTACCGAGTAAAAACAAGGGTAAATCGACGGTGATCAAAAGACAGTAAAAGCATAAGAGGCTCAAAAAACACGTGAAACCGAAATCCGGGTACAAACCAAACCATCATAAATCCCCCAATCCAACCATAAACCAGTAAATACATAAAAACCCCCAAAATCCCATTGTCAACTGAATTGAACAGAAAAGTCAACTCCGTGTAATCCCAGTCTTCACCTCATGGCTTCCGTCCAAAAACTTCACGATGTCAACCTCGAACTCAACTCCACAGCCACCTCTACTAGCCACGAGATCCTGAAAGGGGAAAAGGGGATCAATTTCCTATTGAAATTGAGTGAACCCACTGGGCCTACCTACACGCTGTCCTACTCTATGGAGCGGGGTCCCAACTCCGCACAAGACATCCAACAATGAAACCAATCCCAACCCCCCTTTCCATATTTTAATTCCCTAAAAGCAGTCTAGGTGATCACGTTGGTCAGTTCCGTTCTCATGCACAACTCATAACGATAGAATTACACATAAATAATACATCAATCCACGGCACACACAGCATCATCACATCACATCCATTCAACCAAGTCACTACCACAACCACAAGCACACAAACATTCACATTCATATTATCTAGGTGAGTTATTAGGCGCCAAGGAGCTTATCCACACCACCACCGGCCGGCCGACGCACTTCCCTACCGCATGGGAAGTCCTCGCGCTCCCCTACCGCATGGGGAACGCGTTCTCATTAACCATCATCATCATCATCATCAATCTCATCATCAATCTCATCACTCCCTTGACACCCATGTCAAGGGGATCCACCCCAATGGATCAGACTCAACAACCAGTACCTCGGGTGGGGTAGTGTGGGCTCCTTCCGGTTCTACTTTCACATACAGTTCACAATTCGTATGATGCCAGCCGATACATCCATCCACAATCATCACAACACTCATGAACACATAATCCCATTTCACCATCCACTTCCACAGTTCACAGTCAGGTCACGTCTCACAATCTATCCACACAACACACAATAGGGTAGTCAGCTAGCTCACGGCCACCCCCACCTGCAAGTACAGGGGTAGCCATGTCATGAGTCTAGGGACCACCCACCTGTTCCTCTTTCTCGGAACGACCCCACATTGGCAGGGCCATTCCCTGCAACCACAAACTGACATTTCACATCATTAAATCACTAGCATCCACACCCCAATTCATCCTAACTCTCAATTCTAAGTCCAATCATTAGTCATATCATTTCATCACGAACCCCCCAACCAAAGGAATCATCAAGCAATCAATTCGAACCCAATCATCAAACAATCAGTCAGAAACACAATCACAGAACAATTCACCCTTTTACTCTAAATCATTTTCATGCATAACCTAGGTTTGCTCTAAGTCCAATTGAAGCTCCTCACGCTGTCCATACTACTTACACAACGCTAGGCCCTCACCTGGAATAGAAGACGAGGCTCTAATCGTCTTCTAGTTCCCCAGAAACTCGATTCCCAACCACCAACTCGTAGCTCTCCCCTTCTTTACTGCTCACGACCTACACCCAGAAACCCAAAATAGAGGTTAGCGATCTCTTCCCCTCGTCGCTACGAATCCATAGCAACAAACGGAACTCAATTCCGACCTCTACAGCTCCCGGAATCACCCTTCGAAGTTGGCTTGAAGTTGGTTCGTCAATGGATTTTCGGGGAGAGAGAAAGGGGAACGAAATTGTGAATTTCCGTGCAAAATCCGTCCTTATATGCACGAAATGTGCGCCCGAAGTGTCAAAATGTGCGCTAGCGCACATTGACCCCCGAAAGGCGCACATTCTGAATATTCTGCCGAAAGTTTGCTGAATTAATTGAAAAGTGCGCCGGACACTTCTAAATGTGCGCCTGCGCACATTAGGGCCCGAAATGAGCACTTTTGGTACTGTTCACAGTTCCCCTCTTTTGCAACTTCAACCCGGCACACACCCAAACGTCCCGAACCTCAAGAGACCCTCTTAAGTACCGTTTCCGGCACCTTAGTCACCCAAACTTGAGTTCTAACCCGTTCGGTTGGGCGGGGATGTTACAAGTCTCCACAACTTCAAGGATTTCGTCCCCGAAATCATCCCTAACTCATTCTAAACAATAAGATACCGAACACACAGCTAAAATCGCAGCAACCCAAGCATCCTATTGACTTCCAAAAATTCATAACGACGAACTACCAGCCCTCCTTTAGCTACTCATCAGCCCTACACCCACTCCAACACTCTACTCTCACCGAGCACACCCTAGACCTTCTTGGGACCAACACCACAACAAGCACACACAAAAGCATACATCAAGGGAAATTAATACCTGAATCATACACTTCCACTAACTCCGGGTACCGCCGCCTCATACTCTCCTCAGTCACCCAAGTTGCCGACTCGCTCTCATGGTTCCTCCATACCACCTTGAGCTGCGGAATCTGCTTATTCCTCAAGACCCGGACTTGCCTATCCACAATCGCGACTGGGCTTCTCCTCATAAGTCAAGTCTTGCTCAATCTCTACCTCCTCCGGCTGAATTACATGAGAAGGGTCCCCATGATACCGCCTAAGCACGCTCACATGGAAACACATGTGTATCCTTTCCGACTCCCTCGGCAAAGCCAGCACATAAGCCCCGGACCCGACTTAGCGAGGATCTCATAAGGACCAGATGTACCGGAGGCGCCAACTTCCCTTTTCTACCAAAACGCATCAGCCCTTTCCACGGCGAGACCTTCAAAAATACCTTCTCCCCAACATTGAAACTCAGCTCTCTAGCACGACCGTCGGCATACGCTTTTTGCCTATCTTGAGCCGCTCTCAATCTCTCCTTGATAATCTTAACCCGATCAGCCGTCTCTTGCACAACTTGATGGGACCGACAACACCCTCGCACCTTCCTCATCCCAACACAAAGGCGTCCTACACTTCCTCCATACAGGCCTCAAAAGGAGCGGACTTCAAACTACTATGATACGAGTTATTATAGGCGAATCAATCAAAGGTAGCAATTCCGTCCAAGGGGTTTGAAATCCATAGCACAGCTTCTCAACA
Organism: Linum lewisii; assembly: GCA_034768395.1. Taxonomy (NCBI): domain Eukaryota; kingdom Viridiplantae; phylum Streptophyta; class Magnoliopsida; order Malpighiales; family Linaceae; genus Linum; species Linum lewisii. The sequence continues at coordinate 22,836,069 of CM068303.1, read as the reverse complement.
ACTCCTCCAAAGTAAGGATCGTTCTCTCCGATTGCCCGTCCGTCTGAGGATGATCGCCGTCGAGAACTTGAGCTTAGTTCCAATGCTGTATGCAGCCCCTCCCAGAAATGGGACGTGAAACTCGGATCCGGTCAGAGACGATGGATTGAGGAACCCCATGCAACCTTACCACCTCCTCTATATACAACTTTGCCAATACCTCCACACTAGGCTTAAATCGAATGGGTATGAATGCGCAACTTTCGTCAATACGGTTCGACTATTACCTCACAGGCATCCTTCCCCCTAGTCGGCGGAAAAAAACCCGATACAAAGTCCATGGTGATGTCCGCAAACTTCCACTCGGAATAGGTAGGGACTGAAAGTAACCCACCCGGAGCTCTATGCTCCGCCTTAGCCTTCTGGCAAACCAAACAAGTCGCCACATAACGAGCCACATCCTTCTTCATTCTGGCCACCAAAAACTTAATACTTCAGATCGTTGTACATCTTTGTCATCCCGGGATGCATAGCATACATCGAGGAATGAGCCTCCTCCAAAATCCCCTTCCTCAATTCCTCTACTTCCGGCCACGCACACTCGACCCTTGCATTTCAGCAATCCGCCAACCACTTCAAATCCATTATCATGCCTTTTTCAAACTTCCCTCGAATAGCCACCAGAGTAGCATCCTTGAGCTGCTCCTCACCAATCCTATCATTCAGCATAGGCCTTAATGTTGAGCTTGGCAGCAAACTTCCCACATCATCTAACTGCATCTCCACCCTTAAAGCTCTAAGATCCACCAACTCTTTCGACTCAAAGCATCCGCAACCACATAGCTTTTCCAGGATGGTAGTCAATGGTCAGTCATAATCCTTCAAGAGCTCCACCCAACGCGTTGCCTACCATTCAGCTCCTTTTGATCCATTAAGGTGCTTAAGACTCTTGTGATCGGTCATGATCTTAAACGTCTCACCATACAAATAATGCCTCCACAACTTCAAAGCGAACACCACTGCAGCTAACTCCAAATCATGGGTTGGGTAGTTCACCTCATGCACCCTAAGCTGGTCGGGAGGGCATAAGCGACAACCTTCCCATTCTGGCATCAACACACAGCCAATCCTTGCAAAGAGCATCACTAAACACCTCATACTCTCCACCTTCTACTGGCAAAGTCAACACCGGAGCTTGAATGTCAACTTCTTCTTCAACTCCTCAAAGCTCCTCTGACATTCCTCGCTCCACTCATACTTCGACTCCTTCCTCAGCAACTTATGTAACGGAGACGCTATGGTAGAGAACCCCTCTACAAACCTTCGGTAGTTAACCAGCTAACCCCAAGAAGCTCTCAGTTGCGACACATCCTTAGTGGAGACAATTAACCACGCTTCGATCTTCTTTGGGTCAACCTCCAGCCTCGTTTAGATTCCCCCATGCCGAGGGAAAACACTTCCTCCCAAACCCAAAAAGGGAACTTCGAAAAATTGGAAAAAATTGTGCTCCCCCAATTATGAAAGGGCAATCCTCAAGTGCTCTCATGCTCCTCCTAGTCTTTAGATAAATAAGGATATCATCAATGAAAACCCATCACGATATTATCCAAATATTTCGTGGAAGACCTTGTTCATGAGAGCCATGAACGCGGCCCGGGGGCATTGGGTGAGACCAAACGGCATTACAGGAACTCATAGTGCCATAGCGGGTCCTAAGGCTGTCATTGGCACCCATCCTTCCTCCACCTTAAAATGGTGGGGTAACCCGCCTCAAGTCTATCTTCGAGAACACTTCAGCCCCTTGCAATTGATCGAAAAAAGATCGTCTATGTGGGAAGTGGGTAACGATTTTTGATCGTCGCCTTGTTCAACCCCCTTAGTCAATACCATCCGCATCGACCCCTCCTTCTTTTTTTCACAAACAACACGGTGCACCCAGGGGATACACTTGGGCGGTTGAACCCTTATCCAAGAGCTCCTGCAATTGCTCCTTCAATCCTTTAACTCCGCCGGGGGCCATGCGTTTTAAGGTGGGATGGAGATTTGGGGCAGTTCAGGAACCAGCTCTATTTGAACTCCCCTCACGCTCAATCGGTTTCCCCCGGGGAGTCCTCGGAAAACTCGCGAAAATCCCAAGCTACAGGTACCTTCTCCAACTCCTTTATCGCCAACAGACCCCTTGCACAAAAGCCTCACCCTTCTTGGGAAACAGAGAGAAAGTGGGATTGCTGAAATTACCCCCAAAAGGTGCGGAAATTTTCTCTTCCTTACACCCCTTTAACCACCTGGCGAAACCTCCCCCCTGAGCACACTCCTTTTTTGACAATTTAGCAAAACCCCATGCCTAGCCAAACCCAAACATGCCAAGGAACGTCGAATTCATTGAAAAGGGAAACCCACCAAATCAGCAAGAACTTACACTTCCCACTAACCTTACCCCTCTACAGACTCTTCCACCCGTACAGAAAGTCCCCAAAGGAGTTCTGACGCCCCAACTAACAGCAAAACTACTAGCTTACAACACCCAATCTACTCATACAATTCTCAGATACAAAGGGAAAGGGGATTGACCCGTATCAAACAAAGCGTAAATGAAAGATCTAAGATGGAGACATACCAGTCATACCACGTCGTTCGCATTCTCTGCCGCACCCTTGGTACAAGACGTACAAACATCCCTTGCTCCCCTCCAGCTCCTACAGGTGTGGCATTAGATCCCGTCCCTCGTCCAGCACCCTACCAACGCTTGCCTCCTCCTCTCCCCCATAACTTCCCAGACGGAGCTCTAGGGCCATTTGCACCGATACCACAGATGAGTTGGGGTAGCTCTCCTGGTTGGACAGTTCAGACTCCGTGGGTGTGTCCGCGCTGCCCACAAGTGTACAGGTCCACACCTGCCAACAGATGGCAAACTCCGAAGGAGTTCCCAACATTTGTCACTTAGTGGCAACCCGGACGGTGCTGCCTCCCGAAAGAACTGTGCCACTAGTACGAGCAGGGCAAGCCACACTCTTATGACCTGGTCGGCCCAAGGTGAAAACAAGTCATCGTACCCTCGTTGGCACTGACTGGCTGCCTGAACCCAGAAAAAGAAGTCTGAGTTCTCTCTTAGCCGGGTAACTGTGGATGGCAGTCTGAGTAGGCGGGGCAGTTTGCCTTCCTCTTCTTCTCTTCCTTCTTTCGGTTTCGCAACGCTCTCCTCTCTAGCGCCGCCGGCTTAACCGACACTAAACTCCCCATTACAGCGGTGGTGGACTCCCTCCTGAAATCTCCACTCTCACCCATTCGTGACTTGTTAATGAGCTTCCTCTCCCGGTTGGCCCGCTCATCATACCTCTTAGAGAGAGAAGTGAACTCTATGTAATATGCCAGGAAGAACGGACTTCTCCCCTTGCTCCAAACTCATGTACTCCTTGGCTTTCTCTCACGCCTAAAGGTCCGGGCAAAATGATCACGAACACAACCTCCACAAACTCATCCAACTCCATCTCTGCGGAACCATCGAACTCTGTGGCATCGACCTCCACCAGTTCAAGTTGCATGCCTTAAGCAGAGAAGGTCATTGCTTGAACCTTCAACCCTTCCTCAAGTTCCATTTGCAGGAACTTTTACCCCAAAATTTCCCGGGGCCACTGCTCTGCCACTTCAGGATCAGCCGTTTCCCCCCAATTTTAACCCCCCCAAAAAAACCACCCCCTTAAAAAGATGGGGGTGAAAACCTGGGGAGCTCCCCCCCCAAAAACCCCCAAATTCCCCCCCCGGGGCCTATTTCCCCCCTTTCTTAAAAGGGTTTACCCGGAGGACTTTTTAAAAATTTCAGTTGCCCCCTCAAAAAAAATTCAAACAACAAAAATTACCCCCTTTGGGGTTTCAAAACATCCCCCCCTTTTAAAAAAAATTTTTAAAAAAAAAAATTGGAATGTGGGGGCCCTACCGATGTTTTTTTTCCCCCCTTTTTCCCCCCAAAGGGTTAATTACCCCCCCAAAAAAGAGAAGGAAATTTTGACCCCCCCCGAGCGACAAACCAGGCTCTGATCCTTTTTTAAACCCCACCCCCAAAAAAAACCCCAGTAAACCCGTGGTTTTAACCGGGGGGCCCAGGTACTACCGAAATAAAAACAAGGGTAAATCGACGGTGATCAAAAGACAAATAAAAAAAAAAAGAGGGGCCTCCCCAAAAAAAAGTGGGGAAACCGAAAAACCCCGGGGGGAAACCAAAAACCCCCCCTAAATCCCCAATCCAACCATAAAAAACCCCCAAAAACATAAAAACCCCCAAAAAAACCCCTTGTCAACTGAAAAAAAAAAAGAAAAGTCAACTCCCTGTAATCCCCCCTTTTTTAACCCCTGGCTTTTCCCTTTTCCCCCAAAAACACGATTTCAACCCGAAAATCAAAAACCCCCCCCCCCCTCTAATAGCCCGAGATTGAAAGGGGAAAAAAAGGGTTTTTAATTTTTTATTTTAAAATTTTTGTGAACCCACTGGGCCCACCTCACGCTGTCCCACCCTTTTGGAGCGGGGGCCCAACTCGCACAAGAATCCAAAAAAAGGAAAAACCCCAATTCCCCCAAACCCCCCCCTTTCCCCCTTTTAATTCCCCCCAAAAAAAAATTAGGGGGATTTTTGTTGGTCATTTTTGTTCTTTATGCCCAAAATATAAAAAAAAGAATTACCCTAAATAATACATTTAATCCCCCACACACAGCATCATACATCACATCCATCAAAAACCCAAAAAAAATACCACAACCCCAAGCAAAACAAAAATTACATTCATATTATCTAGGTGAGTTATTAGGCGCCAAGGAGTTATCCACACCAAACCCCCGGGCCCGGGCCCACGCACTTCCCTTTCCCCATGGGAAGGGCCTCGCGTCCCTACCGCAAAGGGGAACGCGTTCTCAATTAAACCCATCATCATCATTTATCAATCTCATCATCAATCTCATCACTCCCTTGACACCATGTCAAGGGGGGGTCCACCCCCAAAGGATTCCCGGGCTCAACAACCAGTACCTCGGGTGGGGGGTGTGGGCTCCTTCCGGTTCTACTTTCACATACAGTTCACAATTCGTATGATGCCAGCACGATACATCCCTCCACAATCATCACAACACTCATGAACACATAATCCCCTTTCACCATCCCCTTCCCCCAGTTCACTCAGGTCACGTCTCACAATTTTTATCCACACAAAAAAACCCAAAAGGGTAGTCAGCTAGCTCACCGGCCACCCCCCCCTTTCAAGTACCCGGGGTAGCCATGTCATGAGTTAGGGACCACCCACCTGTTCCTCTTTCTCGAACGACCCCCATTGGCAGGGCCATTCCCCTGCAACCACAAACTGACATTTCACATTATTAAATCACTGCATCCACACCCCAATTCATCCTAACTCTAATTTAAGTCCCAAACATTAGTCATTCATTTCATCCCGAACCCCCCCAAACCAAAAGGGAATTTATCAAGCAATCAATTCGAACCCAATCATAAACAAACAGTCGGGAAAAAACAATCCAAAAACAATTCACCCCCTTTTTCTCTCATATTTTTTATGCCCTAAACCCAGGTTTGCTCTAAGTCCAATTAAGCTCCCCCGCTGTCCCTACTACCTTTTCACAAAAGCTAGGCCCTCACCTGGAATAGGGAAAACGAGGCCTAATCGTCTTTTGTTCCCCAGGGAAAATCGTTTTCCCCAAACCCCCAAACTCGTTTGCTTCCCTTCTTTTCTGCTCAAGACCTAACCCAGGGAAAACCCCAAAAAAAGAGGTTAGCGATCTCCTTTCTCTGTCGCTACGGGTTTCCCTAGCAACCCAAAAGGAACTCAATTCCGACCCCTACAGCTCCCGGAATCACCCCCCTTTGAAGTTGGGGTTGAAGTTGGTTGTCAATGGATTTTCGGGGAGAGAGAAAGGGGAACGAAATTTTTAATTTCCGTGCAAAAACCCCCCCCTTT